>NW_024121099.1:36619178-36729178 GCF_016745375.1 Pimephales promelas
AACAAGAAATTACGTTTATTGATTATGACGGATACTTGACATGCACAACATGTACCGATGTACAGTGGCGCTGTTTAGGACGGGTTCGTGTTAAAGAGCTTCTAACAAAGTAATCACTTCACATAATGTTCTCTCTCTTAAAATGTAAGCGAGTGTAAATGTCAGCATTATCATATATGTGTAAAGAATTGAAGTCTGTCATGTAAAAGAAGAGCTTATTGATGCAGTTAATCTATCTGACATTTTATTCCAACCGTTACTCCTGATAAGAAGCTGCCGTAAATATTTAGTTGGAACGTAGAGTTACAGTTAAACTAAGTTGAATGGTGCAACAGAAAAATATTTAGTAGTGCGTAAGTTGTAACTTAGTGCCCATTTACGTCAAAACTAGGATAAGTTGTAACTTCCGCACAGTTGGTGCAACCGGCCCCACAACTCAAAGCAGGGGCAAGAAACTACTACACAAAACAAAGACTGGGGAACAGAGGTATAAATACACAGACAGACAAGCTAAACAAGGTAACAAGGGGGAGTGGCTAATCAGAAACGCATGGGGAAACTAAACAACAAAATGGGGAACAGCTGACATGGAAAGACAGGGGAACACATGACACACAAGAATAAGATACAAAACCCACACGTGACCGGTGCTAGTTATAGCTCTTGCCCGACAGGTAGATCAGAGCTTCTACTCTAATACAGTAATCTATTTCAGAATATATTTTGTTTCAGGAATTCACAATTTTTGGTTTGTCTTCTAGAAAGGCTTCAGATAATAGGTGGATTGAGGAGTTATCACCATACATTACTCAAGTAAATGTTTACAACTCCATTTTGTGTATGTCTCCCTTATATAACACACCTGATTCAGATCCTCAGCTCGTTATACGAGCAGTGGGTCGCGAGGACTGGAGTTGAGAACCCCTGGTTTACAGGGAAATAATTATTCACAAAATGCAGTTTTAGAGATAATAGGGTTTATTGAATGAATGAGAAAATGCAATTTATGAAAGTGCAGTTATCCTCAAACACAAACGCCAGTGTTGCAAAAAATATGGCATTGGTGTATTCAAAGAATCACTCGTTCCCTCAGCTCTGATGTCAGCCCCTTCTGTATTCGCACGTTCAGGTAATGTCTGAAAAGGAGGCTCAATGTTTAGAGTCCTGTCTGGATGCTCTTCAGTGAAATTATCACAATGTTCCTCACAAATGTTATGGAGCACACAGCAGGTCCGTGCAATCCTCTTGCACAGCTCCAGCTTGCAGTCATTTCTTTTTAGGAGGCACCTCCATCTTCCTTTTAATCTGCCATAAGACATCTCCACAACCGATCGTGCACTGCTCAGCCGGTAATTGTAGGTGTGCTGTTCAGGGGTCAGTCTGCTAGTGTCGGAAAAGGGCTTCATGAGCCAATTCTGCATGGGGTATGCCGGATCACCGATCAGGTAATGTCCAACATCACAGCCAGAGATGGTCACTTGGTTTCCCCCATCACATAGGGCCTCTCACATTTAGCACTCTGGCATCATGCACACTCCCTGGATACCCAACACAAACATCCTAGAAAAGACCTTTGCCATCCACAACTGCTTGTAGAACAATAGAATGCCAGCCTTTACGATTAAAGTAGTCTCTTGGATAGTTCTCTCGTGCAATTACTGGAACGTGGCTGCCATCAATTGCACCCACACACTGCAGAACTCTCCAACGATAATTAAAGAAAGTGGACATTTCTAACAACTTCTCAGCATCCGGAAATCTTATGTGGACTGGAAGGAGCACCTTGATGACTGTGTTGCAGAATTCCTAAATACAGTGCTGAGGCCTACCCCAAAAAGATGGCTGATTGTCCTGTATTCACCATCCGTGGCCAGTTTCCAGATGGCAATTGCCACACGCTTTCTCCCTATGGCATGCTTGACCCGACTGCAGATGTACTCGAACGATTCTGGGGATACACGGAAATTCTGCATGAATTGCACCGGGGTGAAATCCGGAACAATTGTGTCCCACCAGTGGTCAGATCGTGGGTATGCCCACATTACAGGTGACCTCCGCCTTGCCTTCAGCTGCAAGATTGCCTGTAAATATAAAAAATATATCAGTTTAATTTATGGGCAATAGTGTATAGGTATTTTTCCTATCAAATATACAGTGCTGTATAAATACTATAACCATTTGGCAAGATATAAACAACACTTGTCCAGAAACACTTCCTGTTTCAGTTTGTAAATGGTTACTTTATTTCAAATGTAAAGAAAATATCTTAAAGATGTTTGTTTAACTTTTTGATTCAGTTGTATATGTTCTGTTGGTTGTAGTGCTTCTAGACGAGTGTGGTTTACATCTCACATAATGGTCTATAAAAACAGTTGAGCTGTAGCAGTGAAGCGTTTATTAATTCATATAAGCATCACTTAAAAGACAGGGCTACTTTATACTTTATTTATATTTTTTATCAGTCTTTTTAGGTTTATACATTTTCCAGACAAATTATTTTCATAGCCTTCTTGTCCAGCGAAAACCATGTATAAATCTAAATTGGGACATTTTTAACAAGCTACACATTACAGCTGCAGTAATACTAACGTTAATTTAAAAAAAAACAACAACAAAAAAACCTTATAGCCTTAAACACTGACAGTGGAGACATTTTCTGCAGTTATCTAGTTTTAGTTGTATTATTTTGCTCATAACTCAGTAACTCATACATACAAAGTTTCACAAAACGACATAGGAAAACGGTAAAAGTTATTCAACCAATGCTTAAGACATTTTTATTTAATTGTAATGTGATCTATTGTCAGTAAAGTCGATGCTAGGAGGTAAGCAACATGCTGAGCGGCTAAAATATAAATCTCAGGCTAAACTCGGCATCTTATTGTAAAAAAAAAAAAAATGTTATGTACATACCGTTACTCTCGCTTGTAAATCTCCGTCTGTACAAAGAACCTCGCGAACACGTTGGATCCGCCGTGTTTGGATGCCGATGTAGGTCCGCAAAATGCCATGAACATTGGTAAAGCAACGTCCGCCATTGTTGATGGTGTGTTTGTGTTTAATGTTGCTGGAAAAGATGACACAGTGAAGTAAGACCTGGCCCCGTGCTGGCTCTTTAGCCTGTGGAAAAGCAAACCGGTTCTTTGGAGGCTCATCAGTCGAACCAACTCCGAACCGATACTAGCTCAAGCCCTGAACCAGCACCTGGTTCTTGTTGGTGGAAAAGCGGGGTAGGCCTAAGTGTCGACTTTTTTGGTGCAAAAAAAAAGTTTCTCTGATCTTCTTGAAACTCTGGATTATGATAGAGGGCCATGAGACTTAGACCTGAGTGCAAAAATGGAGGCTCTAGACCCTTCCAGAGCTGAGATATTGAGATCCCACGTAGCATTTATGCCATTATAAAAATAGTGGGTTTGTGGGATCTCAATATCTCAGCTCTGGAAGGGTCTAGAGCCTCCATTTTTGCACTCAGGTCTAAGTCTCATGGCCCTCTATCAGAGTTTCAAGCATCTCAGCTCTGCTTTACCATTGAGCTTCTTTCAACTTTCAGATTGACGCTCCTTGCAGCTGAGAGAAGCCAGCTTCCATTGAAAATGAAACACTTCTGGCCGCTTTGGAAGCTAAATTTGCAAGCTGTCAACATGGCCGCCACGTCCCAGAATGCAACGCGGCGCCCAAGCCCTATTCGGGTGGAGAGCTAGCCTACGCAGTGCTGTTTTTTTCTTCTTTTTTGAATTATTGTCTTTATTCTGAAACTTTTAAGTGAAACGAAACCACTTTTTGGTGATTTGAAAACTTTCAAAACAAGTCTCAGTGATTATTTACCCCCTAGAAACATCTTTACTTTGTTGTAGTTTAGATATTAATAAGCAAACGGCCAGTGAAACCCAAACCCAGGACTAAACCGCCATGTTGTAGAATGATTTAGAGGTTACAGCGGTATAAAAACACGATTTATAAATGAACCCCTCGTATTCAAATCGTCTCGTTCTGCTGACATTTGTTATGACGCTTCAAAAACGTTACAATGCTCATGATAATTAGTTCAAATAAGCAATACACCAGCTAATTAAACTTCAACAGCGATATCATAGAAATATACAGAGCTACCACAAAAACACAAGGTCAAGGCGCGTAAGGTCTAGAGTATGAACAACTCCTCGTGTAAAAAGCGAATTGAGGCTGTTTGAAAGGTCAGATACAAAAGCTTGCTTTTTTTTTACTCTAATTAAACAACCAAGATATGGTAGTGGTCTTAAAATGTTAAATTACAATCTCAGTGGGATTTCAAGTAAACATTTTAGGTAAAAGGGGTTTGGCTGACAAAAAAAAAAGTTTGTGAATCTTAGTTTGTGCCAGTGCAGTGTAAACACAGTCGGGTCAGTGAATTGAGGTCAGGAGTCGGTTCAGTTGGAATTCCACTTTGTTTAATTCTTACAGAAATCTGCAACAGTGTATTTCTGATGATTACCAATGTGCAAAATATAAACCCATGGAATTTACTCTTTCTGGAAAAAAAAAAAATTCACATTCATGGATTGGCGTTAATGCAAAAGCTGTCGCACCGGTGACACTGAAAGCGCTCTAGCAGATGTCATCAGCTTTAGGAATTAACGCCCATCATCACGGCCCTAAACTCTCAGGAGCTTCACGTCATTATAGCATCAGCTGGCGAGGTTATAGTTCACCGCAAACAATTCTCACTCGCTTCACTTTTTCATTTAACTGTTATCCATAGAACAGTGATCACATCCATCAAGCTCCAAAAAAAAGACCAAGCAATACAATAAAACTTGCAGTCGATGCGACCTGTCATTATATGGAAAAGAGTTGCATGAAGAGTCTCCGAATTCTGAGGGTGAGTAAATGTATTATCAGCTGATAAGATCGGATGATTGAGGGAATTATCAGTATTAACCTCCAAAATAAAAAATAAAAAAAGTGGGAAGGCAAGCTAAAGAGATTTTGATTGTGTTTTGTGCGTCATTTCTGAAATGTGTGTGTGTGGAAGGGGCTTCATCTTCAGTGCAAAGGCAGCTCACACCCATCAACACTGATTATCCTGTGGTGTATCAATTGTCAGGATTGGACATACAATTCAAACAAAAACTTAATAAATAAGTGTCGAGAGCGCAAAAACAAAAAAAACAAAAACAACATCTGGGGCCCTAATGCAGCATATCACATACATCTCTCTCCACATACAACTGTTCAGCATCACTAGAAGGACAAAAATAAGAAATACATTAAAAAGAAACGCCCCCAAATGGCTACAACTGGGGAAAACAACACAACTTATATTTGGTGACTAATTTAGTGAGCCACTATTCAAGAATTCTATACAATTTCTCATCTTAAATGCTATACGTCTCATTCTTATATCATTCTAATATATTATCTCATTTGTCTCGCATGTATGTTACAAAAAAAAAAAAAAAGCATTAGAGAGAAGGTCTCGTGTCTAAACCAGCCGGCGTCCACACAGCAGATCAGAGACAAGAGCACCCTCTAGTGGCCCGCGCTGACATCACTTCCCGTCACTATCCAGTCAACATCACAGAGAAGGTGAAGGATTTCTATTTGAGAAAGTACTAACCTAGAATCTGGAAATTTGGTGCATTCAGACCCTAGAAAGTTTGAATGCTGTGTGGCACCCAGAATCACTTGTGCAACCCCAAAAAGAAAGCAAAAGAGCAGGTTCCCGCAAAAACGGAGATGAGAACTCAAAAACAAAGCTAGGATCTCGCGGACTCGTCCCAGAAGCACCTTTCACCCTGATGATCTGCTCTTAGTGAGATGACGAGGGAGGAAACCCTATTCTCGCACGCCGTCCGCTGGTTGGTGAAAACCTTCCCTCTATGCAGCAGGTACAGGATAAGTTTCATCGCAAATGAAGACGAGCTCTCAATCGTAACCTGTCTCCGCAAAAAGTTCTCTGCAAAAGTGCTAAGCCTCCTCCCTGGACGACTCTGTGCGTTCCGCATCGTTCCATATATACACGATTCCCTTTCGGGTGGGAAAGAAGCGCCTTCGCCAAGTTCGCCCCCACAAAGCAGTCTCTGGAGCTTCTACATACACATATCCTCCTGTGGGTCCGTGTGCAGGCGCTCGGATGAAGGATCAGTTGGAGCTGGCCGTGATGGGTTTGTCCAGCTCCATCTCCAGAGCCGACGCGGGAACCTGCAGGTTGCTGAAACACGACCTACACACACGACTGGGCTCGAACAACTGCTGGCTTGGCACCGGGATCTTCTGATCGCAACAGCTGGCACAGAACACATTCCCACAATTCCTGCAGGGGGCGGTAGAGGTCGGGAAAGTAGAGAGAGAGACAGAGGGGGGAAAAAAGAATAGAATTAGGACCTTTATAAATCACTTTTTAAGCTATTACTACCTACAATATACATGTTTTTTTCTTTAAGAGAGGATTTGAATGCATTAGAACTGCACTACATTTGAAAAATAAATAAAAGGTAACACTTTACTTGAAGGGGTGTGCATAAGACTGACATGACACCTTCATAACCATGACATGAAGTAGGGTTTATGCATGTTTGTGACAACTGTCATTATGTCTTTCGCTCAATAATGACATTTTGAATGGAAATATTGTTATGACATCTTGACATAAACCATAGCATCATAACCTGTCAGTGTCTTTGTTAAACAAGTTAAACTGTCATGTGGTTGGCTTTGATATTGGCTGTCATGAGGTATTTTAACTGTCATGAATATGTTTCGTGACCTCTAATTGTATTTGAATTTACTAATTGAATTTGTCATTAAAAAGTTATAATGACTTCACGACAGCCAATGTCAAAACCAACCACCTGACAGTTTAAAGGGTTAGTTCACCCAAAAATGAAAATTAAGTCATTAATTACTCACCCCCATGCTGTACCAACCCCGTAAGACCTTCGTTCGTCTTCGGAACAGAAATGAAGATATTTTTGATTAAATTTGAGAGCTGTCTCACTACCACATTGGCTCCTAAGGGACTGCCTCTTGACGGCCCAGAAAGTCAATGAAGAAAATGTTTAAATATCCCAAGTGACTACCGTGGCTCAACTATATGTTTATCAAGCGACGAGAATACTTTTTGTGCGAAAAAACAAAAAAAATAACGAGTTTATTCGACTATTCCTTTTCTTCCTTGTAGGCCAGAAACGAGACTTCCTTAGATTTCCACGACGCATGCGCGAGATTTGCGATCTCCTTACACTACTTCAGTTCAGTTCTCGCGCATGCGTCGTGGAAATCTAAGGAAGTCTCGTTTCTGGCCTACAAGGAAGAAAAGGAATAGTCGAATAAACTCGTTATTTTTTTTGTTTTTTCGCACAAAAAGTATTCTCGTCGACAATGATTTCTTCATTGACTTTCTGGGCCGTCAAGAGGCAGTCCCTTAGGAGCCAATGTGGTAGTTATACAGCTCTCAAATTTAATCAAAAATATCTTCATTTGTGTTCCGAAGACGAACAATTAGTCTTACGGGGTTGGTACAGCATGGGGGTGAGTAATTAATGACTTAATTTTCATTTTTGGGTGAACTAACCCTTTAATGTAATGTTAACCAATAAAGCTAGGTGCTTTCGCAAGTTTGATAATTAATTCAGGTTGTGTTGTCTTAATAATGTCAAGTTTTCATGACAAAGACACTGACAGGTTATGACGTATTGGTTTATGTCAAGGTGTCATAACAAAGACATCTCCAACAATGTCATATTTGCATTAAAAATGTCGTAACTGAGCGAATGACACTTAATGACAGTTGTCACAAACATGCATAAAACTATCTTCATATTCATAACATATGTCATGATTATGAAGGTGTCATGCTAGTCTTAATTTAATAAAGCTCCTCAAATACATACTGACTGATAGCCCTAATTTAAACACATTTGATTTTAATAGTAATATTGTACTATATATATATATAGTACAATATTACTAGTAAAATCAAATGTATATCAAATATATACATATATTTAAAAGTTCTCAATCATGTCCTGAACATGAGACGACAGTGTTAAAGTGTTAAGGGTGGGGGGGTTTCTTCAGGTCTGGGCAAAATGAAGCCCAGACACATGCAGATTTACTGCAAGAAAACATCAAATTACTGTAATCATAAAGGAGTGAGAAGAGGTGCATCATCATCATCAGCGCCACACACTGTGTGTTATAGAGAATCATGCAGCCCTTCATGTGTACCATCATACTCAAACACACATGCACAACTGCATGGGCAGAGAACATCAGAGGAGAGGCTTCACATAAAATCAATCCATGAATCTCCATGACTTCCAGTATCACTGAAAACAGGACTTTCAGGCTCTAATGAAGTAAGTCTATAGAAATACTGCAGGTATATTCATAAATCATGGTACTGGCACCAGGAACAGAAGTACATTAACTACCTCATTTACATGCCAAAGCCTGTGCAGTTGCAGTGTTCACTCATTTTACATGCAAAGAGACTATATGTTATAGTCTTAAGAAGTCTAAAAACATTGAGGGTGGAAAATGCTGGTTATAGAAAAACTGAATTATGGCTGGATTTGGTGCGGGAAAACCTTTACTAACATTAGAAAGGGATTTCAAGTGTCCATATTTGACACTTTTACAGCATTTTATTTAAAAGATTAGATTTATTTACACTACTGGTCTGGAAAGGAGTGTCTTCTGCTCACCGAGGCTGCATTTATTTGATCTAAAGTAAAAACAGATAAAGCAAAAACAGTAATTTTGTGAAATATTATTACAGTTTTAAAATAACTGATTCCTGTGTGAATATATTTTAAAATGTTATTTATTCCTGTGATCAAAGCTGAATTTTCAGCATCATTACTCCAGCCTTTAGTCACGTGATCCTTCAGAAATCATTCTAATATGATGAACTACAATCCTGCTGCTAGGGAGACTTTCATTAATAGAAAGGTCAAAAGAGCATTTCATTTTATATATATATTTCTTTACTGGTTAATTTTATGCATTTCTAAAAAAAAATAAATAAATAAATAAAAAAATGAAAAGGCAAAACTCCTCTGTTCTCTCTTAGACTGGCTCTCTGGATCCTGTGAAATTACTACGGTACAGTTCCTCCCTGTACATTTCCGCTTAAAACAATAACAGAGACAGTTCAACCCTATGAAGAGATGGAGGAGGAGAGGAGGGTTAGGTCACTCTGAAGCGATGCAGGGTTAACAGGACGTACAAGAGCCCGAGAATGACAGAGAGAGAGAGGACAATTCTCACCAAACCTCTTCCATACGCTCCTTGCCTCTGTGGTACAGGATGAGAAATGAACTTCAAATCCTAGTAGTGTAAAACCTAGTGAGATTTCTAACTAGAATGCATTTGTACGAATCACTGGCCTGACACACAATTAAGGCTGTACCTTTGTTTTTAGGCCAAATCTAAGGATACTTTAACAGAATCCCAGAATGCATTGTGGCAAAAAATCTTTCAAAATGGCAGGTGAAAGAAAAATAAAAGACTGCAAATAATATTTCATGCATTGCTGAAAATAACTCATGATGCACTCAAATATTGGGTGATAGTCCATTTTAAAGGGATAGTTCACTTTTAATTTTTTTTTTATAGGCCATCAATGTGTACTTACATTTGCGAGTCATTAAGTCATGTTTAATTTGGACTTCTCTGTGCATGCTCTTTGAGGTGGTGACCATAGACCTCCATTATATGACTGATAGACAAGAACGGTTTGACCTAAAAATATCAAAATTGAAACTACTGCGGAAACAAAGACACCTACATCTTGGATGCCCTTGAGGTAAGATAAAACATACCAAAAATTAATTTCAAAGTGAACTATCCCTTTAATTACTTGGAACTCTCCTACAATAAATTGAAGTATTTGTACATTTGTTTATGATGTTTTTCTCTTTTGCAATCTATCATGCACTTCACTATTTGCATGTTGCTGGATAGGTTGAGTGTTTCGAATCATTCACTTGTTATGAGCTTCCATTTCAGTTAGAAAGCTGCCTGTGTAGACAGTAGGCTTTCAGTAGGAGCTTTCACAACTTAAAACTGAAACTATGCATGATATTTGCACAACTTCATATTGCGGTTTACTCATCGGGCAGTTTGTACTAGTCCTCACAGTTGGGCAGCTTGTTTAATCTGCTGTGTTTACAAGTGCTGCTGTAATGAGTTAGGAGTCATGAAACATTTCACCAAACATTTGTGTTTACTGGACGACCAGAGGAATTTTAGAGAGGAAAAAACAAGGTTTTCGAGAGACGTCAAGAAGAAAGTGGCTCAACACTAATGCATCTGACCCTAAAAAAGGTACATGTACATGAGCCAGAAAAGAAATAGTAACAGAAAGAAGACTGTAGAGATGTGTTCTTTGTGTGAGGGGTTTGAGATGCTGTCGAACCTGCAGTGGTGCTTTCTAGTGGCCAGCCAGAACCCTCTCTCACAGCCGTAGCACTGAGCAGCCAGATGGTCCGGGTACCACCGGGTCACCTGCAACAAATACTGAGCTCTAAATAAAGGGACCAACTGCCTAATAAAGACATAAAACATTACATAAAATGGCATTCACAATGCATTAAAGTAAAGTGATGCATTTTCTTCGTTAGACTAACATGCAATGAGGAATCAGTTTTAATAAGTAAATTAGAACAAATTTAATATCATCATTTCCTTAAAGTCAGCAGAAATATTATTATCATAAACTCTAACCTCTCAGATAATTATTTACATACACTACTGTTCAAAAGTTTGGAGTAAGTAAGCTTTTTTCATTCAGCAAGGATGCATTAAACTGATCAAAAGTGACAGTAAAGACAGTGTAATGTTACAAGAGAATTTTAAATGCTGTTCTTTTGAAATTATTATTAAATCAAATAATCCTCAAAATATTGCACAAAATTATATTGATAATAATAATGTTTCTTGAGCAGCAATTCAGCATATAGAATGAAGGATCATGTGACAATGAAGACTGGAGTAATGATACTGAAAATTCAGCTTTGATCACAGGAATAAATTACATTTTGAACAATATGCAGTTTTTTTCTAAAACAAAATTCCTATTTTTACTGTATTTTTGATAAAATTAATGAAGCCTTGGTGAGCAGAAGAGACTACTTTCGAAAACATTGAAAAAACTTACCGACCTTATATTCTTTCTCCATACACCGGTGCAACAAATCCAAAGTCTTTCTAGTACAATAACAGTCATATAAACAAAACAAAGATTAAAGGTAGGGTAGGCAATGTTTTTCATAAACACTTTTTGTTATACTGGTTGAAACTCTCTTCACATCCTGATAGCAATCAAAGATAGAAGTGGTCTAAATATTAAAAAAATGTACATATATTTTCTGTGGAAGTCTCAGGACCAAAACAATGTTAGTCCAGTGAGTCTTTGCATTCGGTTTTAATGCAATGATACCATCTGCCCGTCAACCTATGTATTTGCATACCTCCACACACCTCACACGTCATTAGCGCGGCTATGCAATGAGCTTAGTTGAGTTCACGCCAGGTCGTAACTGTAAACGAGATGGCAGCCTGTAACATTCTTTTCTGAGCTAATCAGATTCGGATTTGTGTGTTTGTATGACAATACTATGGCGAAATTAATCAAAAGCAGTCAGGTGGTGCAAGTCAGAGCTTTGCAAGTTGTTTAGGTTTATTATTATTATTGTAATGTTTTGTGCTTTGAGACATGAGGTAATTTAACGTGTAACACTATATATGTGTTATATGTGATGTGATCTGGGAAAACCCACCACATTTGACATATCACAGGTTTTGAGACCCTATTAAAGCTGAGCTCAAACCCTTTCCAAATCTGTTTTATTTCTTTTATCGTTTTTCTTTGGTTTAATTAATGGTCTTAATGGTTTAATTAACGGTCACATCCTGTTAGCGGGGCAACTGCACTCTTTATTTATTGCCTTTTTTCATATCACATATTTTAGTAATCATCATAGATTAGGTATCATTCTAGAGCTTACAAACTCAAAATTCATTCTGTGAAACCCGTTTTGAAATTGGACGATTGAGAGGAAGATCTTTTAAGCGAGCAGCTTCAAACTCTGTTGTTCTCTTGTGCTCCGCATCACACCACACGATAACGCTGGATAAAAATAAATAGATAAAAACTTGTGTGCTGTTGTAGTTCACTCAGGATTGGACTTTATTCTGTTATGTGGTTTATTTTGACAGGTGAACTGTCTTTGTAGTGTTAAGAGAAGGAGAGCTAAATGGGAGATATTGTTTTTTGCCCCTCCGCTCCGCCGTACATGTTCTTAAAGAGAAACACAGTCTTTTTCAGCTGGACATTATAAATCACTATTTTTCAGAACTAATTTTGCCAAGATATATTCAGAGATGATAAACAAGATGTTATAGAATAATAATAATTTAATAATAACCCAATTTTGCTGCACATGGTTGAGGAGATCCCCCCCTTCCAATGTGAAGCGCTTTGAGGTCCCAGAAAAAGCGCTATATAAATGTAACAAATTATTATTATGTGTTTTAGAGGAGGCGTAGCTTTTGAGAGTGTTTTGAAGGGAGGGTGGGACCTTATGCTTTCAAAGCTAGCTCGCTATTGCTAGCCTCTATGAAATTGCCTACCCTACCTTTAAAATGAACACAGTCAACCTAGTTTAATTCTTTACCTCAGTGTCCTGCTTGTCCACCTGCTCCCAGCTGGCCTCAGAAAAGAGTTCAGTGCTGCAGCGGGACAGACAGTTGTGCTCCAGGTTGAAGTCGGAGTCTGTGATTGAGGTCTGACAAGAGAGAGATGGGGAAAAACGTCTCTTAAAGGGGACATATCATGCAAAATCCACTTTTTTTAGCCCTTAAATGCATTTTGTTGTATATTTGGAGTGTTTATAAGTACAGAAAAGATGAAATTATTCTCTTCAGGTGATGCGTTTATATCTTTATATTCTGTTTGTCATATTTTTCAACCTGTTCAGATTTTTCTGTTCTCTATGACGTTTTTTGAACTACAACGTCACCGTATTTGCAGCGTAACTGCCAAATAAGGACATTGACTACCGGCCCAACACTTCGAGCAATCCTCCATTATTATTTCTCGCTCCGATTTTGTAGTCCGAGCTCAATGATGCAGAAGTTACGAGAGGGCAAGTCAAAATGTTCGGTTTTTGGACCTAAAGCACTTCAAGGATTCCCACTTCAACAACCTCCGCCACTATAAAGAAGGGTTTGCCGATCGACTTCGTCTGAATGAGAGGTAAACTCCTTCTATCTTTGGAGACGACGAACAGAGCATTTCGATAAGCTGTAAATATCGTTAATAAAAATAAAGTACTTTACTTTCTTAAAACACATGGTGGTCATGGTTTAGCAGTACCTTTGTCTTTCTTTGTTTTTGTTTTGAAGTAACGTTACACGTCTGCAGTATTATTGTTCTTGAGTTTCATCAATGGTCATTTAGCTGCTGTGTTTTCATAATACAGGTGGTAAGATTAGACCGTAGTCATTTATCTTGTAAGTGTGCTTGTTTTAACAAGAGAAATAGTCGACTTTCACTAATAACACAAAACAGTTAACGTTAACTCACATACCAATAGGTTGGTCTGCAGGTTCGTCGTCGTCTTTATCGACTCGCTCGCTCTGGCTCGAATATGTAAGGCTTGATGGACAAGTCTTCTGTTGTTGACATTTTTTTAATGTGTGAATAAAAATGTTCTTTGAAGGTATCATATATAATCGTACATCTCTAATCAAACAACAATAATGGCCGAACGTGGGGAGTTGAACTGACCGTGAACTCGACTATGACGGATCTCCTTTTTATTTAAAGGGGCCGCTTTGAAACGAGTCGCTCAAAGACGCACATCAGAAAAGGGGCTTGTGAAGCTATAATAATGAGGAATTCAGACCCAAGCATTGCAGTTATGTTTTATATAGACCACAACGGTATGATTTTAATGTAAAAATGAATGATTTAAAAGCATGATATGTACCCTTTAAGATAAACCTTCAAACGTGGCTGAAAAACACAAACCCAAACCACGTGAGGGTCATTAAACACTAGTGTGCACGGCTCACCACTTCATCTCCCATGTCTCCGTTAAGTCGCAGCATCCCAGCAGCCTGATGGCTCTCCAGACGGCTCCAGAGCTCCTGTACCTGCCTCTTCAGAGCGTCCACCTCCAGCTGGTGACCCGCTTCGATCTGCCGCAGCCTTTGCTGCACGGCGTCCGTGTGCAGGGTCAACCCGTCATCGTCGAGATGGTTTCGGGCTGAAGGGGGCTCTGGAGGGCTGAAGCTCGGCCGGCCCAGAAACCCTAAGTGCAGGCAGCGATGGTGGGAGCAGGCGCCCCGTGCGTGAAGGGTCAGCGAGCCACAGCTGGCGAGTGACACCTGTCGGCTTAGCGTGGCCCGTTCCCCGTTTGTGCGTGGCGTCGGGGGCTCGGGGTCGGGGGAGTCTCCGTTATACACAGAGTGGAGGAGGTCAGTGGAGGGCGGAAAGGCACTGAGAGACGGCCGTTTAGGGGTGTTGTTTAAAGTCCTGGGAGCGGCTGATGTGCGGAGACCCTGTTTGAGGCACGACGATTCAGCGAGGGCTTTGAGAGGAGGCGGAATAATTAAAGGTGCCAGACTCTCCTGCACAACGCCCAAGTCCTCCGTGAGCGTCTCCGTGGAGCTCTCCAAAAGAGAAAGACGTTGCTCGAGGACTTCTCGTCCTGGTGGTGTCTCGACTCCATGGCCGTTACTCAGAGTCCTGAGGCCATTGGGAGGGAAATTAGTCGTGCTACAAGGGTTGTGTTCTTGTATCATGCATGTCTCGATGGCTGCTTTCACAGAGTCTTGGCTTCCCGAGGTATCCTGGCTAAGAGCGGAAGACGCTTCAGAATTACCATCTTCTGAACAATGTCCATTGACACTTCCATCTCCAAGGCTTTTAGCTTTGCTCTCCTGAGCATCATCAACAGCACTGTTGCTCTCTTCTGAATGTGCAATATCATCACTCTTGATGATATCATCACCCTTAGTGTGGTCTGTCTTTGCGTCTCTGCGGCTATCTGATGCAGACTCGTCTTTTGTAGCTTCCTGGAGGATGTTCTCCATTTGGCCCATAGCCACACCCACTGTCAGCTCTGCCTCATCAACCCCCTCCATCATTGGCAATCTGACATCCTCAGGCCCCTCCCCATTCTCTGTTCCCCCACTGGGCAATGTTCCCATAATCCCCACCACGGTCTGTCCGTTGACCCTCTCGTCTGGATCTGGAGATGCAGCACCTTCAGCCCCTGTCCCAATGTTGAGCTCCAGAGATCTGCGATGGTCCTGCCATTTCTCATTCAAACTGGGGTCGCTGGAACGTCGATTGGAGGTCAGAGGGTTTCCAACTTCACAAGCGCTGGGCAAGTTTTCAAACGAGCGGGTTTTAGGACGCCTGTGGGCACAAAACAAAACGAAAACGAGCTCATCAAGTCAACGTGAAACACCATCCACATATAGCATAGTAAGGTTGGATATACTTATTTTAGTACATGTACTATATAGCAGAAAACTGCTTGATTGTTATAAAATGTAAACTATTATAGACCAGCAATATATTCAAAGTTGTATATATAATACATCCTACTTGACCTGCATGCATATAGTATATTCATGTAAAGCAATATGTACTATATAGCAAATCTCAGCTTCATGATTGTTTATATCGTTGCAAAAATGTAAACTGTATTATCGCACTGCTCTCTCTCTCTCTCTATATATATATATATATATATATATATATTAATTTTGGATATATATTATAGCCGACTTTATCTGCATAATACCGTACACTCGCATAAGCTGATGTATACTATATAGCAAATCTCAACTGCTTGATTGCTTGTATCATTGCAAAATTTATTTATGTTATCACCCAGCTCTAATTTGCCAAATGCAACTGTAAGGCTTAGAGATATTATAAACATTAACTGTAACTGAAAGCTGTATAAATAAATTTGACTTGATGTGGTTACATCTCATTTTATTTCTGTAATGTGAAGTACACTACCAGTCAAAAGTTTTAGATCAGTAAGATTTTTTATGTTTTTAAATGAAGTCTCTTCTGCTCACCAAGGCTGCTTTATTTGATGGAGAAAAAAAAATGACAGAGTAATATAGTGAAATATTATGACAATTTAAAATGACTGTTTTCTATTTTAATTGAAATTAAATTAATTTTAATTTCCTTGATGAATAAAAGTATTTTCTAATTTCTTTCCCCCAAAAATAAAAAATAAATTCTCACTGACCCCAAACTTTTGAATGGTAGTGATTAATGTTACAAAAGCTTTCCATTTCAGATCAATTTTGTTCTTTTGAACTTTCTATTCATCAAAGAATCCTGAAATAAAAATGTAAAAAACTGTTTTCAACATGGATAATAATCATAAATGTTTCTTCAGCATCATATTATAATAATTTCTTTAGGATCATGTGACACTGAAGACTGGAGTAATGATGCTGTAAATTCAGCTTTGATCACAGGAATAAATTACACTTCACCATATATTCACATAGAAAACCGCTGTTTTAAATTATAATAATATTTCACAATATTACTGTTTTTTTTTTTGTGTGTTTTTTTATCAAATAATCGCAGCCTTGGTGAGCAGAAGAGACTTCTTTTAAAAACATAAAAAATATCTTACCTATCTAAAACTTTTGATCGGTAGTGTATTTCAGTGTAAAGCATTTTGGTATCAGTTAACATAATTACCTGCCCAGGGGCTGGTCCTCAGGGTTGGCACCAGGTGCGGGGTATGGGGCACAGGAGTCATCTGAAGGGGTTGTGGGTGAAGAGCTGGGTAGATAAACTGCTGTCCATAACAAGAGATTGCGTACGTGACACACAGGATGAAGCACCTAAAAGAAACAGAATAGATATCATTAAAATTTATGCGTGATGTTATGATCAAGCTCAGCATGAGTTCTGGCAGGTCACGTCAGTCATGCTCGCATCTGCTGACTCTCGGCTGACCCACGTCTATCTATAAGAATACGACGCCTATCACAGCAGCGTTGCTCAGAAGCTAATTACCCTCATCCATCCAGAGTTCCTCCTCTTGTCCACAAATCAGACTGTCATTTATCTTGCTTTATGTTGTCACACTAAATTAATGTCATGCTGACATAATTATTATTAAATACATTTTTATTGGTACTGTTGCACTCCCTGCTCTTATCCATGCTAGGCTGGATGGATGGGCAGGGAAATCTTGCCCAGAACAGAACCACACCACCAATCCAAACTGTATGCTATTTGTTAATCATCTTTGACAATAGTGCATTTTAAAATGGATGAATCTCGCATAGAAATATCCAGGTCCTATTTCACACCAAAAAAAAATCAAAAGAAAAGAAAACATATTTTGCTAAAATAATGTGTTATGTACTATGACCCAAGTGAAATTCACCTGATGTTTTTAGTTCAATTGATCCAATCCAAGCAGAAATGAAAGAGAAAAGGCAACTGTCTTTTATCAACTGTAACTAACCACTGACATTAAAAGTTTGAGGTACAAAAGCTAAAATTGTTGTTAAAGGCCATTTACATTTTACATTTATGCATTTTGGCAGACGCTTTTATCTAAAGCGACTTACTTTGCATTGCAAGCTACACATTTACATTCTCATCAGTTCTTGCTTTCCCTGTGAATCGAACCTTGGCGTTGCAAGCGCCAACGCTCTACTATTTGAGCTACAGGAAAGCATTTATATAAAAATTGTTTGTCATTATCACTTTGACCCATGAACAGTGTTGTTATTGTTAACTAAAAAATTACATTAACTGAAATAAATAAAATAATCAGTGAATGAATAAAAAAAAATACTTCTAATTTTTATTTAGTGTAATTTGAAGAAGTACTTAAATAATTAAAAGTGAAATACAATACAAAAAAGTAAATGGAAATATATATATATATATATATATATATAAATACTAAAAAGTCAGGAAACTGTTTTTGTTGGGGCAGTGTGAACCATTCCTAAGAAACAGGAAATGAAAGTAAGCGACAGCTCCGGGTCTCTTGAGTATTTGAGAGGAATGCAATCATGCGTTCTGAAGCCAGTAAACGCCTCCCTTCATGTTTTCTCACTACACAAAGGTCAAAATAACCTATTACAAAACAGAGCTATGAATTATTAGGTAAAGAGGGCTGTTAAGAAGGAAAAAAAGAAGGTAAAAAAACTTGCTATGAATTGAATCAGTGGAGTTTTCATAATATTTATTATATTTGTACCCACTTTGCTTAACAGAAGTCTGAATTTCAGAGCAAACATTCCCTTTATTAAATAAAAGTTGTATAAAATAAATCTTTAACATTTCAGCATTTCTTCAACTTCTCTAATTATAGACGTTTATAATGTTACTAAAGTTTACTATTTAAAATATTACATATTAAATTAGAAAAAATGTATAACTGTTTTTAACATTGTAAACAGTTGATCGTGTGAATGAATGACGCAGAAAATTTAGCTTTGCATCACAGAAATTAATTAAATTTTACAATATATTCAAATAGAAAACAGTTACTTTATACTGTAATAACATTTTCACAATATTATTGTTTTTATTGTATTTTTGATGAAATAAATGCAGCCTTGATGAGCAGAAGAGACTAAATCTTCGTGACAGCAAACTTCTGAAAGTAAGTGTATGTGGGAAGCTGACATGTCCAGTGATGAGACATGCTATACTCCATATGAAACAAATTTAAATTAAACAAATTCATTTAGAGATTTGAGCAACTACATGGAATATTCGCACTTTAAAAATGTACTTGTCACACCGCAAGACTATTTAAAAACAAGTAAAGTCATCAAAATCTATTATATCTGCTCTTTAGATTTTGGCATCAACCATTGAAAACCTCGTATCAGTCGACCACTACACAAGAGATGAGCAAATGTTTATAAAAGAGTCATGAGTAAAAGAGAGAAGAAGAGGTGACGTACGGTTTCTGAATGAGAGGAGTACAGCATGTTTCCGAAGGAGCGGTTGGCAGCTCTGAGGAGAGACCAAACTGAGCAGGTTCTTTCCTGGATGTGTCTATCTTCTCTCTCCTTCCCACAGTTACACAGGAACGTCCCGAACAGACACGAGTATGTGTGCTGCACAAGCTTCACCTGAACACACAAAGCCGAAATAATTCAGAGCTAGTTTAACAAATAGTTAAATCAAAGTACAAGAAACATTAAGGTTTGCAGCAACTTTGACCCACCAGAAAGGCTTCGTTGAACTCAAAGGAACATGGGAATTGTCTTTGGAGCTGGTGCACACAGTCTAACCACTGCAGGAAGACAGGACATCTCTCGTTTAAGTCTTCCGCGTTCTCTCCGTGACCACAGCGGTCTGCGAACTTGTGCCCGAAGTCCAACCACTCGGTCTCAACCAGCACCTGAAAACCCTAAAGTGGACAGGAGAGTTGCTTGCGTATTATATGATATCAAGAGATATCAACAGTAATGAGTCCAAATTAGGGCTGTCAAACGATTAATCGCATCCAAAATAAAAGTTTGTGTTAACATAATATATGTGTGTGCACTGTGTATAATTATTTTATATATTTATATATATATATATATATAAATACACACACATGCTTGTATAAATTTAAGAAATATTTTCATGTATATAGATTTATATATAATTTATATTATATATAAATATAAATATTTTACATATAAATAATATTTTTTTCTTAAATATACATGCATGTTTGTGTATTTATATACACGACCGGTCAAAAGTTTTAGATCAGTAAGATTTTTTATATTTTTAAATGAAGTCTCTTCCGCTCACCAAGGCTGCTTTATTTGATGAAAAAAAAAATGACAAACAGTAATATTGTGAAATATTATGACAATTTAAAATGACTGTTTTCTAATTTAATATATTTTAAATTGTAATTTGAAAGCTGAATTTTCAACATCATTACTGTTGCTGATTACACATCAGTTTTCAGTGTCACATGATCCTTCAGAAATCATTCTAATATGCTGAATTTATGCTCAAAAAACATAAATTATTATTTTCAATGTTGAAAACAGTCGTGTACCATTTTCCCCCCAAAATTCTATGATGAATAGAAAGTTCAAAAGAACAGCATTTATTTAAAATATAATCTTTTCTAACATTATAAATGTCTTTTCTGTAACTTTTGATCAATTTAAAGTCCCCGTGAACCGGAAGTTGCAAACGATTTTTCTCCAGTGCTGTGACGTATTTCCAAGTGAAACGGAATATTGAACAGAGGGCAGGGTTTTACTCTAGCGCTCCTCCTCTCCATCTCTCGCTCATAGCAAACTAACGGTTTGAGGGGAGTGGTTAAACGTTTCCCCACCCAAACTGTGAAACCTACGTCATCAACCGTTCCAGACCGGAAGTAACTTTTCAGATTTTGATTAAAGATTACCAAGGTAAAACATTTTTTTAATATATTTTTACTTGCACGGATTAATTGTTCACCACAAGACTAGTAATATGCGCTAGCAAAGTAAATAGGTTCAATTTTGATTTCACGGGGACTTTAACTCATCCTTGATGAATAAAAGTATTTTCTAATTTCTTTCCCCCAAATTTTTTTTGAATGGTAGTGATTAAATGTTACAAAAGCTTTCCATTTCAGATCAATTCTGTTCTTTTGAACTTTCTATTCATCAAAGAATCCTGAAATAAAAATTTAAAAAAATGTTTTCAACATGGATAATATTTATAAATGTTTCTTGAGCATCATATTATAATAATTTCTGTAGGATCATGTGACACTGAAGACTGGAGTAATGATGCTGTAAATTCAGCTTTGATCACAGGAATAAATTACACTTCACCATATATTCACATAGAAAACCGCTGTTTTAAATTGTAATAATATTTCACAATATTGCTGTTTTTTTTTGTTTTGTTTTTTTTATCAAATAAATGCAGCCTTGGTGAGCAGACGAGACTTATTTTAAAAACATAAAAATTCTTACCGATCTAAAACGTTTGACCAGTAGTGTATATACAAAATAATTTTACACAGTGCACCCACAAATATTATGTAAACACAAACTTTTATTTTGGATCCGATTAATCGCGATTAATCATTTGACAGCCCTAGTCCATATGAGCACAAATCACATTTGGAATTCTGGGACCGGATTCACAAAACATTCTTAGGAATAAAATTATTCTTAACTGCTATTTTCTTCTTATTTTCTAACTTAGAGAAACTAACTTATTTTCTAACAGAGAAAAGATAAGAATATTTTGTATTCCCAAAACTTCTCTTAATAAGTATTCATATTCCTGAAAAGAATGTTCTTAAAAATCTTTGCAAATAACTTTTTCAAGTTAGGACGACCCCCAACCTGTCTTTAATAAGTAAATATAAGATATGTAATGAATTTATTGGGTTCTTTCAAATAATATGCATTACATTTACAGTCGCAACAAAAAGCGTGTCGCAACGAAAATACAGGCTTTGAGGAGTCTTTAGCAATACCCAACTTTCAATCAAATAGCACTTCTTGAGAACTTCTTAAGAACTCAATTTCATGAGTTCACAAGAAATGTCGCAATTTCAAGAATATCAACATTCTTACAAACTTCTTCGAATTTACAGTATATTACGAAATTTCTCTACTACTTTCTTAAGAAGGTTCTAGTAAATCCATCCCCTGGTCTTTTTTTTTTTTCAATCACCTTTTCAAAGAAAATATCAAAGAACTTCTTGAGAACTTCTTAAAAACTCAACTTCATGAATTCACGAGAAATGTCGCAATTTCAAGAATTTCAACTTTCTTTCAAACTTCTTAGAATTTACAGCGGGGTTGCAAACTCTCACGCATCTGGCGTGACGGTCACGCATTCGGCCACAATCTCGCGCTCAACGAAGAAATCTCACGCTGATTATGACATTCTTGTGCTGTATTTTTTTCTTCACTCATGTTCACTAATTTCCGTCTGCTGACTGCTTTACTGACGTCGGTCGGTAAAATGCCTGAAAGCTGAGTTTATAGATCTACCTGTTGAGCCACTCGCAGAGCTGTCAACCTTCCCGGATTGACTGTGAACTCACGTAATTGACCCTTTTTACACGCACTCATGCCACACATCTTTCGCACGCAGAGAGTCAAAGAGAGGACACTAGTAGCTATAAACACAACAGACCAGACAGAAAAGTTATAAGCTACTTTTGATATGGAACAAATTCTCAGCTCTCATATTCTGGTAATATTTTTACGAGATTCAAACAATGTAAATACCGTTTTTGTTGTTTATAAATGTGACAGATTGCTGTAGCGCCTCGGCTCTCTAACGGCACGTGATACTGTACAACTTTTTTGTTTTCCATAAATCCCCCCCCCCCCCCCCCCAACAAATCTCACTCCAAGCAAAACTCAAAAGTTGGCAACCCTGTTTACAGTATATTACGAAATTTCTCTACTACTTTCTTAAGAAGGTTCTAGTAAATCCATCCCCTGGTCTTTTTTTTTTTTTTTCAAACACCTTCAAATCACAACATGTATTCATCATCAGAAAATTAGATATGAATGTTTTAAATACAGTTATGCCTCCTTCAGGGCTTAAGATGACTCATGCACCTCCTGAGATCCACAACACGATCCATGGACTTGAGTTTTCCATTTACTCTTGCCATATAGACAGCTTGCTATTCTCAATTATTTGGGTAAAAAATCAAATGTGGCTTGATAAAGTGCAGCAGCACCACTGTAACTTAAAAAAACCCCAAAGAAATCACAAAAACCCAGGGATTTACTACAGCAGGCTCTCCATTGTTTCATCCGTGAATCAATGTTAATCACAGGCTTCAAGCTCAGGAAAAATGTTTTACATTTCCTCTAAGCCATTGTCAATGTAAACATGTCCTTGTGAGGACCACAGGATTTAAAATAAGCTCTTGTGGATTTTTCCAGCATGTGATATAGCTTACAAATTCCTCTCGTAATAATTCAGAGAGTTTTAATGTTCTTCTCGGTTTTTGTTCATCACAGCAGAGCTCACCTCAATGGTGCGGTAGTACGGGTCCAGCAGGAGTTTGGCCAGCGCCACTATCTGAGGTGTGCGATCCCAGCCGTCTGAGCAGTGCACCATTACGGGCCTGTGGTCGCGGTCCACGGCGTTCACTACGAGCAGAGACGCCTTGAGCAGGAGGGACAGATGCTGCAGCCACTTTGTGCTCTCCAGGGCAGATAGCCAGCTAAAAACACAACAAAACTCACTATTACACACATCTAATGATTAGGGTGCTGAAGTTAAAAAAAAGATCAGTACTGTTTACCTATTTAAGATTATAATATACAAGGTTTCTTGCACAAAAGGTTTAATATTTAGAACTTAAAAAGCAGTTTTTCTTTCTTTAACTTTAAGACACAACATGCAATATGGCTGACAAACACCGTGCATAACTTAGATGGCATATTTCCATATATTAAGTTGCTGAATACTTATATCACTTATTAAGAGACTCAACGTTAAGGAATTCAGTTCAGATTTTTACTTGCCCTGCCAAAACGTCCACTGGCCCCACCACAAAAAGTAATAAAATAAATAAAATAGTTATTGTTTTCAATGTGTTTGAAGTTTGAACAATGCAACCTTTTCAGATTCTTGATTTCAATATTGATACCACAGTAAAACCTACAAGCCCAACTATAACAATTTCCAGTATTATTAAAGACAAGTAAACAGTCAGTCATTAAATTAGAACAAATAATCAAATTATGAGCAATAGCACAAATAAACAGTGCTTTTCTGAAGTCTTCGGGTACATCAATTAAATAAAGTAATCAAATTTAAAAGACTCTCCAAGATGGGCATTTGGACAAAATTTTGTGTGAATTTGTCCATTCAAGTGCAAGAAGATGTGATAGAGAATTCAATTCAGTATTTGCATGCTGTGGAGTTTTATTACATTTTATAGATATTAATACTTTTATTTATCAAGGATGCATTAAATTGAACAGAAGAGTAATATTTATTTTCAAATAATAATTTATTCAGTTCTATTTCTATTCATCAAAGAAGTATAAACCGCTTTATGCACATCAGGAAAACAGTTTAAATCTTAATGGAAAAAAAAAAAAAGTGATTTGACAAGTGTGGGAAGTTTTTCAACATGGTCAAACGCAGCCAAAGCAAACTGACATTAGTCAAGGAAACACAGAGCGCAGGTAACCGGAGGAGACACTAAAATAATCATTCCCACGAGGAACATGAATGAACATTTAAAAGGAAATCAGCTTTGCATAGACATTTATAATCAGAATAATCAAAGCAAGCAGGGAATTGGATTTTGTCCCCTCTCAAAAATTCATGTCTGTTGCCTAGAAACGCAGCTCTTGAGTTTATCAGAGTTTATCATACTGACTAAAACGAGGAAGAGAGAGAATGACAGAAAAAGGGTCACTTGTAAGACTCGCTGTTGATTTTACAACAAATGGATACGTGGAAAAGGCGCGGATGGAAAAGGAAGCAAACACGAGCCAGCGCTGGAAATCACAGGCAGATCTGCTGCCAGGGAAAAATAACAATGAACGAGAAGAAAGGAGCTTGTGAAGAAACTAAAGCACTTCTTCTGCATTTGTACCAAAACAATTAGCTTAAATAAAACATTTGATTCAAAGCAAGGAAGCATTTTGTTAGTTTTAATTATATAATACTATAGTAGTATTTATTAATATTTTGAATTAGGTTAAATTTTTATATAAGTGTTATCAAATTTGTTATGTTATTGTTTTCATCAGTTTTTTAAAATATTTTAGCTTTAGTAATTTTATTACTTCAACTTTAACTGTTTTTCAGTTATTTGTCAAGGCAACATTTCTACTCTTCATTTTAAGTGTAATGTGTACATTTAGCATCTTTTTCTGCTCTATTTCAGTATTTCATTCGTTTATTAGTCCTATATTAGATCATTCTAGGTAGATAACTGGCAGGAGTTACAGGTTTATGATGTCACAATGGACACAAATAATGATTAACGACGTATATAATAATAGCTCGCACTCATAGTAGTTCTATGCAAAAAAAAAAAAAATCAATATCACTATTTTGAATATCATTACGTTTTTCCTCCAGACAAAGATTATGAGGGTCATTTTAGATTTTGAGATAGATTAATTCATTTGATTAAAGTCTTAAAGAAAAAAAACATGTTAAATCACTAAAAGGTCGAAATACATAAATAAACAAAAGGGACACACTGCAACCGCAGCAGATGTTCCCTGGAAGACTTACTTGGCTGGATCGGGCATTTGGGTGCAGAGGAAGCGCAGAGACTGGAAACTCTTGCGGATGGAATGGATGTTGGCCATACCCATGAACACCACTTCACAGTTAGGGTAGTACTCTACAGGAGAGAGCAACACGCCATTAATGAGGGGGGTGTCTTGTTTTATTGTGATTGTTAAAAGAGCATCTATGAGACAGTACCTGGGCATTCACACCCTCCACCTTTGGCTCTGTTGGCTACGGCAGCAGCGTATGACCTGGCGTCCAGGATCAGAAGCTTTCGAGGTTGGATGGCCAGTGTCTCCACCTCTGAGCTGTTAGTCATGGATGAGTCTATAGACATGTGTGCATAATACATGTATAAGTCACACAATAAATAAATGTACGGACAAAGAAATTTAAGGATATTGTTTCCTTAAATGGATAATTTTTGTTTTGTTTTATAGTGCTATGATCACCCTTAATCAGATTTGACAGCCAAAATCATCTGCTTTATAATTTGAATTAGGCCATGTTCCTTTCTAAGTCTCGTTTACACTGCATGGTTCAAGTGACCCAAATCCGATTTTTTCCTCTCATGTGGCACAGATCGGATATGACCGATGAACGTGTAAAGCAGGAAAAAAAACGCATGGATTCTGATTTTCTCAGATTGGATTCAGGCCTCATTCATATGTGGTAATAAATCGGATATGAATCAGATACGTGCATTTGCATGTGCCATGTAAGCAGACAAATCGGATATTCCCCAGTAAATGCGAGTCATGCGTCATTAAACACTGCGCGATTATAGGCGCGAGCCGTGCGATGGAAGAAAGGATACACACAGAAAAGCAATGTGGAGGTTTCATGTCTTTTGAGTGTTTGGGGTGAAGAGTGCAGGCAAAAATGCAGGATTTTTACAGAAATAAATCCGTTTTTGAAGACATTTCACGAGATATGAGGCATCGTTTTAAGTGCTCATGGCCAGAGCCTCTCCTCTTTTTTTCTCCGCCGTACGAGACCAATGTTTTGATGACTTATTGAAGTATTGTGGAAAGAAAATGCTGGATAATTTTATTCGCATCGGCATCCATTGAATTTCGTGCTGTTTTGCTTAATTTCCGGGTTCAGAACCATCAGAACGTCTGGATTTGGTAGTTTCAGCAGTGTAGTGTGAATGCAAAAATCGGATATGGGTCACTTTTAAAAGATGATGTAAGCAGGTCGTCCAAAAAATCGGATATAGTCAGAAAATCGGATTTGGGCATCAAGACCTGCAGTGTAAATGCAGCCTAAGTGTCTATGGCTAAATTAAGAACAGTTTTCAGTTCTGACCGAAGTCCACATCTGAGAGGTCAGCTCCGTTAGTGTACTCGCGGGACAAGGAGCCATTGGAGACGCCTTTACAGGTGCTGCTGTCCACGGCACAGGCTCTGGCGATGGACTGCACCAGGTGCTCATCGTCTGCATTCCTCCAGCCCCACCAGCTGACCTCAGGCTGACCACAGCGAGCGATCACAGCCCCTGTGCTCTGGTGCCTGGGAACGAAAGGTGAAAGAGCTGGACTATTAACCTGAAGGTTCTAGGCACTGCTGTCGATCTTAACCAAAACTAAAAATTGTCACAAGGTTTGGTCGACAGATGAGGCTGACTGACCTATAAACCACGGCGGGGAACCTCTTCCAGGAGCGGAAGGCCGCCACATTCTCCAGCTCCTTATCAGTAATCCAGGCTGGCACCAGCAGCATTTGAGGGTAGCTGGAACACAACCTGGTGGGCAAGGGGGCAAGTAGAGGGCACTGTGATCAGATCAGGGCATCAGACTGACTAACCTTGTGCAAGGCCCTGAACAGACCCACTGAGCGCAGCAGGATGGGGTTGAGGGTCCAGATGTTTTTAAACTCAGAGTGTTATGAGTTTGAGAGAGAAACACTCACTTGTACTTGTTGTTGATCTCAGATACTCTCCAGGCGTTCTGAGTGTCGAAGCCCATCCGCTCCACCTCGTTATGGAAGCGTGACGTCACATGATCACCTGAAAGATAGAGGCAAGTGAGAGGTTGAGAGGAACTCTGAAGGTAAGAGGATTTCAAAGGAAGAACTAGTTACAGGACTGGACAAATTTAGTGTATCTTGAATATGGACTCACTAGGTGTAGAAATACAGAGATAAAACTATTTGTGAGGAGACAGGTTAAATAGTACCTGGCCTACACAGATCTCCATGCTGCTCCTTCTCTCCTGTGTACAGATCCACACACCACGCGTGGAAGGCGAAAGAAAACAGCTCCTCTATCCGGGACGGTGGACGGACCACCGCGCTCAGCCTCTTCAGCCACTCCTGACACTGCTCAAATGTTGAAAACTGACACCTGTCAAAACACACATTAGATTTACTGCATCAGAGGGACACAGGGAAACAAAATCAAAGAGAGGCAGAAAGACAGACTGGGCTGACCTGGATTACTGCACATACTGGTTGTAAAAATTGTATTTTCAACAGTCACAATGACATCCTGCTTAAAAATTACACTAACAATGATTCGTTTTCATAGAATAAAGCATGATTCTCCCACGATTCTAAATATACAACTAAACAAAATAACATGTAATTTACTGAAATCATGAAATCTATGCAATTATTAAACTTACAACATTTCAAAAAAGAAAATCTAAGACATTTTTTTTTTATTCACCACAAATTATGTGTTTTTTCTGGTAATCAAATGAAGACATAAAATTCTGTTTTTAATGAATGGATTTCGTCTGCGTTTTCTGCATAGCCGCTGAAGTCACTACATGGAGCTTGCGCTTCCGTTGTTTTATTTTTATTTATTTATTTTTTTTATTATATTTTTGTCATTCTTTGGGTGGTTGAGTCGTTAAGGGGAGGCCAATACAACGGTAGGGGAAACATTTGCCAGTGTGACATCACAGGTCACCCAGTATCTAAACAAGCTTTATGTGATTGATTAAGTTTATAATGAGGGAGATATAAGTTATAAAACTGGCAGCATGTTTTAATTGTATAAAGATCTCTTCTATGTTAAGGCAAATTAGATTTCTCATGTCATGACCCCTTTAATGATTATTCATGCAGCTCTAATAGATAGATAGATAGATAGATAGATAGATAGATAGATAGATAGAGACAGATAGACAGACAGACAGACAGACAGACAGACAGACAGACAGACAGACAGACAGACAGACAGACAGACAGACAGACAGACAGACAGACAGACAGACAGACAGACAGACAGACAGACAGACAGACAGACAGACAGACAGACAGACAGATAGATAGATAGATAGATAGATAGATAGATAGATAGATAGATAGACTCACCTGATGACCTTGCAGTCTTTGCAGGTAATGTGCAGTTGAAACATTTCCCGACATTCTACACTTTCTATCAGCTGCAGAGGAACCTGAAAGAGCGAGAGAGACAGAATAGACATTATTTTTCCATATCTGGCACTGTGAGTCTCAGCACACCACACGGAGCGACTAAACCGGAAGTCACCATTAACCCACCCAATGCTAATGATTAAATCAACCTGTGGAATCAATCACACTGAAAGTTAAGACGGGCTTAGAGTTTACAAACACGTTAGTGATTAGCGTCTGCAGCTTATTTCAGACAATCTCATTCTTTGTTCTGCAGCTCAAGTGTTGAACGGCCTGCATGCCAATCAGCTTCAATCAGGTATGTGTGTTCACATGTGTGGACAGCGTTGCAACGGTGCGTTTGCAAAACGCAGTTCCCCTTTTAAGCTCTGGAACTTGCGCGTGATCACACGTTGATCGCATGCAAGTCTGACCACAGCTCTCAAAACAGCATGCATACAAACGGACCGTTCTGTGGTTACTTACTGACACCTCACACGAACAATTCTGTTCACAGAGAAAGAAAGAGAAAGGGAAGACAGAATCACGAAGTGGACGTGTACACTGCCAGTTTTGGCTCATCTGACTGTGATACACACATTCTTGGGCGGCGGTTAAATTCCACTGTACTAATCTGTCCACACTCAAACATTCCTCGGGCGCTTGTTAAAGGGTCAGTGAGCACTAAAACTCATTTGTGAGATATGAACGGATCCATTTTATGGATGGCAAACTTGTTAACAACTAAGATTATTATTTTTTTCTCCAAAAAGGTCTCTCTAAATTGAACCACAGCACTACAGCCATTAAAAGTGTGTTTGGTAACAAAGTCAGGCATGTGATCAGCTATGGCCAAAAAACGGATTCATGATATATTGGCTGCGTTCGAAAGCTGAAAAATGCTGCCTCTGCAGGAAGGATAGCTTCTCTTAGCAAGGATCTGCTTGCCGTAGCTCGATTCAAAGCGGTAAGCTTGTAATAATGTTTTTTAATTCCAGTGGTACTGGTGGATTTCCACGGGAGATTCGAGCATGTCTTTGCGTCATTACGTCACATCTGTACACACACATCTGTACACATAAAGAAGGAGTCTCGGCTAGTAGGCTATGGCTGTGAGGATGTTGGAGGTGGAGATTTATAGCCTTTTCTCACAGCACTTGATATAATTAAACTTATCAATTTGATGGCGGATCCAGAAAGGTTCAAACGACACCAGTGACAACAGATTCAAAATGCAAAAGAGACTGCAACCGGCCCATGCGAAAACAAGAATGCATATCGGAAGGAGTCACACAATGCTGCTGACGTTGTTAACATTAACAATTTGAGAACAAAGTATAATTTGCACGGTTTTGCGCGATATAACTTAAAAGGGATTGTTAGATTTAATCAGCGCGATTCACTGCAATGTCAGAGTCAGAACAAAAGTGGATGTTTCTTACTAGTTCAGATGACATTTTCCGGTGAAAATTATTATGTTGGTCATACTCCCAAAAATAATAATCTGTGATTCTGAATGCCAGTATCCACATCGGCACAGTGACTGACAAACACACACTCTCCTCAAACACGGTGTTCATCTTTGCTGTGCCGTGTCGAGGGTGTCGACATTGATCATTCCACGAATGCAGATTTCGAACAGAGATGGCGACAGAGGAAAAACGCCAGACTGCAGCTTTAAATATATGCTTGGTTACATTTTACATTTATTAATTTAGCTGACACTTTTATCCAAAGTGACTTACAATTGCTATATGTCAGAGGTTGCACCCCTCTGGAGCAACTAGGGGTTAAGTGTCATGTTATCCACTGCACCATCATCACCCCATGGTTATCACCAAAGCTCGCTCTATTTTGTTGTAGATCTTTAAACCATTATGATGCCTCAGAAGTCTGTCCGAAATGACTTTCATGAGGTACCTCCGTGAGCAAACCTTCTTTAATATATACATAAATATGAACGTATTATTAGCATTTGGTGGTTTGTTTGTAGTAATTTATTTATTCGATTTTTCTAATAGTCACATAAAACTGCTTTCTTCCCTCCTCAGATTAACGCAATTCATGTTGGTCGTCATACTCAGCTTGGAAAATATGGAAATATGCAAAAATACGGAAAAATTGTATATAAATACAGAAAATCATCTAATTACTATCGGACTTCGAAACCTTCTTGAATATATACATGAATATGAATATATTATCAGTATTTGGTGGTTTGTTTGTAGTAATTTATTTATTAGATTTTTCTAATAGTCACATAAAACTGCTTTCTTCCCTCCTCAGATTTACGCAATTCATGTTGGTCGTCATAAAATATGGAAATATGCAAAAATACGGAAAAATTGTATATAAATACAAAAAAATCATCTAATTACTATCGGACTTCGAAACCTTTGCTCTAAGCAATGTTCCTGTTATTACATACAATCCATAAGGTATGCAAAGTTCAACTTTAAAAAAAACATGTCTCAAGACTCCTGCACTCACACACACACACAAAAAAGACACTTTAACGGTAAAAACTCTCGATTTCCTTCCTCTTTCAAGTCCCAACACTGTACAACAGCTTAGTTGCCTAACTGGCTGGTCTTTAGTCACACACTTACAGTGTCAAACACACACATCACTTTCTCTTCTCACGCACAACACACTCCCTCTTTCAGTTTCACAGGCACAAAGAGAGCGTCACACTCATTTACTCTGGTGAATAAGTGACTGTCACAGATATCAACTGATGAATCTGAGCTGATCACCCACAAGCCACAAACACACCCAGCCGCCTGATTGCATTTAAACGAACAGAAGAGCGCACGTTGAAGGAATATTTCGGTTTAAACCATTCAACCTTAACAGCACCTGTGGTCCACTGTTAATTTATCAAAGACAATAATTTTGAAATTTATTTTGTCTCTCAGTTTGTAGTGCACTTACAATGAAAGTTCAGCAGGAAAATATTTAAGGGATAATGTGTAGCCAGACCATCATTATTGCAAAATGAACCCCAACAGATAGTGTATGGAAAAAAAATATTGAAATTATATTAGTGGCACATAAATTATTCAATTAATCTTCAATATAAGCACTTAAAACCAAACAAAAGTGGCTGCGCATTTCTGCTTTTAAACCACCCAGTACAAAGTCCCCATCGGCTGCCATTGTAAGTGCATTACTGTAAATGTAATTTACATGCATTTTTACAATCTTTTGACAGAATGCCAGTTAATATTCTATTCGGCATTTAACCCAGAATATTCCTTCTCTCATCTTGTGGACCATTCGTTCATGAACAGACAGCTCTGTGTGCTGCACTGGAATGAGGAGGTTTATGAATCATGACTGCTGGTCTATGAGGGGTATAGCAGAGCAGATTATTAGTACTACTATGTAACCAAAACCTTAATATAGTGCCATGTTGAAAGCATGGGGGTGGACAATCCCAATCAAAAAGCCACCGCAACCATGGCAACAGACCCGGGAAGAAAGAGTGCAAGAGAACAGCTAATAAAGACAGACCTGTTCAATACACATTCACTAGCCAATGTTAATAGTGCCTGATGTAACTGTGGCTCTCTGTCCCGAAATACCCTTCACAACATCTGTAGGCTCTAAATATAGCAGCATGCCAAGCACCACATAAAAGTATCTTTCAGTGACCACTGGGAAGGATAGATTATACGCCATACATCCGCTACAGTACAACAGACCACAATAGAGTTTCACTCAAGAAACTCTGAGCTGAGGGTGAAAAAAATAAAAGTCACGCTGCAAAAAAATATATTTCCGCATATTAATGTGGCCCAGATTGAATTGAGCATATCTGGTGTGATTTTCCCCATTCACACTGTCAAATATACACTGTGTTGCATGAGGAGAAAAAATATGAAGAGTTCAGATGCAAAAGCCATTAAGTGCCATTTGAAATTTTCTTCTAAAATTATCATTTTTATCAAGCTTGTATATTTAAGTTCAGTAATTTCACTTAAATGGCAATGAAGATTAGCTATTAATTGTCATTTATGTGAACTTGCTGAACTTAAATATACAAGCTTGATAAAAATGGTCATTTTAGAAGAAAATTTAAAATGGCACTTAGAGGCTTTTGCATCTGAACTCTTCATATTCAAGTCCCACATTCAAGTCCAGAAGTCAGATGTAATTTTGAAAACCAGCTGAATTAAAAGAAGACCGAATAAGAAAATGCCTGAAATGCAAACATTGCTCAGTTTAGTTTGATGTCGAATATCTGTTGAATCCACGTCAACTTCTTAGAAATGTAAAATTGCTGTTTGTTTCAATATCTCTGCCAAATAGGTTTTAGTATATTCTGTGAAGAACAAAGAGCTCATACATCTGTGTTTAGCAAACTTTGGCAACAACAGCTCAGTAAAAGTTTTTTTTTTTTTTTTAATACTTCCCAGACTCATATCCTTAGCTACAGACAGTAATATAAAGCACATTTGTAAAGTGTTTGAAAAATAAATGAATAAATCACACACTCACATTAACAACCGACTCTTTAAACTTGATGTGCAGGCGGTAGCTGGACATGGCGATGACGGCATCTTCCGCCCTGCCCACGTACTCCGTAAACTCTCCATGCAGCTCTGGGAAGGGCACCTACAACAGATGATAATATCAGAAACCTATATCCAACACACTTCAGCAGAAAAAGACCATTCATGAGTCTTCCTGTCAGGGGTGCTGAAAACAAAGGCTGTTTTGAAACCTAGTGAGCTCTCTCGCTTTCTACTGTCTACATATCATCAAAACAGTAATTGAACCTCATAATTAAATGATCTGAAATGCTGTTCATAGTCAATCATGTGTGACACGTACATTATCTTCACAGTGCATTTTAAGAGATGCAACTAATGCAGTCTTTGGTTTTTTGCTGTCTACTATTTCATTTGGGACAGGCTACACATTGCGAGCACATATATGATGCCTAAAAGTGTTGCCTAGGTAGACAGCTCAGTAGTTTTTGAAACCGGGCTTAAAGGTGAAGAATGTGCAGTAGTTTCTGCGATACGCTGCGCCTCCCCAAACTCAATCACAGCTATTACGGGTACTTGAAGGCATGTCTCAACAGGTAAAAGTAGGCTATTTTCAATAAAAAGTCCAACATAATTAGGTATACCTTTAGCTGTGTTGCTATGTGTCATAAGTAAGCAATTGAATAGGCTAATATCACTCTGTCCAGAGTAACTTATAATAAACCCACCCAATGTATCTGCACTGGAGGTATTTTTTTAAGCACATGCAAAACCTATTGGAGGCTGTTTACACTGGACACATCGAAGTAAAACGTATAAATTGGAACATTTGTCTTTCTGGATGAGTGCATGATAATGATGTAATGAAGCATCCATCGTAGCGCATTGATTCGCAATGCCACGTTTGCTTTCGCGTGTTCATGACCCGATTAATCTTTGAAGATCTAAATGCAACAAAATTTGGCATGCATGACTGTAACCAAAAGAGAACGTCTTAAACCTTAAGATTTTTGCTTTCAGGATCCCTTAAAACTTTTCAGAAGACCTGAGAAGCTGTCCTAGACTACATAAAAAGATTTAATTTGTTCTCCTGACACTAATGCTGTTACTGGGAGGAGAAGGGACCAATACTAGAGAGAGGATTGTTTATTTTTAATCAATTTATTTGGTTATAATATATATATATATATAGTTTGGGTGGGAGGGTTCTGGATGGGTTTAAATTGAGACAAGCCTTAATTTCTTATTTTTAATTAAATGTATCATTATTTGTTGTCAAATATACCAATACAATTTTTTGACAGAGAATTTTTTTTTGTTTTTGAATTTCCCCTCTTGGTCAGAATCAAATAATAGTTGTATTAACCGTCTCACTACACTCTAATAAACATCATTCATCTTGGCAGTGGTCTTGATCCCACTTACCTGAAGATCATCCTCCTCCAGGATGGGGGGCTTGCGAGGGAAGATCTGATTGGCCTGGATGCACTCCAGACTCTGCTGCCCCTCCTCCTCCTGTCAAGCAGATTATGGATAAGAAATTAACTACATTACACACTTCTGTGCTAAAATATTAAAAATAAATATTATATATATATATATATATATATATATAATTTATATTATATATACTTCATATATTTGTCAGGGAAATGTGCCACATGTCATTAAAAATGTATGCAATATAATGCACATCACAATGGTTGTAATTTATTTAAAATATATATAATAAATTATAAAGCCATGTAAATTATTAATCTACATGTATTACATGGACAGGTTTTCATTATTCACTCCATTTATGTTATGCTGCAACAATACAAGAGTGTAAGAGCATCTTTATCAAAGGCTAAATATTTGATGCCATCACAAGTTACTCCTTTTCCAGCTTTATCACTCCCGGGGGCCAAAAGCCAAACTGTTATACGGATAAAACATTGTTCATGACTAAACCTCTGATTAAATGACTGATTATCTACAGTAAGCTAAACTGGGGACAGAGTGATCACAGCATTACCTAAACCAATACCCCTTTTTGGCTGGGCTTCAGCAGCAAAACATTTGAAATAGCAAACAGGGAGCAAGCCAGGACTTCCTGCTCTGAGGTCACTTCAGCTATTTCTGATACAACAGGCACTCCTGTAACCGATACAGTAGCCGGCTTTACTTTAGACTCTCAATGAGTAGAGTTATAGTAAATCATGGCTACTACAATCACTCACCGTGAGAGACACTTAAACATGCAATGCCAGTGAACGGTTCGGACACATCTACTTAGAATAATAGTAGTCCTCAAAACGAACAAACACAAATGAAAAGTTTGGGAATTATGTAGAAACCAAAAAACATTAAACAAATAAAAAGAGCAACCTTAATGCATGACAGTGAATACATTTAATGTCAATGCAAAAACATATTATTAGAGTTGTGTGCTGGAAATGATTCATGACAGCGATGAGCAAGGTAAAAGTCATTACATTCACTTCTGTATGCAGGAATGAGAGGCTACGGCCCGCGGTAGCCTTGAGAGTTCAGATTGGCAGAGAATGTTTGGACTCAGTTTCCACAAATAGGAGAGACTCTGTGAGAGAGGGCAGCTGTGTCGCCATGTTGTCTAGCTCAAACACGGGAGTCCTCAAGACAGAGTGATCTGGTTGTGCCATAAAATGCTGCCCAGTCAAAGACAGGAGTGTACTGGATGAGATATGCACAGAGGAAGTGTGGTTTTGTATAAACCATGTACCCTCTTTCTATCTATCTATCTATCTATCTATCTATCTATCTATCTATCTATCTATCTATCTATCTATCTATCTATCTATCTATCTATCTATCTATCTATCTATCTATCTATCTATCTATCTATCTATCTATCTATCTATCTATCTATCTATCTATCTATCTATCTATCTATCTATCTGTGTATCTATCTGTGTGTTTGCTGGATCAGCAGCATAGGCATCTGTGTGTAATGCTGACAATGGCCCTGAGCACGGCTCAGTAAACACACTAGAGGGGCCGGCCCGGGGCGCCTCATTATGGGCACAGGGAAAGAACCAGACAGAGAATTACAGGGCACAAACGGGCAGAATAGCAAACAAACAATAATGTGCATAAATCATTAAGAATGTGTAAACAAACACATCAATCAGAATTCGCACATAAAGCAGAGGCATTTGTTAAACTGTCCTGACACTTCAGCAAACAAGAAAATGAGGTACACTTTTCTGAACACACATATACAGCAGGGTTTCCCACAGCACTTTAAATCTAAGGTGACCGCCTAAGCAACACACACCTTAACGACGTCGTCAAAAGAAAAAAATGCGGGCGCGCCTACGCCTCGCCGAACATAGCAGAACAGGGCGGGTTTTTATATCTCATCTCCATAAATATATCTAGTAGCCTAGTAAAGCTAATGCAAGGGTTAGAATCAATTAATCCTTTGCTGATACGTCCTTGTCGTCATCATAGAGAGCACAGCTCATGGTTACATAGAAACGACAGAGGCCACGGGAGAGCAAGCGCTTCTCCTTCACCTGCTGTTAGCATTCCATTGACTCCCATTCATTTTGGCGTCATTTTGACAACAAATAACTTTACATCTGAGGCGTCCAAAGACTTCATTTGTCCATTATTTATTTCTAAAGAAACACGACAAAGTATAAAATGCTCAATTTTTTTTCTATCTTACGCCGTTTTTGTAAAAACAGGCTAAAGATTGCATCATAACCACGGGACTTTCTGTCGCACAATAGAGACATTACCATATAGACAGGAGGAGATGCTCGCAGGCAATCGGGGGGGCATGGAGGCACAAAGTCAAGGGAGAAGCCCATAGATAGAGAGTCCATAAAAGCAATGCGACAAAATATTTCAACGTTTTTGAGGAATTAGGTGATTCAGATTTGTCTTGGCACAGCTACTAGAAGATTTACAACTGTCAGACTGCCGTCACGCTCAATTTGAGCCTGCGCAGGCGCTCAGACATCAGGCAGGAAGTGCAATAATCGGGATTCAGTCTTCTCCGTTGAAATCAACGGGGTCGCTGTGTCCATTTCTTTGACTGTCTATGACAGTAAATGATGTCTCTGTTGGTTTCTCTCAAAATGAAAGGTTCATAATAAAGCTTATATTCCAGCTACATTGATTTTACCTTGTTGTTAGTTATGACATGCAGCAGAGTGGATAAAATCCCTTAAAAATAAATCACTGTAAGATCACTAACTGTTCTGACTAGTGCGTCAATAAAATGGCTGCAAGAGCAATACTATATAAAACACAAATGTTCATTCTAGGCATGGGCGGTATCCAAATTTTCATACCGTCAAACCTCCTCCCTATTTTACCGCGGTATACGGTATTACCGCGTGACTAATTAAAAATTACGAGATAAGGCTCAGACGGCATCACACATGATGACACGTTCAACCAGAGAGTGTCGGTTCCAATAATGCATCTAAAAGCTGTCAATCAACTATTAGAAAACAGGAGATACACATTGTCTCACACCAGAGAATGTGAGCAGAGTGGTGATATTTCCTCTAGAGAGGGGAGCGCATTTCTGAAGATCACGCGCCACGAGCTCTTGACGCGAGCCAGTGGAGCCGAGATAAAATTATTTATTAATAAACTAGTGTTTTCTATGTCAGTTGCTACAAAGATAAAGATTGCATTGACGATGCAAACTGGCATCTTCATGGTATGAAAACACGAATAAAGAGTAGCCTAATGCACACTTCATATGAATAAGCCTATAGCAGAGAGCAGCCCATTTCTTTTAGCTTGTAATTGTTTTGTTTAAAAGTATAGACATTTCAAGCTTACATATATATACACTTCTCAGATCATTTAGACATGTTTCTTATATGCCGAGTTTCAGTTCATGTATGAATCGCGCTCCAGTCACGCGTCGGCGCGTGTCCTGATTACTATCTTTGCTTTTTATTTATTAGCCTAATCCAGGCAATTCGTTGATGAAAAAAAATAAATAAATGAAGATGCAATTTATTCAAAACGAAATTCGTTTTAAAGAAAGGCTTTGTACAAAACAAAACGTAATAAGTGGTCATAATCATGTCTGACTGACCCAACGTGTTTTCTATGTCAATTGCTGCAAAGATAAAGATTGCATGCAAACTCGCATCTTCGCGGTAGTGAACGCGAATAAAGAGTAATGCACACTAGGCTACATATGAATTAGCCTAAACATAAGCAGAGAGCAGCCAATTTCTTTTAGATTGTTAAAGAAGACATTTCAAGCTTACTATATATATACACTTCTCAGATCTTGTTTCTTATATGCGAGGTTCAGTTCATGTATGAGTCGCGCTCCAGTCACGCGCCGGCGCGTGTCCTGATCACTATATTTGCTTATTATTAATTAATCCAGGCAATTCGTTGATGAAAAAAAAAATTAAAATGAAGATGCAATTTATTCAAAACTAAATTCGTTTTAAAGAAAGGATTTCTACAAAACAAAACGTAATAAGTGGTCATAATCATGTCTGACCCATTCCAAATGTTTTCCGATATTGCGCATTTTATGATCTTATCTTAGTCATCTCATGAAGTTCCCTTTTCATAAAATCAACATACATAGAAAAACATCATATTATTAAAAAAATATGAAAGGAATACGTTTTTTTTTCAAACCTATCTTATATTTAAGCGTCACACGGTCCGTCCCGCTGTAGACTACATGCATGTGGCGTGCATGTGGTGGTGGGGCGCAATTTTCAAATAATAATCGAATAATACCAGGCAATCTTTAAATATTATTTTTGCTTGAAATGCCCATTCCTGCCAAACTGCAGAATTCGTGTTCTTCTTCGAGACCAAGTCACTCGGTGCGCAACTTGCAATCTTTGCCCTCTCTCCCCCACTCTCTCGTCACCACACTGTCACGTCATGAGAACCAGATATAAGCATTTTAGCCATTAAATAAATTGTATTTAAAACATTGCACTTATATAGGAGACAAGGATTCCTTGTCTCCTATTTAAGTGCATTGGTTTTTTTTTTCTGACGGTATGACGATATTGAAAATGATACCGTTGCTATTTTTAGATCCCGCGGTATACGATATTACCGTAATACCGCCCAAGCCTAGTTCATTCATTCATTCATTCATTCATTCATTCATAATACAAACTGTAGGCTGTTTACAGTTGCCAAGCAACTAATAGAAGGTTTATTAATATAAAAATCAATGGGCTATATGCACGCATAAGTTCCGCATTTGACGCAAGGATGCTCGTCCATTTCCGGTTGTGTAGATTTAAGCGGAGGAAAACCGAGGAAAACGGGATTATGGCAGAGTCTTTAATATTTACTGTCCTCCCGTCTTTGAAACGAAACGTACATACGTTTAGATGTAATTTTATATATGAAGAGTTCAGATGCAAAAGCCTCTAAATGCTATTTGAAATTTTCTTCTAAAATGACCATTTTTATCAAGCTTGTATATTTAAGTTCAGTAATTTCACTTAAATGACAATTAATAGCTAATCTTCATTGCCATTTAAGTGAAATTACTGAACTTAAATATACAAGCTTGATAAAAATGATCATTTTAGAAGAAAATTTCAAATGGCACTTAGAGGCTTTTGCATCTAAACTCTTCATATAGTTATGTTTATTTAATATAATTTTAAAAAGAAGCATAAACACAACGAGGGGTGTCTGTTTTATCTGTTTTTGTGATTAACGTTTCATTAGTATAACCATGGAGTATAAATTTCAATATAAATTCTCGCTATTGCATTGGACTCTATGATCGGCGGAAGTTATCAAGCATCCTTACACCTTCACCGGAAATAACGCCGTGCATAGAGCCCATTGCTGGTCACAGATTATGCATCAATCGTCCATCTGAATGAACGTATTTTACCCCATCAGAATTTAAAGCCGGAACTGTTTTATAATGAGCAGAACACACTGATGACACTAGCACACATCTATCCATTCATCCTGTCTGTCTCTGTGTCAAAAGAGGCCATTGATCTGCGCTGAGACAACAGTCAGGACGGGACTTTGACACTGTCTGAGTGACGTTCATTTCAGCTGATTAAAAGCCTAAGAAATCAATGAGCAGTTTCCGATTCAGCATTTGAACCAGTGCCTGGGAGTCACGCGCAGGGAAAGTGAGAGATGTTTACCATAGCCCCGGTGAAGGAGTGCGGGTGCAACACTGTCGTGTCTTCAACCACTCGTCAGCTCTTTCTCGCAGACTTCAGTCTGAGTGAAGAAAAAACAATTAACACTTAGCGTAATGATTGGACTTTACTTTTAATTTGTCTACAAAATAACAATGTTATGTACTTAGTTTTGATTATGGTTTCTCTAATATGGTCAAAATGCAATAAACTATAATAACCAAGCCACTTGGATCTTACCAAATTCTTAAAAACAATGAGGTGAGGTTTGTTTTGGACGATCCCACGCTGGTACCGTCACTCAGTGTTATGACATTGAAACCTGAGGAAAGAGGAGAAAAAAGAGACTTTAATCCATCACTCTCTATTCCACATAAACATCTCTGACAATACAGCTTTTCACAATTTTTACTCTGTGGGCAATGAAGCATGCCATTGCACAGCCGTTCATCTACAGGGCAGGCTTTTAAAAGATATGGTATATCACTAAATTACCAGCAAAAACAGTTAATTTCTTAAAGGAGAACACCAGCATATGCATGAGCTCAAAACTACAGACATAAAAAAGCATTTTAATAAACTGCATCAAAGTTGGCTTTCCAAGCAAAACACTGCGACAAGCACAAACACCACAGTCGTTCATATACTGCACCTAAAATACACGTGAAAAACACCATTATGTCATTTATTACTCTTCTCTGGAGGTGCATCAACTGACAACACCAACTGGTTTTTACTATTCTTCCAAAGAAAGCTAAGCCTATCTGTGAAGATCTGCTAAAAGATGCATAAAGAATGAGCTGATGCTGTTCCACAGAAGACAACAAAACCTAAATTGTTATAGACTTAACAGAGCAGCAGTAAAGCGTGTCATGAACGGGATGATTTCAGTGACCGGTTTGTCTCTTGAGAGTCATGTGAAGTGAGTTTAGTTTGTTCATGGCCAGAGGGCAACAGCATCCATACGCAAAAAACATTAAAACACACGCATCCAGTGGAGGCCACGCTGAGGCCGCCTGGAAACTACTGATAAAACATATCTCTAACAGGCAAATGCTCATGTTTACTACAGCTGAGCGGTCTGTCTTCAATCTGATTGGCCCAAATGACTGACTTGCAATGTGGGATCATGCAAACTGTTCAACATGAAAAAGTCTGTTAGTTTTGTGCAGTGCCAACTGCCAAACCATTTTCATACTGGTCTGTGTCCAAAAGCTTTGTTTCAGGAAGTGTTGGGTATTCAGAAACAACGGCTTTCTGGAGAATTCTCCACTGTGTTTTAGGTCAACTGACTGCAGGTGGACAGAAGAATCATTCAGGATTTTACTTTCCATCTCAAGTGTCACTCTTACTGTCCCAAAGGTCAATCTGCATTGTGTGTTCTCATTCCTGAACCACCGTTGGGACTGATTCAGTTTCATTTTACTAAAACACCAACCAATGACTACCTAATGCTACTCCTCCTTATTGTCCCATGTCAAAGGGCACATTCATGGATGGCACATGTTTATATTTTGCCGTTATTATTTTCACTAGAAACAATCATTCCAATTTCTAAGAACGTGTTATATTGAACATAAACACATTTATCGTTTGACTGGAACTAAAAAAAAAAAACAACGCAAACAAAAAACAAAGACGTTGTAAGGATCTATTAAATAATAGAAATTGCAATGCACACATCATTTTTATCTAACTTTAATAAAGTATGATTTAATTTGCTGTGGTGCTGGAGATTCAGCAACGGTGGGAAATAAACAAAACTCGCAACAGGAAAATAAACAATGAATGAATACATAGTTTTGCATTGTCACACCTATAAGCTATGTTTAGTGCTCGATTTCGATTTATTGCTCAGATCGGATTTTATTTTTATTTTTATAGCTGTTCACATTATTGTTTTAAATGTGGCCAATATCAGATCCCAGCGTGAACAGATCGTGTTCCTGCAAAAGAACGATAAAAAGACATTGCGCAGCACGACATTAAAGCAAACGAATACGCATTTATTTATAGAGTGATTTGCCGCCAAAGCCAACGAAATGAAGTGCAGTCAATATGAAGAACAAAGATAAGGGTGTGAAATTTTTTTTTTTAAACATTTATGTATCATGTCCTTCCACTGAATACCTTTCAAAACTGGCTTGATAACGTCGGCTATGTAAAATTTTTGAAGTGATGTGCATGAGAGCAGAATTGTGATGAATATCTAGAGTGACGTAAAAGTAGAGTGACCAGATTTCTCACAGTACAGGAAAAAGAAACTAATTGCAAACATATAGGACAAATAAGATAAAGCTAAATTTTAAAAAAAGTTTTAACTTTTGAAAAAAACGGGACGCCTGGTCACCCAAAGTCGCTATATGACGCATTGCAAAACATCCGTCCTGTATCGGATTTGGGACCACATATGGAAGTGGCACAAATTGTAATTTAAGAGATCAATTTCCATGTTACCTCGCTGTTTGCTTGCTGTAACTGTTCGCACTGAAAAACAGCAGAAAAATCGGATTTGTGCCACATTTACCTGCAGTTGGAACGTAGCCTTAGTGGAACAAGTCCCAAATCAAGACATAAAGACTTGAAGAATAGCGAAGCTAAGTGAAAGCTTCTGCAGCTTACGGCATTCAGGCATTTTTTCAGAGGGTGTAATTGTCCAAATGCTTTGTGGGTATGCTGTGCTCTAAACAAACAGCAGAAACAGATGTTTATTATTATCTCTCAGCATTGCTGGAGTTCATTCATAAACTCAACCACAACTCGCCCTCCTGTCACTCTAGTTTACTATTGATCGCTCAAACAGGCTCAAGACACACAGTTAGTGACGTGCAAACAAACACACAATCATTTGGGTTTTGGAAGTCATGCATTTGTGCTCATTCAGCAGTTTGAGTTAACCTTTAACCAGATTAATTTTATCCCTAAGTCACACCATGAGTCAGTCAGATTGACCACACATGAGAAACCCAACACCAAAACAAGAGCAGGAGAGCCAAAGGATCATCTACCAGTCCAACGCCACGCGGATATGACAGAAACAAACAAACCCAACACGCCTCTCTACAGCAAGCCTTACTTGTTAAAAGTAAAAATGCCATAGCTACTGCAGTAAAACTGTGTTTACTGGGTATAGAGTGCAACAGAAGTAAAAGTCCCATTCATTCTGCTGGAAAATAAGGTCTCCCTATGGCAATTGTTACTACAGTAAATATTCTTAAGCCTTCATTCACTGAGTATTATTAATATGTTACAGAGAAACGTAAAGCATAATTTTCATGACGCCATAGTAATCATAGTCTCCACCAAAATAGCATAATTATTAGAGCTATTGTTCCAACTGTGAGGTCATGATAATTAGTATCTCCTCCTAAAAGCGAAGCTCTCAAAACCTTTTACTGTAGTATATGTTATTATGCTGATAACGTGGCAGTTATTGTTAGAAAAGTAACAAAAATGGCCTGAAAAATTTGCATTATGGTGATACGTTAATGCTTTGGTTTTTATAACAGTCATTATACCATGACACCCATAATTATAGCCTCACTACTAGACTACAGTAAATGGTTTATCGTTTTCTTTTCCTTGTCAATCGTGGCAGTTTTATATCAATCACAATTGCATAAAGCTGGTTACCATGGTGAACTGTTGTAAGGCGCTCGCGCTCGATCTGTCAGTCAGTCGCGCGGCGGCTGTTTCCCTGACTGGAGCTCGAGCGAAGTAACCGACAAAAACTGAACTAAAAGGCCGCATTTTTACCCCTGTCAGGGGTCAAATGTATATCAAACCAACTAAGTAGCACAACCCTTTAAACCACGGTGATTTTTTTTATAGCTCATGTGAAGCATTTATTAGATGTATCCTCAGCCGAGGCCCGTTTCGGCGTCTGTTGTTGTTGTTGTCGCGAGCAGAGGGCGGACCCCTCAGATAAGGCCTCAAAACACGGCGAAAAACACCCGCATCTCGGGTTAAAACGACACAGCTCACTCACCTGAATGCAGCCTGCGAGGCAGAGCGGATATACTCTTTCTTCCGAGTCGCAGGAGAGGAGATTAACGATGAAGAAATCGACAAATTGCACCTCGTAGCCATTTGCAGAGTCGGCCCGTCCCACTGTGGAATCCCGTCGTCATCGCAGCCTCCCCGACGTCATGACGTCACGGCGTAAATTGCGTCAGCACGTTCGAATGAGCGATGGGGGAGGGGCGGATATGTAAACAAGCTTTGAAGTAGATGCAAGTAATGCTGCTTCTATTCATGAATAAATAAATAATCACAGAGACAATGGAGACTTTGGCATGGGATTTTGGCATAATAAATGCTTGTGTTTGTTAGAAATGTTTAAACCGCCCCATATTAAACTAACTTTAAATGAAAGTGAATTAAGAAAACATTTGAGGGAAGAGTGGGCTAATTGTCACTTTTTTAAAGTCCAGTAAATATTGTTCAGGTTTGTTTTGAGTCGATTCCTACATACCAACAAAATTTATCACAGTGAGAAAGTGCTGTTTAGTGGCAATATACACTAGGTGCAGGGATAGATTCGCCATTAGGCGACACCATGTTCAAATAAATGTAGTTACTATTTGCACCTCAGTATTTTAGTAGGCCTACATTATAAAACAGTAGGCCTGTGCAATAACAACATATTCAGTGAAAATTATATTAAATGAATTATGCCTTTTTGGTTCCCTTCACCCTCCAGATAAACACTTTATTATTAAATAACCGTAAGGCACTTTAATTCCACTTTTGTCATATTTTCAAATTGGTTAAAATTCATGAAATGCCAAGAGGGGTAATAATGCAACTGGACTTGTTTGTAATGTGTCTGTAATTTAAAGTGACCAATGCTTTGGCAATGTAAAGTGAAAATTACTACAGTATGAGGTGTAAAAAAAACACACAGACAAAAAAAGGTTTATACAATGATGTACTGTATTCAATAATGACTTGGTACATATGTGATTAAAAGACACATGACATTTATTTGTCCTCTCTTTAACAACCAAAGCTTTAAGTGCTCTGCCATAAGGTCATGGGAAATGTGCGCAAACGTTGGAAAGAGGAAAAAAATGCGCAAAAGAGAAACAACCAAACACAGAGTTTTGCCTCCCGCTTGTGTCGAATTCAATCTCATACTCGCCACAGAGCCTCATTTACACACAGTACAAACTCCAAACACACACATTAAATCATAAGCAGAACTGACAATTAAGTTTTCAAGTCTGAGAGTTTAATTCTTCAGTGAGGCGGTTTCATTTTTTACTATTCAAATAAAGAAAAGGCCAGTGTTTCCTAGGGCTCTGCGATAATTCAAATACAAACACACTCAAGCACCACAGATATTAAAGTAATCTTGTTTTGGCCGATTTACTTGTTATGAGCACTAATTTTATTATACTGGAATGGCACTCTCCACAAACAGGGTACAAAACAGGGCCTGAGTTGCTTAACGAAATGAAGCATTTTTTCCCTTTTCAGCGAGTTGTTGGTGAAAGGAGGTGCATGAAATGTTTATAATCATCCTCAGGAGGCCGTTTAACGCTCTATTTATTTTATGAGGTCCTGTTGTCAAAATATGGGAGGTATGTATATATATTTTTGCATTGGGGTCAAATCATGATGACATGGAAACCGGACAGCTAAACATGATTTTTGGTCTTAAAGGAGTAGTTCACTTTTGCTGATAATTTACTCACCCGCATGTCATCCAAGATGTCCATGTATGTCTTTCTTCAGTCGAAAAAAAATTAAGGTTTTTGATGAAAACATTCCAGCATTTTTCTCCATATAATGGACTTCAATGGGGTCCAAACAGTTTAAGGTCCAAAAGAGAGTTTCAGTGCAAACTGCAAACTGTTCAAAGGGCTTTAAACGATTTCAGATGATGAATAAGGGTCTTATCTAGCAAAATGATCGCTCATTTAATAAATAAATACAAAGTTTAAGTTTTATAAGCTCAAATGCTTGCTTTGCTCTGTACTGTGATGCACGTTCGTGACTCTCCTGTTCGAACTCGTTCATCAAAATGAACGAATCTTTTTCCGAGTCAATTCGTTAGTTTCGTTCATTTAATGATCCAAATGACTCGGAAAAAGATTCATTCATTTTGATGAACAGGGGAGTCACGAACGCGCATCACAAAACAGAGCAAGGCGAGCATTTGAGCTTATAAAACTTTTAAAAAAAAAAATTTTTAAATGAGCGATCTTTTTGCTAGATAAGACCCTTATTGATCATCTGAAATCGTTTAAAGCCCTTTGAACAATTTGCACTAAAACTGTCTTTTGGACCTTGAACCGTTTGGTTCCCATTGAAGTCCATTATATGGAGAAAAATCCTGGAATGTTTTCATCAAAAACCTTAATTTCTTTTCGACTGAAGAAAGAAAGACATGGACGGTGATGGATGGATGACATGGGGGAGAGTAAATTATCAGCAAAAGTTTTTTTTAAAAAGTGAACTACTCCTTTAAGTAAAAGTTTTTTTTCCAATAGTAGACTTTTAATGGTCGTAATTATGACATTTTTGCATAAGAAGGTCAAGACCTCTGCGATGAGAGGGGTATCTAGAAATAGGATATTTTATTTTAAAAACAACCTAATTTTAATGCTTGGTTAAATTTACAATATATGTAATGATAATGTGTCGCCAAAAAAAAGCACTGTACTGCATTTGTGGAAAGTGCCTAATACAGTGTATCATCCTGCAAGAAGTGAAACTATGTGTAAGTGCTGATTTCTTAGGGGGGAAACCCACTCAAACATTCCCGATCCTTGCAGATAAAACAAGGCATGCAAAATACAAATGTTAAAAAGAAACATATTGGAAATGAAAGCAGTTTAGAATGGTCAAAAAATCTGTTGTCAACAGGACATTTTTATTACATGAACAATTACATGAGAGAGAGAGAGAGAGAAGTAGTCGTTGAGGTTTCATTTGAGTCAACACTAATTGCTTCAGTCACGAGTATGCATTCAGATTTTGTTCAGAAGTTGGTGTCTGGTTGCTTGTTATTAATAAAAGTACATGAGATTCTTTTTTCCCCAATTGATCAGATGTACAAATCACATGATCAGTCAACCGAAAAGTGAACGGCGGTGAGTAACAGTAAACGTTGACCAGTGGTGCGACCTGACAGGTTTTGTAAAGCTTAGAGAAGCAAGTCTACCCTGAGAAGTTTCTAGAACATGGGCAAGCTTGCCAGACCACCCCTGGCTCTATGTGTTTGGTTAATATAACTGTACACTCTATTAAATATCATCAGCACGCTAGTGTCAAGGACCTAAGATATATCCCTTTCAGTAAATGTGTAATATCTATATATATTTACATATGTTTTAAGATCTGACCCTCAGTACTATTAAGACATGTGCAAGTGTTTTCTAACAACCTCAACAAGACATGAAGGCAAAGAACACAAAATTCAGAGTAATTGCTGTACTTTCTTCAATATCTCACATTTTTCTAAGTGCTGCGTGTATTTTTCTCGTGTCATGTAAATATCGAGTATAAAACATGATACAGTAGGAAAGGAACGTCAATGTTTTTATAATATAATAAATAAAAAAACAGTATTTCAATCAACAGCAGCAAAAACGCACCAATGAAGAACATCTGGATTCATCTGCGCTATTATTATTATTCGATTTCACGGTTCGCGGGGTCTAAAAAGCATGTTTTAGTGTTCACAAAGTTACAGAAAACAAACAGGCCGTCCTTTGAGGGAAAGAGTGTTTGTTTCGCTTTGGTCATTGTGTTCAGACTTCAAATGCATTCAGTGTGTTTGCTTTTGATTTAGTGTTATTCAGTATTAGACCTGAAACAGACTCAAAGCAAGGATGTGAATGCCACAGTATTTCTATCGACACAAGCGAAATGTGTTCACTGATATAACACAAGCACACTTGACCAAACATTTAATGAGCCCCACTTACTCTCATAGTATTTTTTTTTTTTTACTCAATGGGGTCCAACAATTTTTTGGTTCCTGATATTCTTCAAAATATCGTCTTTAGTGTTCAACAGATCAAAGAAACTCATGGAACTTAAAGGGATAGTTCACTTTGAAATTAATTTTTGGTATGTTTTATCTTACCTCAAGAGCATCAAAGATGTAAGTGTCTTTGTTTCCGCAGTAGTTTCAATTTTGATATTTTTAGGTCAAACCGTTCTTGTCTGTCCGTCATATAATGGAGGTCTATGGTCACCACCTCATTAAACATGATTTAATGACTCGTAAATGTAAGTACACATTGATGGCCTAAGACACGAAACGCTTGTATATATAATTGAATCATGTTTAATTTGGACTTCTCTGTGCATGCTCTTTGAGGAGGTGACCATAGACCTCCATTATATGACTGACAGACAAGAACGGTTTGACCTAAAAATATCAAAATTGAAAATACTGTGGAAACAAAGACACCTACAAGGCTTGGATGCCCTTGAGGTAAGCTAAAACATACCAAAAATTCATTTCAAAGTGAACTATCCCTTTAAGGGTGAGTAAACGATGTCAGAATTTTAGCTTTTGGGTGAACTATCCCTTTAAAACAACCTGAACATGTAAAAATGATTGACAGGCAGAGAGCATTTGATTGGCTAACAACCACGGGCCGTTTGACTCCGTTTTATCGTCTACAGAGTATTGTTCAATCACAGAGACAGGTGTGATTTCTCAAGACACCCATTTCTGTGATATCTGTCAGGTAAACATAAAATACTGTGTGTGCTTTTCCAAAATAAAAGAAAAAACTCAATGTGCTAAAGAAGCATTCACAGCTTGAGAAGAGTGTGTTTCCGGCCTTTGAATAATTATCATGAAGTAAAATTTCCATGAATCTCCTGCAGTAGAAAGAGCACCTGGAAATAAGTATCAAAATCACTGGAATACAGCAAATGAGACCAAGTGCTCATGGGATGATAAAGAAACAAAGCGCACTAAAATCTGATCTCCAGTATGTCATAATTTGAGTTGAAGTGCATTTATTTTAAACTCCCCGCTAAAATGTCTTAATTATATAAAAAAAATGAGCTTACACTGCCTTAGATAAGCATTCAGTCATTCTCCACAGGAAGTGACATCAGAAGGAGGATCAAGTTATTCCGTTCGGACTCTCGTGCGGGAGGAAACACAGACGGATGGATGGATGAAGAATGATAAAACGAGTACACCCGAGACCACGACTGGATCACTGATCAGTTTAAAACATATGCATGCTAACAAACCCCGTCCCACCCCATTAGTCTCTCCGTCGGTGGTCTTTCAGGCTCCTTTAAATCTTACACTTATATCCAAACGTCTGGGCGTAAAGGTGAGCTTGAAGCGTTAGAGGTCACAGGAAGTGTGTTTGCGTGAGACCAGCTCGTCGGGACAGTGAGGTACAGGTGTGATGAATTATTGAGGATGTGCAACTTAGCCTTTTTCTCTGGATTTCCAGTACAAATATCAATAAATGACTGAATATATTGCGTTTTTAAATCCTCAAAATTAAGTTTGTGCCTAAAACAGAATAAAGAAAAAATGTATCTTGCAATTCTGACTTTTTTCCCTAAGTATTGGTAGATATACACTTGCAATTGTGAGGGAAAATGTCAGAATTGTGAGATAAAAAGGCGAAAGGAATTGAATTCAAGAATCGACCCACTGACAGATAATTCCTATTTTTTTAAAGGAGTAGTTCACTTTTGAAAAAAAACTTTTGCTGATAATTTACTCACCCCCATGTCATCCAAGATGTCCGTCTTTCTTTCTTCGGTCGAAAAGAAATTAAGGTTTTTGATGAAAACATTACAGGATTTTCTCCATATAATGGACTTCAATGGGGTCCAAACGGTTCAAGGTCCAAATGAGAGATTCAGTGCAGCTTCAACGGGCTTTAAACAATTCCAGACGATGAATAAGGGTCTTATCAAGTGAAACGATCGCTCATTTATTAAATAAATAACAAAGTTTAAGTTTTATAAGCTCAAATGCTCGCCTTGCTCTGTTCTGGGACGCACGTTTGTGACTCTCCTGTTCATCAAATTGCGAGCATTTGAGCTTATAAAACTTAAACTTTGTTCGTTTTTTTTTTTAAATGAGCGATTGTTTCGCTAGATAAGACCCTTATTCATCGTCTGGTGTCGTTTAAAGCCCTTTGAAGCTGCACTGAAACTCTCGTTTGGACCTTGAACTGTTTGGTCCCCATTGAAGTCCATTATATGGAGAAAAATCCTGGAATGTTTTCATCAAAAACCTTAATTTCTTTTCAACTGAGGAAAGAAAGACATGGACATCTTGGATGACATGGGGGTGAGTAAATTATCAGCACAAGTTTTTTCAAAAGTGAACTACTCCTTTAAGACCAAACAACTTCTCACTTCAATTATTTGTTTTTGAAGTAAATCTATTTTGTTTCGTTATTTGTGTTGGAAAACAAGAGTAGAAAAAGCATTTGTTTTTTGCAGTGTGTGAACTGTGCACAAGAGCCCTGGTGTAAAACCTCAAAGTATCCAACCAAAAAAATGACACGTTCACGAAATCAAAAATGCATCTACCGTCGTACCGACTTTTTTTTTTTTTTTTTTAAACATTTCCTTTTTTCTAGTTTTTTGCCGTTTTTCTCTTTTTATAGTATCGCTCAAGTATATCACAGGTTACTATCTAGAGAGGAAATAGAGGGTAAATTATGTTCCATGCTACATCTTGTTCAGAGAAGGCTATTGCAGACGATTTCTACAACACACACACAATCACACGTTGTACGCTTGTATAACAAAAGTTCCAAAACATGTCACCGAGAAACTAAATACATACGCAGTGTTCACTATTTAGAGTCTTTAAGGACTATCCCTCGGTCAGAGTGAAGCTGTCGCACGTCACTCGACTCCGTGTCCCGTCTTACAGACAAAAGTTGAAAAATTGCTATTCAAAAATTAGCAAATTTGGTCATTGTCTCTCTCTTTTTGTTGTTTGTTTTAAATAAGTAGTGCTTTTTTGATGGCTTAAGACAGAGGTCTTTTATTTGAATAATCTCACCCAGTGGCAATCTACAAGACGTCAGTGTGCATTTCATGACACCGCTACGCTGCGTTTCTCTCCTCCGCTGTTTAAAACAACACCAGCTAGTGCTGCGACGTAGAATTCAAAGTTGCTTTATCAAAATAGCTAAAACGTGTTTATAAATAGGGTTTTCCCGTGCGACGGTCTCCTCCTAGAACTCCCACTCGAGCGTTTCCTCGCGGTTGGCGGCCCGCTCCAGCCGATGGATGATGTTGTTGAGGTTGGCCATCTTCTCGTTGCGTCTCTGAGTGCTTTTGTTGAGTTTGGGGTTGAGCGAGGGCGACTCCAGGCTGTAGTTGGTCGGGGCCGGAAGGGAGGGCAGCGATGGAGAGATGGGGGCGGACGAGGACGGGACGGGGGACACGGACATCATGAGGCCGGGCGAGGAAGCGGCCGAGGGCGAGTTGAGGGACACCTCCAGGCTGCTCCGGGACGGTTCGGACGAAGCTTTGAAGCTGACGGGGTCCTCGGGCGACTCCGCTGAGCTGTTCCTCTGAGGACCCTGACTGAGGCCCACCTCCTCGTCCCCTCGGCCCGGGTCGCTCTTCAGCGGAGAGAACTGGATGCCCACGGAGAAACATTTGGCCTGCCTCACACGCAGCTCCTCGTCCTCGTCCTCCTGCTTGAAGCTGAAGCGTCGACCGTGGGCGCCCGAGAGCTGATTCCTGTCGTCCCGGTCCGACGCGGGGCTGTGGGACGCCAGGGGGGAGTAGTTGTTGTGTTCGGCGTCCGTGTCGTTGTCTTGGAGGCCCTCCATCAGGACCTCTCGCCGCATACGGGACCTGATGATGGTAAAACAAGCTCATTGGGAACACTTTACAACAAGGTTCATTAGTAGAGCCAGACCGATATATTCGCCGGCCGATATTAGGCATTTTCCAAACTATCGGTATCGGCAGTTATAATGGCCGACAAATGAATATTTCAAAAATAAAATAAAAACGGACGAATCACGCTTGAACCATGTCATGAGTGTTGGAGTTGTATAGTTTGTCCACCAGAGGGCACTCTACACCGTTCCTGTTGGCAACACTCATTGAGTTGTTCACGATGCATACATTGCTTGAATAATAATTAAAAGAACATCCCCATCAGTTCTCTGAACTCAAATAAGCATGAAAAAATTTGTGACTATCATGTCCAGTTTAAAATAAATAAATAAAATATCGGCCGATATATCGAAATATCGGATTTTAAAACCCCAAAATATATGTATCGGTATCGGCTTTCAAAATCATTTATCGGTCGGGCTCTAATCATTAGTTAACTAGAACTAAGAATGAACAATACTACTTTAGCATTTTAGTTAATATTAATGTCAACATTCAATAATATGTTATTAAAATCAGAGGTTGTATTTGTTAATGCATGTGAACCAACAATGAAGAGCTGTGCTTTTATTAACTTACCTTTAGCTTTAGCTTACCTCGAGCCGAGGGCATCCAAGATGTAGGTGTCTTTGTTTCCGCAGTAGTTTCAATTTTGATGTTTTTAGGTCAAACCGTTTGTGTCTGTCAGTCATATAATGGAGGTCTATGGTCACCACCTCAAAGAGCATGCACGAGCGGTTTGTGTGAGAAAACGAACCGTAACAAGAGGTAAAAACGATATAAATACTGTTCGTTTTCTCACACAAACCGCTCGTTTCGTGTCTTAGGCCATCAATGTGTACTTACATTTACGAGTCATTAAATCATGTTTAATCTGGACTTCTCTGTGCATGCTCTTTGAGGTGGTGACCATAGACCTCCATTATATGACTGACAGACAAGAACGGTTTGACCTAAAAACATCAAATTTGAAACTACTGCGGAAACAAAGACACCTACATCTTGGATGCCCTTGAGGTAAGATAAAACATACCAAAAATTAATTTCAAAGTGAACTATCCCTTCAACAAAGATTAATAAATACTGTAACATATCTATTGCTCATTGTTAGTTCATGTTAGTTTATACATTAACTGATGCTAACTAATGAACCTTATTGTAAAGTGTTAACGATACATTTACTGTGTGAATGCACAGTATACTGCCTTCTGTTGTTATTTTTGCAGTGAGCTATATTGTTGTCACATGATCTAACCAGTGTTGTTATTGTTAACTAAAACTATTAAAATGGAAAACAAAAAACAAAAAAACATGATAGACTAACTGAACTAAATTACTGAAATTAAAACTGAAATAAAAACGAAAATAAATAAATGAATTGAAAAAATAATAAATACTAATAATGTATAAACAATTCTACAATAACTAACAACTGGATCTCACTGCATTGCATGTGTAATTCAGTGCATCCAGTTATCATCTGAAAATTAACATTTGGATAAAAAAATAGTTTGCTGCTGATGTGAGAGCTTTGCATTGTGGGATACTGTATCCTACAGTGTACTCTGGTTGGGGGTACCAAAGGTAAAATTATCATTGAAAAAGTCTACTATGCCAATGTTAATAATATAGGACTGGTGCAGTTATATCCCTCAAATGTCCAGCAGGGGGAGCCATCCCCTCATTTACAGCTTCAAAAAGTTTGAACACAATCTCTTTTAGCTGACTTTTTACAAGTAAGTAGCAGAAAGGTTCAGACTGGTACCTGTAGTTGTGGAACCAGTTGATGACGGTGTTGGTTTTGAGGTTGAGCTGGGCGGCCAGCATCTCGATGGTGTGCTGAGAGGGGTACGGCTCCTGGAGATACGCTTTCCTCAGAGCCTCCTTCTCCTCCGCCGCCAGCACCACTCGAGGTTTCTTGGCTTGGCTGAACGGGCAGAGCTCCAGCGGGGTCAGACCTGGACTGATGCAGTCAGAATGAGCGCCGGGGGAATCGCTGTCTGAGCCGGGACTCAACAGACCGTATCGCCTCTTCAGATACGCTGGAGAAAACAAGAGGCAGAGACTTTTTGTATTAGACTTACAATAGTTTTACAATTTCACGCAGGCTCACTATTCGGTCATGTGACTTACATCACAGAAGCGCTGCGCTGTTACACTACGTGAAATCTCAAGGCCAACAAAGAAGGAAATGAATAGTTAAATAAAGTCGTTATTTTTGTTTGTTTTTCACTCACAGAAAGTGTTCTCGGACGGATGCTGAAAACTGTCAAGGAATGTAGGTGAGTCGACTGAGTGCCTGTTCATTAATATTATTATTACTTGCATATTGTATATTTACAGTCTGTCACAGCCTTTATATTTGTATATATAAACCATACGTAAACTGTTCATTGCATGTACATAGCTTGTAATATATTTACATTCTTGCTGAAGCACTTCTGGATGGATGCAATTGCATTTTGTTGCTTGTAATTGTGAAATGACAATAAAGTTGAATTCTATTCTATTCTAATTCTATATATGTATTTATCTCATGCTGATGGGAGACACTCAAAAAATGCTGGGTTATTTTAACCCAACTTTGGGTCAAATATGGACAAACCCAAACCCAAGTGTTGGGTTAAAAATGTAATAAAAAAAAATTAACCCAATGGCTGGGTTTGTCCATATTTGACCCAAGGTTGGGTTAAAACAACCCAGCAATTTTAGAGTGTAGTCATGATGATTGCTGATAAGTTAAAGGGTTAGTTCACCCAAAAATGACCCGGTACAATAAACAAACTAAAATGAAAAATGATAGTTCACTCAAGAACCCCGCCATCATTTACTCGCCCTCGTGTCATTCCAGACCCATTAGGGTTGTTTTAACCCAATTTTGGGTCAAATATGGACAAACCCAAACGTTGGGTTAAAAATGTCATTAAAAAATGTAACCCAATGGCTGGGTTTGTAAATATTTGACCCAAAATTGGGTTAAAACAACCCAGCAATTTTTAGTCATGATGATTGTTGATGATAAGTTAAGAAATCTCAAGGCCAACAAAGAAGGAAATGAATAGTTGAATAAAGTCGTTATTTTTGTTTGTTTTTTGCTCACAGAAAGTGTTCTCATCGCTTGATAAAGTTAAGATTGAGTCACTCGGACTATTTTAACGATGTCTTTAATAACTTTTCTGGGCCGGCTAGTTTCAATCCCTTAGAAGCCTATGGAGGAGTGATCCAGCTCTCAGATTTAATCAGAAATATCTTAATTTCATATTCCGAAAATGAATGAAAGTCTTACGGGGTAATTACTAATAGACTTTTCATTTTGGGGTGAACTATCTCTTTAATATCTTCCGTCATTTTGCTTCTCAAGTAAATCTTGATTAAAGAATGATTAGATATTTGTAGTGGAAAATAAAGTGCACGTAATAAAAGTGATTGAATGACTGAAGAACTGAATAGATGTTTGTTCTTTATTACCTTTCTTCTCCATTTTCTTGACATCTCTGAGTTTGTCCACGTTGTGCGGGTCGTTGAGCCACAGCTGCATGCGGACGAATGGCTCTCGACCCTTCAGACTGAGCTTATGCCAGGGCTTCGGCCTGGACAGCAGATCAGACACTGAACCCTGGGTCAATCCCAGAATGCTCTCTCCAAACAGACGCTGACCTGCACAAACACATATACTGTTACTAATCTGGCCTACAGTCTTTATAATTCTCCTTAGTTGTATGTTCGACATGAATCAAAGTGTCGGTTTCAATGAATAGATGTTTTTAACTACCTGTCATGGGTGTGCTAAAAGTCTCCCTGTGGTGAAATCCAGCTTTTAATGTTGTTTATATGTCTATGTGGTGCGCGCATCACAGAACAGAGCAAGGTGAGCATTTGTGCTTATAAAACTAAAACTTATTTATTTATTTTTTTAAATGAGCGATCGTTTTCTCTAGATAAGTGGTGTCGTTTAAAGCCCTTTGAAGCTGCACTGAAACTCTCATTTGGACCTTGAACCGTTTGGACCCCATTGAAGTCCATTATATGGAGAAAATCCTGGAATGTTTTCATCAAAATCCTTAATTTCTTTTCGACCAAAGAAAGAAAGACATGGACATCTTGGATGACATGTGGGTGAGTAAATTATCAGCAAAAGTGTTTTTAAATATTGAACCGTATTGTGACCGTACTGACTCTGCGGTATGAGAACCGAACTGAGCTGGACGATGACATCACTGTTTTCTGCAGAGCTGCTTTATAGCCAAATTGAACTCAGTTAATAATTGATGATCTTTATAAAGGAACTGAATCAACACTGAAATGACTTCAGCTGAACAATTCAATTCTTTTTAAAGCTGCTTTACAGCCAAACTGAACTATGTTTGCACCATTGAAATATCATTTTCATGTTCTCACGTAAAGCTGCTGTGAAACGATCTGTATTGTATAAAATGCTATAAAAATAAAGGCAAGGATGCATTCAATTGATCAACAGTGACAGTAAAGACATTTATAATGTTACAAAAGATTTATATTTCTATGACATGTTCTATTGAAATTCCTATTCATCGAAGAACCTGGAAAAAATACATCACAGTTTCCACAAAATAACTTTTTTTTAGCATTGAAAATAAATAGAAATGTTTCTTGAGCAGAAATTCATCATATTAGAGTGATTTCTGAAGGATCATGTGACACTGAAGACTGGAGTAATGATGTAAGACTGGAGAAAATTCAGCTTTTGATCAAAGGAATAATATATTCATATAGAAAATTAAATATTTTAAAAGATTCTTGGAGAACACTTTTGAACAGTGCACCTCATCGTCTGTGTGCTAAAATGCTGTCATTCACAAAGTGTGTGTTGTGCAGTAAGTCACCCAAGTTGTTGTCCGTCAGAACTTCCTTCACTCTCTTGGTGATGGCGTACGTGTCCAGCTCCGGAGACATGGCCACCAGCTCCTGGATGCCCAGCGGTGTGTGTGTCTGCTGGGGGACGCTCACACACGGGCTGCTCTTCCCTCCGTGAGGATCCACACGCTGAGGCTGCTGGTTCTCCTTACTGCTCTCCAGCGCCAGACTCACGGGCTCCAGGCTCATGTTGGGCTGACCGTCTTCAGGACTCAGAGGAGGGGACGGGGACGAGCGGGTCGTCACGGGGCTCTTATCTGAGAAGCAACAGACAAAAATCATGTTAGTGTTTCACACATACAAATAAGTCCGATAGAATAGATTGTATGGACATTTGGCGTGCTGTCTGAGGGAGGGCTCCGGGCTCGTATTTGACCCGAACCCAGAGTACCCCAAACGGAGGGATGCTGAAAACTGTCGACTGAGTGCCTGTTTATTAATATTAATACTTGTGTAATGTATATTTATTGTCTGTCATAGCCTTTATATTTATATATATATATATAAACCATACGTATAAACTGTTCATAGCATGTACATAGCTTGTAATATATTCACATAGCATGCTAAAGCACTTCTGGATGGATGCAATTGCATTTTGTTGCTTGTACTTGTGACATGACGATAAAGTTGAATTCTATTCTATTCTAATTCTATATATGTATTTATCTCATGCTGATGGGAGACACTTAAAAAATGCTGGGTTATTTTAACCCAACTTTGGGTCAAATATGGACAAACACAAACCCAAGTGTTGGGTTAAAAATGTAATAAAAAAAAAAATAAATTTAATGATTGTTGATAAGTTAAATGGTTAGTTCACCCAAAAATGACCCGGTACAATAAACAATATTATGTAATGGTAGTTTAAAATGAAAAATGATAGATCACTTAAGAAATCCGCCATCATTTACTTGCCCTCGTGTCATTCCAGACCCATTAGACTTTCAATGCTGGGTTGTTTTAACCCAATTTTGGGTCAAATATGGACAAACCCAAACGTTGGGTTAAAAATGTCATTAAAAATGTAACCCAATGGCTGGGTTTGTCCATATTTGACCCAAAGTTGGGTTAAAACAACCCAGCAATTTTTAGTCATGATGATTGTTGATGATAAGTTAAATGGTTCGTTCACCCAAAAATGATAAAAAATAGAAAAATGATACGGTACAATAAACACTATAATATAATGGTAGTTTAAAATGTAAAAAGATAGTTCACTCAAGAAATCCGCCATCATTTACTCGCCCTCGTGTCATTCCAGACCCATAAGACTTTCAATGCTGGGAATTTTGGGTCAAATATGGACAAACCCAAACATAAAAATGTAATTAAAAAATTTGGGTTTGTCCATATTTGACCCAAAAATTGGGGTGAAACAACACTGCATTTTTTTAGAGTGGCAGATATTTTTAACGAAATTTGAGAGATTTCTATCCCTCCATTGACAGTCAAGAGATGATAAAATGAATCCATATTTCGTCCAAGTCTTCTGAAAAGATATGATCACATATGACTCACTATTTGATGAACATTCAATTAATGCCTTTATTCACATATGAACATTGATCATGAGAGTAGTTGATAATATCCCTTTAAACTTCCCCACTGTCGAAGCCCCCACTGGCGGTGTGTGTGTTGTGTGTGTGTGTGTGTGCGCAGGACTGACCCTGGTTGAGGCTGTGGTTGGGCAGCTGGTTGAGTCCGTGACCCAGCTGATCCAGCAGCCAGAGCTGCATGCGTATGAACGGCTCGCGTCCCTTCTGAGTGAGTTTGCTCCAGGGTTTAGGCCTGGATAACATGTCACTCACACTGCCCTGAGACAAACCCAACACCTGCGAGACACACACAGGCTGACACGTTCAAAATAAGTCTGAAGTAATGTCATGCATGGACACAAACCTCATCAACTATCCTAGTGACCACTAGATGGCAGCAAAAGACAAGCACTAGCAGACTGCAGGTCATTACCACACTCAAAAGTTTGGGGTCAGTAAGATTTGTTTTTAAAGAAATAATTTCATTCAGAATAGATGCAATGATCAAAAGGGACAGTAAAGACGTGTATAATATTAAAAAATATTTTTATTTCAAATAAATGCTGTTCTTTTTCCAAACAAATTACGTATATTCAAATCGAAAAACATTATTATGAACTGTTTTTACTGTTTTTTTCTTTTAAATAAATGCAGCCTTGGTGAGCAGAAGAGACTCTTGAAAAAAACATTGAATCTTACTGACCTTAAACTTTTCAACAGTAGTGTATAAAGGGCACTTGAGTTTGAAATAATAAAAGGATAGATCTGGAGTTTAAAAATAAAGATAAAGTACTAAATGAAAACAAAACAGATTATAAAAAAAACTATTCTGAAAGCAATATTCGTATTATTTTGCATGGATTGATGTACGAGACAGAGTATCAGTGCATTGCAATTGCATGCAAACCCGGTTAGAAAAATCTTCTTCAAAAAATAACAAATAAAATAACCGCAAGGCAAGCACTGTGGTCTCATTTCTTCTTTTAAACAATATGCACAGATTAATCATTCACAATAAGACCAGAAACCTGTATTAAGAAAGCAAATATAGTTTTGATTTCACATGACAAAAAAATCTGAACTTAAAGAGATAGTTCACTTTGAAATTAATTTTTGGTGTGTTTTATCTTACCTCAAGGGCATCCAAGATGCCACAGTAGTTTCAATTTTTATATTTTTAGGTCAAACCGTTCGTGTCAATCAGTCATATAATGGAGGTCTATGGTCACCACCTCAAAGAGCATGAAGAGGAGTCCAAATTAAACATGATTTAATGACTCGTAAATGTAAGTACACATTGATGGCCTAAGACACAAAACAAGTGGTTTGTGTGAGAAAACAAACAGTATTTATATCGTTTTTACCTCTTGTAACCACAGCGACGAAGCGCCCATGCCCTCAGATTAATGTGACTAAAAAATACTGTTCGTTTTCTCACACAAACCGCTCGTTTCGGGTCTCAGGCCATTAATGTGTACTTACATTTACGAGTCATTAAATCATGTTTAATTTGGACTTCTCTGTGCATGCTCTTTGAGGTGGTGACCATAGACCTCCATTATATGACTGACAGACACGAATGGTTTGACCTAAAAATATAAAAATTGAAACTACTGCAAAAACAAAGACACCTACATCTTGGATGCCCTTGAGGTAAGATAAAACATACCAAAAATTAATTTCAAAGTGAACTATCCCTTTAAAGAGGAGAATTAGATATGAATGTTTAGATGTGTGTCTAAAAAAAATTATGTTTTTTCCCGGACACAGAAACAATCGCACCTTCTCTCCGAAGATCCTCTGGCAGATCCCGTTCTTGGCCAGCTTCTCCTTCACCTGCCGCGTCAGCTCCAGGGTGTCCACCTCTCGGTACATGTACATCTCGTACTGCTCGGGGGTCAGCGGCGGGACGGTGGGCTTCAGGGTTCGAGGGATGTACGAGGGGAAGTACGACACCCGTCCCGCTCCACAGGGCGTCTCACCGCTGACCGACACGTCCGGCTCCACTTTAATCTCCACCTGCCGACCCGACACGGGCTCGTCCTCCGGCGCGGACGCTTCCTCGCCGTTCGCGGGACAGTCTCCGTTCTCCATCCGAGGCCAGGGACGAGGCATTGATGTGGACGAAGAGGAGGAGAGCGAGGGAGAGACGGAGGTGAAAGGGTGAGAGGCGCCGCTCATTCCCATCACCACAGCGCTGCGCTCCACGGACCAGTGCTGGTCGAAATACGAGCCGGCTTCCCCGATCTCAGACTTGACTTTCCGGATGATGTTTTGGACGAAGGCGGCGGGTGACAGGACGCTGAGAGGCGTCTGAGGGCTGCCGGCGGGATTGGACACGCACACCGGCACTGACACGCCCTCTTCTTGTTTGATGAAGGGCGATGTGGGGGGCGGCTGAGGTTTGGCGGGATCCTGCGGGACGAGACGTTCGCTGCTGGACCCCCGACCGCACACCTCCATCTCCAGCAGGGCCTGTTGCTGCGCCTGCATCTCCCGACGGGCCTGCTCCAGGATGCTCTTGATGGTTTCGTCAGAACTGCTGCTTCCTCCAGAGCTGTTCCGGCCCGACGAACAGCCCAGAGACGACTTGCACTCGCCTGTGCAACACCGGAGGACGAGAACACATGCATTACAGGCCAAACATGGGCTATTTAAAACACAAGAAACTAGCACTAGAACAATAATTATGATTTATTAAAATACACAATATTATTATTATTATATTTATTTTATTTTATTAAATATTAATTATTATTATTATGAAAAAAAAAAATATATATATATATATATATGTGTGTGTGTGTGTAATAAATAATAATATATTTATAAAATACATTGTATATTCTATATCTAATATAATGTATTAAAATAATTTGAAAATATTTAATTATAATAAAAACATGAATCTAAATATAATAGTAATTATTATTATTTACTGTAATATTCAAAACAGCAAGACACACGGAAACAGCCACTAGCACTAGAACGTGAATATGATTTATTAAAATACATGATATTATTATTTTTATTTTATTATATAATTATAATTAAATATAAATTATTATTAAAATATATATGTAATATTTAATGCTAATATATTTAATAAATAATAATATTATAAAATACAATGTATATTATATGTCTAACCTATCATCAGGGAACATATTTCTTTTTTTAATTACATTTTATTTATAAAAAAATATGTTCGTACACTGTAAAAATATATTGTTGGTTTAACTTAAAAAAAAAAAAAGTAACCTGGTTGCCTTAAAATTTTAAGTTTATTGAAATGGAAAAATTGAGTTAATACAATGAGATTAATTTAATCACCAGAAACTCAAAATATTATGTTATCTGAACTACATAAATCATCTAAGTTGATTTGACAAAAGAAAAAAAAATGTTGTGATTACAAATCATGAAAACATTTTTTACACCTCACAGTTATAGTTAGACTTAAAAATATGTAAGCGTTTATTATGCAATTTTTTTTCTTCTATTTATATTTATGACAAAAAGCTTTTAAATCAGGATATTTTTTCTAATGAGACAATTTTAAAGTAGATGTATTTTTTTTTTTTTGCGCAGTGCAGAAGTAATTCTGAACTATGAGTACACTAAAAAAATATTGTTGGTTTAACTTAAAAAATTAAGTAACCTGGTTGCCTTAAAATTTTAAGCTCATAGAAATCGAACAATTGAGTTAATACAACGAAGGGGATAATATAACAAAATATTATGTTGTATGAACTACATAAATTTGATTTGAAGTTGATTTGACAAAAGAAAAAATGTTGTGATTACAAATCATAAAAATATTTTTTTTTACAGTGCACATGATTCCAACAAACACACACACACACACACACCAGGCATCCCGTTATGCAAAATAATCATTTCCGTGCTGCCGTGTGTTATTGTGTGCGCTTCATAAACTTCCTGTGGATTTGGTGTCTCTGAACACACCTCTTTGTGACTGGATCTCCTTCTTGGCCTGCTCTAGAATATTCTTGATGGCATCATCTGACCCAGTTTCAGGAGTTCGGATGCGAGGAGTGATGCTCCCTGCCGGAGAGAGAGAGAGAGAGAGAGAGAGAGGTGAGTGGGCCGGCTGATCAGAGAGCAGATCCAAAGCCTTGCGTTTGATTGCCAGATCAATGGCCGCCTTTGAGAAGCTGGCATCAAGTGAGGGTGCGCTAACATGTGAAAGCTTTACTTTCAAAAGTGAGGAAGAAAACAGCGCTGTGAGAGCATCACAACAAACACAGAGCGGAAGTTGTGCACAAATACAGTGATGTACAGGAAACTGGACTGGTTCTCTCTGGGGGTCTGGAACGGTTCTGTGGGGTTGAGGATGAGACAGATGGGCTTGTGGGATCGGTCAAAGACTCAGTTCACAACACATTCATCTTCCATAATGGGGGATCACATTAGAAGGACACAGCAGGTGGAGAATATTAGTTGTGATCTCTCTTGAAACTTGTCAAGAACATTTCAGGATCATAATCACCTAAAATCGAAAGAATTTTCCTTTTATATACACACACTAGGGATGTGCATCCCTATGTCTGAGGCGCATCTCGAAACGATGCATTACAGATACATATAAGCAGCTGATGCGATCCGATTGCGACTCGATGTAATATACGATGCAATGGAGAAAAATGGATAGGTAACTTTTATTTATTTTATTCAGACATAGAGCAAATTATAAAGTAGCTTAAGTGCCATCTGACTTTGTTAACGCATCAAATACCAACAGAAATCAAAACCTGACAACCTCTGCTAGAAATCTTATAACGGGCCGTGTTTGGCCATGTCTTTTCCAACAGGACAGTGATCCACAAACAAACATCAAAATCTAAACACAAATGGGTCACTGAGGACAAAAGCCGTCCCAGTCCCTGACCCGAACCCTGTAGTAGAAGCACCGACATGGATCTGGGAATCTGCAGGATCTGGAGTCTGTATGGAGGAACGGTCTCTGATCTCTGATCAGTTGTTCTCCAAACTCATCAGGCATTAAAGGAGGTTGCAAAAAGTATTTAATAAAATGGGGGAAAATAATTGTTGCCAATGTGTTTGAGGAAAAAAAAATATTTCATAATGTGACTTTCTATTGTTTTACATCAATAAAAGGTCTGATTTTTGTAATTTTTTTGTAATATCAAAAGTATAAACAATGCAGATTTATTTTATAATAATTCTGACCAGCACTGTATATTAAAAAAAATAAATAAATTATATATATATATATATATATATATATATATATGAAGAGTTCAGATGCAAAAGCCTCTAAATGCCATTTGAAATTTTCTTCTAAAATGATCATTTTTATCAAGCTTGTATATTTAAGTTCAGTAATTACACTTAAATGACAATTAATAGGTAATCTTCATTGCCATTTAAGTGAAATTACTGAACTTAAATATACAAGCTTGATAAAAATGATCATTCTAGAAGAAAATTTCAAATGGCACCTAGAGGGTTTTGCATCTGAACTCTTCATATATATATATATATATATATATATTTAATATATATATATATATATATATATATATATATATATATATATATTAGTGCTGTCAAACGATTAAAATATTTAATCGCGATTAATTGCATTAATGTCATAGTTAACTCTCGATTAATCACACATTTTTATCTATTCTAAATGTCTTTTGATTTTTTTTTGCTACATTATTTTATTCTCATTTTAATGCTCTTATCAACATGGTAAAGTGGATTGGCTTGTTTAGTGCAAATGGTTTTTTTATTATTATTATTATTATTGAAAATAACACTGGAATAGTGCTCAATTTCAGAATAATATAAATAATCTCTCACACAATGTAACACTGTCTGTCAATAAAAGGGTGAAAGAAATAGGCCTACTGACGAGGTCCTGATATTGACGAGGGGGTGGAGAATTCGCATCAGCTGTGTGTGTGTGTGTGTGTGTTTGCTTGGCCATCATCAAGTGGTGTTTCAGACTGGACGTGCTGCGATGATGATAGCTCAGTCCACAACGACAAAACACACAGATCACTTGGTCTTGTCAATAGGACAATTTGGCAACTTTTTAAAAGTAAACTTTCCATTCAGAATCCTTGGGCATCCATTTCGGCGTCTCGCGCTCGTCATCCATTCAAAACGTAACGTTACTCTTTGGCCGGCTCACAAGCCGAAACAAGTGTGTGCGGCACAAAACGTCATCGTGCTGCGCTCTGAATTCATTTCAATGGTTTGCGCCGCGCAAGGACGTTTTATTGCTTCTTCGACCAAAGCGCAAGCGGATCTAGACCGTAAACAAAACAACAGGCAAGCCACAAACACACGTTTCGGCTTGTGAGCCGGCTTTGAGAGGAGGACGAGGCGAGTGGAGTGGAGGCGAGATGCCAAAATGGATCAGGATGCATGCCGCGTCCTGTTGCAAAAGCATGTGAAAAAACGACAAATTTTGCTAGGACAAAAAGACCGTTAATCGCGCGATAAAAAAATTAACGCCGTTAAAATGGGTTTGCGTTAACGCCGTTAATAACGCGTTAAACTGACAGCCCTAATATATATATATATATATATATATATATATATATATATATATATAACACACACACACTAAAAATGCTGTGTTGTTTTAACCCAACTTTGGGTGAAATATGGACAAACCCATACGTTGGGTTAAAAATGTAATTAAAAAATTCAACCCAATGGCTGGGTTTGTCCATTTTTGACCCAAAGTTGGGTTAAAACAACCCAGCATTTTTAGTGTGTATATATATATATATATATAGGTTGGTATAGCTAATGTGTTTGTGATGTAATAATTGATGTGATTGTCATGTAATGTCATTAAGGTGACCGTCACTGTAATGAGTGTTGCATCTTCTCTCACCTCGCTGGCGGACCTGGATGGTGCGTAATGCCAGGATGTTCTGCTCATCTGACAGGAACTGCTTCATCTTGATGAAAGGCTCTTTGCCCTTGACGGTGAGTTTTCTCCAGGGTTTGGGTCGAGCCAGGATCTCGCTGACCGAGCCCTGTGAGAGGCCCAGCACGTAGTGACCGAACACACGCTGACCGATGTTGTGTTTCAGTAACTGCTCTTTGACCTGAAAAGCGATTTCTGCAGTGTCCACCTGGTCGTCGTCTCCGCCCCCTGAGCTCCCGCTCTCCGATTGGTCGCTTGGCATGCCCGTCTCCATTGCGACTGGCATGGAGGCGTTCTGATTGGCTGACATGAGGGCCGCTTTAGCCGCGTAGAGGGCGGTGGGGAACGCCAAGATGGAGGAGCCGTCTTTCTTGAAGAGGGGAGACAGGAGCTGCTTCTGCAGGAGCTGATCTCCGGGATGTTTCTCGCCTGAGAAGGGTGACACTGAGAAGGGGCGGGGCAGTTCGTGGGTGGAGGAGGGGGTGTCAGTGTTGGGCGGGCCTGGGCTGGAGGAAGTGCGCCCATTTATGGGCAGTGTTCCTGGAGGAGAGGAATACGACCCCGCCGGGCGACTCACGTTCTTGCTGGAGTCCTCAGAATGACCCTCATCTTAAACAGAGAGACAAGACGCATGTTGATTTGGTAAAACTGAAAATAAAATCTGACTGGGTGAGCCATTTAAAGACAACTACTCAATAAATAAATAAAGTACTAAATATAAATAATTATTAATTATTTTATTTAATGATTGTATTTTATTAGAATACAGTTATTTAATAACAATTATAAAAAATAAACAAAATATATACAATTACTATATATATATATATATATATATATATAAAAAAATTCAACAATAGCCATTGACATATACATATATAAAAGCCATTTAAACAGTTAAAAAATACTTTCATTCATTTTAATTAAATCACTAATTTTAATTGATGATTAAATATTAACAAACATATATAAATCATATATACACATTATTAGTAATGATTTAATTTAATAACAAAAAATAAATGTAAAATTCAATAAAAGCCATTTATACAGTTTAAAATATTTAAAAAATATTTTTTTCTATTTCATTTTAATTTAATCACTAATTTTAATGGGTGATTAAATATTAACAAACATAAATCATATATACACATTATTAGTAAATATTTCATTTAATAACAAAGTTAATAAATAAAAACACAAACAATATATATAGAATGATACAATTTAGCTAACATATTTTACCACATAAAATGTCAAGCTGTATTTTATTTTAGTATCACTCAGATACTATTATATAGAGTATCAGTATATATATATATATTATATATATAAAATATATATATATATATATATATATATATATATATATATATATATATATAAAATATTTTGAATTATTAACCACTTTTATTGTAATTTTAGTAAAAAGAAATGGTCATTTTGTTGTGCGTGTTTGTCTTTTTTTATTAGGCTAGTTATATTTAAAAAAAAAAAAGTTATAGTTAAATATATATATAGTTATAAAATTATATAAAGTCTATATAATTTTTTTATTTCAGTAGATAAAGTTAAACTAAATGAAAATGAGATATGTTGCTTTGATAACCAGGTGAAATAAAATATTGTTTATAAAATAAATTCAATAATATTTTATTTCATTTCATTTCAAATTTATTTAAGTAACAAAAATATATATATATTTCTAATTGTGTTAGTTTTAGTTAACTATAATAACCCTTCTACGAGGTACTTCAAAATAGAATGGAAGAGTTTAGTGGCGCGTCCGTGTGCGGAAACAGACTCACCGCTGTTGTGTGAAACTCGGACTTTATCCACAAGAAATTTGTGAGAGGGGAGAAAGGCTTCTTTGTCCAGCAGCAGTGCCTCAGTGGTTTTGGCCGATTCCTACACACACACACACACACACACACACAGGCAGTTAAACTCTCATGATCAATGCAGATCTACATTATGGATGATGCTAGCGAGGCGTTTACACACAGATCACTGTGGCGTTTCCTCATTGACAAGGATGAGTTTATTTGTCCTTTAGTCGAGAGGGTCCGTAACCTTACGTCAATAAAATGCAAAGCTGTTAAAAATCCTAAAGCTCTTTGCAGGAATAACACTTGTTTCACTCACCTGGGATGAACTTCCATTGGCTGATGCCAGTTTCATGGCTTTCAGGATGCTGCAGGACACACAACCACACGTTAACATCATCGTCCTGATGCATCATCGCTATATCTGTGTTCCTGGGAAGCTCACCTGAGTTCTGTTTTGATCTCTTCATAATCCATCTGAGACTGTAGTTTGGCCTCCAGGGTCTACAGACACATCACGATGTTAATTATGGGTCATTGTTAAATCAATACAGTCATGAGAGAAGCTGAAAGAACCAATATGTTGTAGTATGATCTGTCTGGTTTCTTGTAAAATGTATAAGAAAGAAACACACATCGATTTAAAATTGCATGAAATTGCTAAATTTTGCATCATCTTTTATGTTCACAGAGACTGCATTTATTTGATACATCATTGCGATTTCAAAAAACAGTTTTTTATGCGAATACATTTTTGAATTTTCAGCATCATTACTCCAGTCTTCAGTGTCACATGATCCTTCATCTCTGATTATTATTGATCATTTCTGATAGTTTGTGGAAACTGATACATTATATTTTTCAGGATTCCTTAATTGAAATATAAATATTTTGTCACATTATAAATGCCTTTTTTGTCACTTTTGATGCTTAATGAATATTAATTTCTTTAAAAAAATGTTTGAATGGCAGTTTACAGAAAGTTTGTTTATTTACACAATTTGTGCACTATTTAACACACGTAATGAATTTCTGGACTTTAAGATGTAATGTAAACTGCCTTAGATAAAAGTACTGTAAATGGAGCTGAGAATACTATATGTGACTGAAATCTGAAATCAAACTTAAATCATAATTAAATTAGCCAAAAATATTTAATAAACAACATGCAAGAGTGGAAAATATTAATGAAGGAAATGCAACTTTAAAACAACACAAACTGCAACAGTGGTTATCGAGCTACATAGAAACAATTAACGGAGTACTTCACTTTTAAAAACACTTTTGCTGATAATTTACTCGCCCCCATGTCATCCAAGATGTCCATGTCTTTCTTTCTTCAGTCGAAAAGAAATTAAGGTTTTTGATGAAAACATTCCAGGATTTTTCTCCAAATAATGGACTCAATGGGGTCCAAACGGTTCAAGGTCCAAATGAGAGTTTCAGTGCAGCTTCAAAGGGCTTTAAACGACACCAGACGATGAATAAGGGTCTTATTTAGTGAAACAAGGGGTCAATTCAAAAATAAAGTAACGTTCGAACTCTCAAAATGAGAGTTCGAACTCAATTCATTTCGTTCTTTGAACAAACCAAATGACTCGAAACAAGATTTGTTCATTTTGATGAACGAGTTTGAACAGGAGAGTCACGAACGTGCATCACAGAACAGAGCAAGGCGAGCATTTGAGCTTATAAAACTTAAACTTTGTTATTTATTTATTTAATGAGCGATCATTTCGCTTGATAAGACCCTTATTCATCGTCTGAAATGATTTAAAGCCCTTTGAACAGTTTGCAGTTTGCACTGAAACTCTCATTTGGACCTTGAACCGCTTGGACCCCATTGAAGTCCATTATATGGAGAAAATCCTGGAACGTTTTCATCAAAAACCTTAATTTCTTTTTGACCGAAGAAAGAAAGACATGGACATCTTGGAAATAAATTATCAGCAAAAGTTTTTTTCAAAAGTCAACTACTCCTTTAAGCTGGTGGTAAAAGTATACTTTTAAACTATAATATACTGACCTCATATGAATGAAGTTTGATTTGCTCTCACCTCTATAGCTTCTGACTTATAGGCCAGCTGCCGCTCCAGCTCTGCTATCTGATTGGCCGATGAGTCCTGGACTTCCTGTAAGGTGAACTGGAGTCTCTGGACGTTCTCGAGCAGTCTGAGGATCTCTCTGTCCTTGGAGAACAGCACCACCTCCAGCCGTGACAGCGAGCCCTCGTCTCGCTCCTCACGCTCCCTCTCCTGAGACCACCAATGAAAGGAGGAGATCAGGGGGACATGAAACTCTCTTTTCAACTTCAAAATACCATCCCGCTCTCTGGCTTCCTGTAATCACGTCGCCTCAAAGAGCCACTAATGAGGTTCCAGTGGTGTGGGAGCAAGTGATTATTTCCCTGCACTTCTGATTGGACATGTTAAGGTGGCAATTTGTGGCGTCCGGCTTTCATCTAAAAGCGAGACTCGGTCTTTACCTCGTTGGGTCGGTCTTCAGACGGGCCGGTCCCTTTAGAAGTGCTCTGAGTGCCGGCGAGCTGCTCCCTCAGCCTCTCCACCTCCCTCTGGGCCAAATCTGCTCTCTGACATCAAACACACAAGTTTGCACAACTTTAGAGGAGCTGAACATCCGGCTTGTGTGTACCGTAACGCCAAGAAGTTTTCAGGCTCTTGTATCACACTTAAAGGAGTAGTTCACTTTGAAAAAAACTTTTGCTGATAATTTACTCACCCCCATGTCATCCAAGATGTCCATGTCTTTCTTTCTTCAGTCGAAAAGAAATTAAGGTTTTTGATGAAAACATTCCAGGATTTTTCTCCATATAATGGACTTCAATGGGAACCAAACGGTTCAAGGTCCAAATGAGAGTTTCAGTGCAAACTGCAAACTGTTCAAAGGGCTTTAAACGATTCCAGACGATGAATAAGGGTCTTATCTAGCGAAACGATCTCTCATTTAAAAAAAACAACAACAAAGTTTGAGTTTTATAAGCACAAATGCTCGCATTGCTCTGTTCTGTGATGCGCGTTTGTGACTCTCCTGTTTGAACTCGTTCATCAAAATGAACAAATCTTTTTTCGTGTCATTTGGTTCATTCAACGAACGAAATGAACGAGTCGATGGGACTCGTTTTGTTCATTTTGATGAACGAGTTCGAACAGGAGAGTCACGAACGCATCACAGAACAGAGCAAGGCGAGCATTTGTGCTTATAAAACTTAAACTTTTTTTTTTTTAAATGAGCGATCGTTTCGCTTGATAAGACCCTTATTCATCGTCTGGAATCGTTTAAAGCCCTTTGAACAGTTTGCAGTTTGCACTGAAACTCTCATTTGGACCTTGAACCGTTTGGTTCCCATTGAAGTCCATTATATGGAGAAAAATCCTGGAATGTTTTCATCAAAAACCTTAATTTCTTTTCGACTGAAGAAGGAAAGACATGGACATCTTGGATGACATGGGGGTGAGTAAAGTTTTTTTTTAAAGTGAACTACTCCTTTAACGCTGTAAAGTTTGAAATTATAGTCAGAAAAAATTAACCAAACAGTTTAATTGAAACTGTGATACTCCAATTTCTAAGGTTTCAGATTTAAAACTTTAACGATAAAAACTGACGATGTCCGTGGTGGTTACACGAGGTAAAAACGATATAAATACTGTTCGTTTTCGCACACAAACCGCTCGTTTCGTGTCTTAGGCCGTCAATGTGTACTTACATTTACGAGTCATTAAATCATGTTTAATCTGGACTTCTCTGTGCATGCTCTTTGAGGTGGTGACCATAGACCTCCATTATATGACTGACAGACACGAATGGTTTGACCTAAAAATATAAAAATTGAAACTACTGCAAAAACAAAGACACCTACATCTTGGATGCCCTTGAGGTAAGATAAAACATACCAAAAATTAATTTCAAAGTGAACTATCCCTTTAAAACTACAGAGCTTTGATCATGAAACATTTGATCTTAGTAAATATCATCTTGCTAAGACATATTATTGGGAATTGACAGCTGATATTAATATGCATTTTATATATGCAAGTAGTCTGCTATACTCTTATAAAGATCTCACTGATTTACATTACAAGCATCAGAATTCCATCTGCACCAAATTCAATTGCATATTTTTGCAGTTTTAGCCTCTGATTAAAATCTGAGCTCCATATCCTCACTATATGGGTCTAATAAACAGTTGGATCATTATTGTCAGGCTTTACAGGGTCAACGTGGTTTAATAATTGTGATAATATACTACCCTACTTTTCCATCTTACATTATGGCAACACAAAAACGATAAAAGCCACAGATAAAGCATCTAACGAAGCATCAATGCTAAAAAAATGCTTCATGTCTTTTTAAATAAGATGAATTTCCCAAACACATCCATTTCACTTTAAGACCAAAATCACTTGAACGAGAATCATAATTATGACTTCCCAACTCGTACACAGGAGCTTCCCATGAGGACGCAGTTCCCAGAAAAGCTTCCGCAGCATTTCAGCACAGATGACACTTGCTTTGATAGTTTATTTCTAACACAACGACATTCACGCGTTTATAAGTAGAACTCTAGTGTCAATACTGTCTCGATTTGCACTGTTTGCAAACTGACTTAAAACGTGTCTTTCTTGAACATAAATGATGCTCACTTTGATATCTTGCATGCAACGATTTTCAGACACTTTTATGTCTTCTTTTCACTCAATGTAAACGCAGACTGTTGTTTAGTAAAATACCGAGCAATCAATACAAATCAGGGCCAAACATTCGCAGAGATCCATCATCAAATGAACAATCAGGCCGGACGGAACGAGAACGCCCTCGAAACCCCAATCAGACGAGCCTCGCAGGAGCAGAGAAACATCCGCAGGTGAAACGGCGAGTCTGCTCCGTTCTGCTGAGGTGCGCGTTTACTTGCAGGCACTTTCTTCTCAAACTGTTTACCTGCTCTGTCACACTCGGCCTGCTAATTAATGACTCATTTTCGAATCATTTATCTAAGAGCTGCTGGCAAAGGGAGAAAAAGCAAATCACAGTGGAAAAAAAGGAAGCAATCAGCGCAATGAAGTAACTAACAGCCCTCCTCGTTCGCCACATCTCTCTCTCTCCTGTCCTCCGCCGCCCGCACGGCATCATGGGAAAGAGTGGTGGGTAATCACGGGTCTGCGAGAGCGAGGGCGAGGAGGGTGGTGGGGGAGGAAGAGGGTCTAATTAAACTCAAAGCTTGATTAGGAAGGTGATTATCTTCACGACGACGGCGTCTCAATCAGAGGCTGAGAGGAGGGCACACACTCACCTGGTTGGCCTTCTCCAGGTTCACCATTAGAGCTCCCATCTCCTCCACTCTGGAAGACACAAAACACACGTTAAACATCCAACCTCCATCACACATCCCACTGAAGTGATGACAAGCGGTTCACTGAGTACCGGCCACCAACGGGAGGGAGTTATTTGGACATTTTTTGCCAAGCTACACGTTACACATAAAGGATTAAAAAAACATAGTAACTAAAAATCACAAAGATAGACTTTAATTATGGCTTAGATAAAGTAGTCCGACTTCAGATAGACACCGCTGCACAAAGCGCTTAAAGGAGTAGTTCACTTTTAAAAAACTTTTGCTGATAATTTACTCACCCCCGTGTCATCCAAGATGTCCATGTCTTTCTTTCTTCAGTCGAAAAGAAATTAAGGTTTTTGATGAAAACATTCCAGGATTTTCTCCATATAATGGAGTTCAATGGGAACCAAACGGTTCAAGGTCCAAAAAAAGGTCAAAAAGTTATGGTCCAAAAGAGTTTCAGTTTCAGTTTCAAAATCAACTAATCTTTTTCCGTGTCATTTGGTTCATTCAACGAACGAAATGAACGAGTTGACTCTGGAAAAGGTTTGTTCATTTTGATGAACGAGTTCGAACAGGAGAGTAACGAACGCATCACAGAACAGAGCAAGGCGAGCATTTGAGCTTATAAAACTTAAAATTTGTTTTTTTTTTTTAAATGACCGCTCGTTTCGCTAGATAAGACCCTTATTCATCGTCTGAAATCGTTTAAAGCCCTTTGAACAGTTTGCAGTTTGCACTGAAACTGTCTTTTGGACCTTGAACCGTTTGGACCCCATTGAAGTCCATTATATGGAGAAAAATCCTGGAATGCTTTCATCAAAAACCTTCATTTCTTTTTGACCGAAGAAATAATGACATGGACATTTTGGAAGTAAATTATCAGCAAAAGTTTTTTCAGAAGTGAACTACAGTACTCCTTTAAGTCTCTGACTATCTTAAGTAGGACTACACTGAAATGCATTCTGGGTAAAATTAGACACTTTTCAAAACAAAAAAAACATGCCGGATCGAGTAAGCGCATTCATCCGCTCAGTGCAGTTTACCTCAGCAGAAAATATGTGTTTGTTGGAGGAGTATAACAGTTACAAGGACGTTTTACTTGGGAAATTTAGCGGAGAATGTAGTAACAAGAAGAAATGTTTAATTTGGAAAGGGCCATTTTCCCTTATCTTTCGGCTGTTTGTACAGTTAACTGATTGTCACTGTATGTCGCATAGTAGTTAACAGTCTTAGACCCAAGTTAGCCTGGGGGAAAGCTGTTTAATTTGTTTGGTCTAAATTAAGTCAGTCTTTATTTTTGTGAAACAGTCTTGCATTAGACTAGTCTATGAGCAAATCTTAGACTTGTCTAACACTATACACCGGTCTAAAATAGCTTTGTGAAACCAGCCCCAGATGCCATGAATTAACTAAACCCCTAATACTGGTAATTATGATGTTTATAAATATAAAAACTAAAGGTAACACTTTAGTTCCCGGTCCAATTCTCAGTTGCTTACAGTATTAGCATGCATATTCCTAGGATATTGGCAGTTTATTAATACTTATAAAGCACATATTAATGCTGTATTCTGCATGAACATATTCTACATCCCTTAATCACCCAATACCTAAACTTAACAACTACCTCACTAACTATTAATAAGCAATAATTAGGAGTTTACTGGGGTAAAAGTTGTTGTTAATAGTGAGAAATGGACCCTAAACTAAAGTGTGACCAAAAAAAAAAAGTATTGTGTTTAATAATAAACTGTTTTTAAAGTGTAAATTAATAACGTTTAACTTGAAAAAAAAAATAAAATAAAAAATATGATTAAATACTTTTTTTAAATAGTAAAATATTGTTAAATAAATATTGTATTGAGTAAAATATGATGTACATAAGTAAAATCATATATAATATTCTATTATGTACATATATGTGAAATATTATAATGATATATTATATAATGTATACAAATATGTAAAATACATTTTTCATATGTTTAAATAAAAACAAATTTGTCTCGCAAAAGTCTTGCATTTTTAGTGGCACGTGGAAGTAAGAACTTCACATATTAACCCAGTTCATTAGGATAAAGAGTCATCAGACTGATTCAAACTGGAAACTTTTAGAGTTTATTTGAGTGATTCATTAAAAAACCTGCATTAGAAGAGTAAATTCTGCACTGGTTACGATGCAAGCAAAGGAAACTCACTGGATATCGGAAAACACTGATGTTGGATATATAAATCACACAGCAGAAACAATCCCGAACGCAACTACAGTATTTACACTGGGGTCCACGTGAATCTGCCTAAAAAGGGTCCTTGTGCTGCACTCCAGAGAATAAACCACAAATAGAAGAAATAAGTTCAAAAGTTCTTAAGGGAGACACCGAAGTCACTAAAATGCGAGGTTTGCTGTCATTAGAGTCGAGTGAGTCATGGTGTGTTCGGCATCATCGTATCCCAACATGCCCACACACACGCGTGCGCTCGGCACAATCAGAGAGCTCTCATTTGAATAGCGTCTCGGGGAGATTATTCATAAGGTTTGTTTGAAGTTCAACGGTTTCCTCTCAGCCATCAGGGAGTTGATTTTCAAAAGGTGGAGAGGCAGCGGAATAAAGAGAAGTGAAAGATTGATTAAACATGCGAGTCTCTGAGGTTGCGCTAAACAAAGATACCTTCTCAATTAGACGAGATTCGCTTTAAGAGCACAATCAGAGAAATTTAGTCTGAAGAGAGGGCCGTTCAGTGCGCTCGCGAGCCGCGCGGGCCTCGAGTTTCTCAGCCGGTCTAAGTCAAGATCGCTAGTGCATCAGCGTTGTCAGCTGAACAGAAACTGAAATATCCTTTTGATATGAACTAAACAAAGCCCAGAGGAAACGCACCAGATTTATTTCAGGTTTAATATGAACGTGCAAATATATTAAAGGACAGGGTTTAAAGGGTTTGTTCACCCAAAAATGAAAATGATGTCATTAATGACTCGCCCTCATGTCCGTCAGACCTCCGTTCATCTTCAGAACACAGTTTAAGATATTTTAGATTTAGTCCGAGAGTTTTCTGTCTCTACATTGAAAATGTGTGTACGGTATACTGTCCTTGTCCAGAAAGCAGAGCCCGTCTAACGGAAAGCCTTGGCACTTCCTATTAGCCCTATTGTGCATTATCTTGGTTGCAGTTCCATTAGAATTCCACTGGAGGTGATCACGGGGCGAGTGCAGAATGAATGGGGGTCTATGGGGCTAAACGGCTAAATGTGTCTCTTTCACCTGCTTGTCGTTAAATCAAAATAGATTTTATTGTTGATTCCGCAAGTTTAATATAGATTATAGGCCAAAAGTCGAATGAGAGTACTTATGTCCTTTTGATTTCTTACAGGTTAGGCCGTTGTTGGCCGGAACACGCTAGCATTCTGCTATTGTGTGACGTCATCACAGTTTTGAACGGATTTTTAGAGCAGATAAGTGAACTTAAAAATGCAAGTGTATTTTCTTAGCCCTCCCTTTTGAATGCAACTTTCAAATTACTTGACAAAAAATTACATCTTGAGAAAAGTGGATTTCTGGGGGTGAAACCCCATTGACTCCCATTCATTCTGCACTCGACCGCGAGCGCCCCCGCATGGACAGAGACGCGTTACTGCAGCCAGTCCAGAACCCGGAAGTAACCAGCCAGTGCCAATTCTCTTCAATTAGACATTCGCTACCAGAAAGGGAATAAAGTAGTCATGTGACATCAGTAGGTTAGTTACAATGTTTTGAAGCATCGAAAATACATTTTGATCCAAAAATAACAAAAACTACGACTTTATTCAGCATTGTATTGTGTATCCGCGTTCAGTGCTTTATTCCCTTTCTGGACAAGGACAGTATACCGTACACACATTTCCAATGGAGGGACAGAAACTTTGTTCTGAAGATGAACGGGCTTGGAATGACATGAGGGCGAGTCATTAATGACATAATTTTCATTTTTGGGTGAGCTATCCCTTTAAGAGGTCTGCGTTGTAGGCTATATGAAATAATGTAATAGTATTTAAGTTCTATTATATTTTACATATATGTGCAAAGTATTTTGTGAAGTACAGCGGTATCCCATAATGCAATGCACCCGACCAAAAGTGCTAATCTGGAGAGATTCTGAACCCATGTTGAACCCGAGTTTAGGTTGGGTTTTTGACTAACTTTAAACCTTTAGCTAAGGTCAGAGAAGTTCAATTTTGGATGAGACTGGAAATGGTAATTGTGTGCCGAGTCACCATGTTTCATAAAAGCAACAGATGCTCCGACAAATCAAACATGTAGCTTGAGATGAAATCACAGAGACTATTCCAATGAACACAAAGAAATGAAACAGGATAATATGGACACGTGTTTTCAGTCGACTCGCCACGGTAAATAAATGTCTTACTTTTCCGCCTTTTCCTTGTCGTATTTACACCTCAGCTCCTGCAGCTCTGTTCGGGCCGAGGTCAGCGCTGTAAGACAGAGACACGGGTGCAATTACTGACCTCTGACCTCATATCAAGCCTCGGATGACCTCAGTGTTTGAGACGGATCTTACATGACTGAAGCGCTTTGATCCGGTCCTCAGCCTGGCCGAGTCTGACAGGCAGTGAAATGTCTGATTCATGTTCCTCCCTGTGGAAACGGAGAGACATCGCAGAGATCAGAACAGGAAGTGACTGAAACCCCCGCTGAGAAATTAGGAAGCCGCCCGCTTGAATGGATCTCTGGAAACCAACAGCTGCTTTCATGTAAACATCTTATTCGCCGTTGGATTACAGTAGCATACTGCTCATTGTTTTTACTGTTTTTTTTTTTGGCATATTCTGTTTTATAAGGGTTATATTTGGTTATTTATTATGTTTTATTGTATGCTGCTTTCTGTATCTGTACAGCACTGTTTGTAAATGTGCTATATAAATAAACTTGACCTTGACCTTGCTCATACTCAGGGTGCGATTTGCCGGGGGGATGCGTGGGATTTACCCGTTTCTGGTCAATGTGTCCCTGCCTCTGCTTAATTAATTTTTTTCCCCCGTCAAAGTGATCAGTGCTACTACACTAGTGGCGAGACGGATGACAAAACTTCCAGTGTGTTACATACCCTTCCTGCGGGTCCTTTTGGAGCGGGGCGTTCTGTGTGCTGTGTGGTGTCATCATGGGCCGCTGAGTCGACGTTTCCCCCGTCTCCACGGTTACAGGCCCCTCCTCTGTGTGATCTAAACACATTTATTTAAATGTTGTAACATTGTAACTAGCCCACATTCTCTTTGGAATGACAAGTGCAACCTAACAGTGTTAAAAATATTTTAAAACATTACATACAATACTGTTTTAAAGTTTGGGGTCAGTATGTTTTTTTTTTTTTTTTTTTTTTTTTTATAAATTACAGTTTTTCTCGATTGTTTACACACATTTCCTGCAAGTATGCCTCATACTCTCAGAACTCTACACACAAATCTAAAAGCACACACACAATCGGCAAAACCCCTCAATTCTAGTGCAAAATGAAACTTTACATTCAAAACAATGTTATATATTCTCAAAATGTTATTTTGTTTTCAAATGACACCCACAAACCATCATATGAATAGACATTTATAAGAACCACTTGAACACTGATGTGCTCAATGTAAAACACTACGATCAATGGAAAACACTTCTTCTCAATTCATCATAATGACTTAGGCCTTTTTTGTTCAGTGTTACACTTACTACTACAGACATTACATACATATGTGTGTTGTAAAATATTTGAGAATATTGTTTTTTATACCCAGAACACACAAATACATGGTAACAAATATATTTATTTTTTCTCACAAACACAATGGGAGATAGATCGCACATTTCATACACCCCAACCAACACAAAGTTGCACATACAGTGGTCTACATACAAAACAACAGAATTTTTTTTATGCTGTTACAGTAAAAAAATAAATAACTATGCTGCATCCTCACTTCGGTTTTGGTATTTTATGCTAAAGCTCTGATTGCTAATTGTCAAACTGTGTGACGGGTGTTTGCCCATGTGACGAGTCAGTGTGCATTTCTGAATGGCAGTGTGTTCCTCGTGAAAACAAGAGATTTTCTCCATGAAAATTGTGCCAAATGCAGAGAATTTGTGTGTAGTGTTTTGAAAAAAGTGTGTTTTAGAAGTGCGATTTGAGTGTAAAACAGGAATTGTGCTTGTAGTTCAGCAGAATTGGTTCAGGGGGTTGGTGAATGAGTTACATGTTGTGGTCATTGTGTCTCAAGTACCAGAAAATGTGTGTAAACAATCGAGAAAAACTGTAAGATTTCAATTCAGCAAGGATGCATTAAATTGATCACAAGTGAAATTAAACACATTAATAATATTACAAAAGATTTCTATTTCAAATTAATGCTGTTTATTAACTCTTAAAAAATGTATTATTATGCTTTCCACAAAAATATGAAGCAGCAGAAATGTTTTTTGAGCAGCAAATCATCCTATTAGAGTGATTTCTGACGGATCATGTGACACTGAAGACTGGAGTAATGATGCTGAAAATACAGCTTTGATCACAGGGAAAAATGACACTATATATTTACATAGAAAACAGTCACAATCACGTTAGTTTGGACTCGTCATCGTCTGCCTTCGTCACTCATTTGTTGTTCATCTGTGCACATCATTATCATGGGGACGGACTCAAAAATAATTCAACAATCAATTCCTAAATCATGAATTGGTTAAAGTTTGAAGTTACATCAGAAATCTATCAAACGCCCCCAGTTAGAGATCAGGCAAATGTCTGCGAAAGTGTTATATTTTACAGTGTGTGTGTGTGTGAGAGAGAAAGAGAGTGTGAGTGTGTGTGTGTGTGTGAGTTTGTCTGTTTGCGTGTGTATGTGGGTGTCTGTATGGGTGTGAATGCGTATGTGTGTGTGTGTGTGTGTGTCTGTGTATGTATGTTGAATCGATGTGAGTGTTTTGTGTCTGTGTGTGCGTGCAGGTGTGTGTATGTGTGTGTGTAGACTCTGACCTGTTTTGTCAAGGCACTTCAGGTGTCTCCTCCAGTTCTCAGAGGTTTCTGTGACCAGAGCATCACCCTCAGGGGCCGGACGCTGTAGATCTGCCAGTCGCTCCTGTGTGGCTTCCAGCAGCGGAGCCGGATCTGTACCAACACACACACACACAAAGAGACATAAAGCTAAATCAGTGTGCGGTTAACTGTGCAAAAACAGCTCCGTTGTCCATAGTCAATAGCGTAGCGATTCATATAGCACCGCTCACACTGAAGTCACTTCAAAAGCAAACAGCTTTCTGTTGGTCGACGTGAATGTGCATGACCAACTTAATTAACATCATCACAATCTGAGGGAAATATTAAACCCTCTAGTGAAACTCCTGATCCTGTGGACTCTTATTGAAATGACCGTCATCATTCCCATTTAAAACATCAGTAACACGTTACAATAAAGTCCCTAAAAGGAGTAGTTCACTTAAAAAAAAAAACTTTTGCTGATAATTTACTCACCCCCATGTCATCCAAGATGTCCATGTCTTTCTTTCTTCAGTCGAAAAGAAATTAAGGTTTTTGATGAAAACATTCCAGGATTTTTCTCCATATAATGGACTTCAATGGGGTCCAAACGGTTCAAGGTCCAAATGAGAGTTTCAGTGCAAACTGCAAACTGTTCAAAGGGCTTTAAACGATTGCAGACAACGAATAAGGGTCTTATCTAGCGAAACGATCGCTCATTTAAAAAATAAGTAACAAAGTTTAAGTTTTACAAGCACAAATGAAACTTTGTTCTGCGATGCACGTTCGTGACTCACCTGTTCGAACTCGTTCATCAAAACGAACGAATCTTTTTTCGAGTCATTTGGTTAATTCAACGAACGAAATGACTCGAAAAAAGATTGATACCCAGTGAACTCCATTATATGGAGAAAAATCCTAGAATGTTTTCATCAAAAACCTTAATTTCTTTTCGACTGAAGAAAGAAAGACGTGGACATCTTGGATGACATGGGGGTGAGTAAATTATCAGCAAAAGTTTTTTTTTTTTTTTTTTAAGAACTACTCCTTTAAATTAACATTATTAAATGCAATTAACTAACAATGATCACTACATTTGCTTAATATTTAAAAAAAATAATAATACATTAGTAAATATTGCAATTAACAAAAACTATTGTTTACTAATGTATTATTATTTTTTTAAATATTAAGCAAATGCTTTAGAAGCATCGCTCATGGTTAACTAAAGCAGTTAACGGATCCTTATTGTCAAGCGTTCCCCAAAAAAATCCCACATCAGACATCAAGCCTAAAAAGCACCAACCTCAGCTGCTTAACTCGCTCCCAAATACTTATCTAGACAAATCCAACAAAGTAGAAGAGGATAAAAAGTCACCCGAAAAAGAAATAGCATATATATGTGTATAAAAAAAGGTGAGATTCTTTAGCACAACAGAGGAGCTGTTTTGCAATGCATGTGTCTCAGTGAGGGGCCCATGGGGCCAACTAGGAGGCTGTTTCTGCGCTAACAAGTCTCCTCTGGATCATTTGATCATTTAAATTATTATGCCAGGAATCCTCAGGAGGCGACTCGGCTCTCCACATCACAGGGCTGTTTTTAATCTTCCGTCTTCCCTTTCTTCCCCTGAAAAAGTTCAGCTCTGCGCGGCTCAGAGAGGAGTCGTGCTCCTGTTGTGTACCTGGCAAAGGAGGTGACTCCCCGAACCGAGGAGGCTCATGGGAGCGGGCTGGCACGGGGAGGGGGGATACAAGTCTTTCAACAACCAAAAGAAGAGGGAAATCGCTTCTTTTTCCTCCACGACCCGTGACGGCTTTCATCCCGCGCGACAGGGGTCCTGATACGCTCACTTTCCCCGACGCTCAACCGGAGCTGCGAAACATCCCTGGAAATGCGCGGACAGAAGACGTTTCCTCCGACCGAATCGGGGTCAGACGTGGAGGCCGCGAGGGCGTATTTAATAACTCGGCATGCGAGACTTTATAAATGCAGAGCGCATGCACGTGTGCGCTTTGTTACAAAAGCACGGTGGATATTGCGTCAGTCACTCGGGACACTGCTTTTAAGAGTAGTATAACTCCTTTTACACAAAGACAACGGATTAAATCAGTGCGCTCTATTGCTTTCTTTTAAGTTCTAATGATCAAACCCTTCAGGCTTTATTCTCAAACGCAACCAGAGATTCTCCTCAATCAGAGGAACTTGACGCATTTGTGAGATGGCAGAAATCGCATTATGGAAGCCACTGAGATATTAAAGTGTGTGTTTGTGCATCTGAATGATGTCGGGATGCATCTGGATTAAAATGTACTGGGAAGTGATCAAACCGGAGACATATTGCATGTGGCTTCTGCTTAATTTCCAGGGAAAGACACCAATAACACAGTATCAGAAGGGATGTTTCTTTGCACACGTACCAAAGCAAAACATTTGATATTTTTTCCTGGCATGGTCCCATAGTATTTCAGTTGATATTCTAGGAAAGACCATGAAGTTCAGTACTAGTGAAAAAAATGAATTTCAGTACCATGGTAAGTTTCAAAATAACTTAGGATTACCATCTGATTTTTGGATGGTACTTTCAAAATTCATGGGCTACAACAGCAGAAGACCCCACCGGGTACCACTCATCTCCACTACAAATAGCAAAAAGAGGCTACAATTTGCAAGAGCTCACCAATAAGACTGGAAAATGTCGCCTGGTCTGATGAGTCTCGATTTCTGTTGAGTAGAGTCAGAATTTGGCGTAAACAGAATGAGAACATGGATCCATCATGTCTTGTTACTACTGTGCAGGCTGGTGGTGGTGGTGTAATGGTGTTGGGGATGTTTTCTTGGCACACTTTAGGCCCCTTAGTGCCAATTGGGCATCGTTTAAATGCCACGGCCTACCTATGCTTAATTTCCAGGGAAAGAAACCAATAACACAGTATCAGAAGGGATATTTCTTTGCACACGTACCAAAGCAAAACATTTGATATTTTTTCCTGGCATGGTCCCATAGTATTTCAGTTGATATTCTAGGAAAGACCATGAAGTTCAGTACTAGCGAAAAAAATGAATTTCAGTACCATTTCAAAATAACTTAGGATTACCATCTGATTTTTGGATGGTACTTTTGAAATTCATGGGCTACAACAGCAGAAGACCCCACCGGGTACCACTCATCTCCACTACAAATAGCAAAAAGAGGCTCATCAAAAAGACTGGAAAATGTCGCCTGGTCTGATCAGTCTCGATTTCTGTTGAGACATTCAGATGGTAGAGTCAGAATTGTATTGGATCCATCATGCCTTGTTACCACTGTGCAGGCTGGTGGTGGTGGTGGTGTAATGGTGTTGGGGATGTTTTCTTGGCACACTTTAGGTCCCTTAGTGCCAATTGGGCATCATTTAAAGGTAACACTTTATTTGAAGGGGTGTGCATTAGACTGACATGACACTGTCATAAACATGAAGTCATAAACACTGTCATTAAAAAGAGTCTTTATGAATGTTGTCATTAAGTGTCATTCGGTAAATTATGACACTTTTAATGCAAAGCTGACATTGTCTTTGCTATGACAACTTGACAAAAGTTTAATCCAACACAAAAAAAAAAAATCCAAAATGTATTTTTTATGACAACTTGACATTAACCAAGAAATCATAACTAGTCCAACGTGTTCCACTTTACTTGAGGTAAGGGGAAATATTAATGACACTGTTGTTAAAGCATTTGACAGTGTAATAACCCTTAATAACCCTTAATGACATCTTTATAACTAGTACAATGTGTTCCACTTTACTTGAGGACAAGTAAAATATTAATAACACAGTTATAATTGTGTCATGATGGCCAAAGTCAAAACCAACCACATATGACAGGAGAATGTAATGTTAACACAAAGCTAAATAACTTCTTTAAGTTTGATAATTAGACCTGTTATGACATATTTGTGACAGGTTATGATTTCTTGGTTAATGTCAAGTTATCATGACAAAGACATTTTAAACAATATCAACTTTGCATTAAAAGTGTCATAATTTACTGAATGACACTTAAAAGTCATAAACAAAATGTTTATGACAGTGTCATGTCAGTCTTATGCACACCCCTTCAAATAAAGTGTTACCCGTTTAAATGCCACGGCCTACCTGAGCATTGTTTCTGACCATGTTCATCCCTTTATGGCCACCATGTCCCCATCCTCTGATGGCTACTTCAGCAGGATAATGCACTATGTCACAAAGCTGGAATCATTTCAAATTGGTTTCTTGAACATGACGATGAGTTGACTGTACTAAAATGACCAGATCTCAACCCAATTGAGTATATTTGGGATGTGGTGGAACGGGAGCTTCGTGCCCTGGATGTGGGCAATATGGGTCAACATTTCTGAAGAATGCTTTCAGCACCTTTTTGAATCAATGCCACGTAGAATTTCAGTTCTGAAGGCGAAAGGGGTCAAACACAGTATTAGTGTGGTGTTCCTAATAATCCTTTAGGTGAGTGTACATCATAGCAGTACCATAGTAAATCCTGAAGTCCATGAATTTCAGTATCTTGGTATATTACCTTATAATGTACCATAAAATGACCATAAACCATCATTCTATCATGATACAGGCAAAGCTTTTTTTTTTTACATTTATGTACCATAGTATATATATGGTACTCCAAGGTCCTTAAAAAATCATGCTTTTTTGACAACAGGTTATTAAAAATGTAAATACCATAGTATTCATATATAATACACCACCCAAAAATGAAGATTCTGATGCTCATCATTTACCAAAGGAAGTCAAAATAATTATGTACAGGATTAATTATGTATAATAATTATACAGAATGTCCAAGTAGCACAAATAATTCAATTAATTGTGAAATGAATAATTTAATAATAATTACTTTTTTGGGGGGAAATATATATTTCATCTTATACTCCACTAATTAGTAAATATGATGTCTATGGAGGTAACACTTTGGAAAAATCCGTTTTCGTCGCATGTTAATTTGTTTCCCCCCATACAATATGATGTCAGATCTGCAATACTAAAATAACCATCATTCTGTCCAATTTGCTTTGTGCTGTAAAGTTTATTCATGTTGATTATGGCGGCTATTAGAGAGTGCCAAACATATCCTATCAAATCAGATGCAATCAACCCCTGATTAAATGCAGTGTTAATGGCAGGTAAAGGAGGACGAGTCTGGGTTTGGACATCACGGATCGTCGATTATCTTTAATGAATCTGTCCTTTAACCGTCCATGTACATACACTGCTCGCTTTCTCATTTCTCCATAACTTCATTACGCTTGATTGGATGTTTGCCTTCAGGTCATGTTAACTAATACCACCAACCCCCCTTATAGACTGTTGTAAATCATATCCACACACACAAAAAACAAAACAATCGATTTCAACATGTGTATAAAACATTAATATGAGAATAAAGGGGTTGGGGAATGTTTCTGGTAGTATGTTATCCCACACATAACCACACTACTGGTGCTATTTCAGCTGTAATTCTACTTTATTGAATTGCCAGAAGTATTTATTTCTGAGATGAAAACTGGAAACCACCTGCACAATAAGAGGTCACATGACGATGATGTAGCATATACTCTCCATCACTGCATGCTGCATAGACTATTTCCAAAAGAATTATTCAGTGCACAGCATGCTGTAAACACTAAGCTGAAAGTGAACAAGGCCTTTGTTCCTGGAGCTCAAACAGCATGGTTCTTGCACACCAATATCAGCTCGATTTATAGAGAATGCATGAAGTGATACAACAACTTAGTTTTTTTAGTTTGGAAAAAAAGCATCTGCCAGTTTGGAAAAAGTTTAGTTTAGAAAAAAAAAAGCATTTTTTTTTCTTTTAATAAATAAACTAAAACTTTAATTCAGCAAGGATTTTAATAAAATTGACCAAAAGTGACAAGGAAGACTTTTATAATGTTTCAAAAGAGTTTTTGGTAACACTTTACAATAAGGTTTCATTAGTTACTTAAAGGGTTAGTTCACCCAAAAATGAAAATTCTGTCAGTATTTACTCACCCTCATGTTGTTCCAACCCCGTAAGACCTTCGTTCATCTTCGGAACACAAATTAAGATATTTAAGATATTAAGATCGCTCCTGCATACTAGTCCATAGGCTTCTTGAGGGACTGGCTCTTGCTGTCCTCGAAAAGTCATTAAAGACATCGTTAAAATAGTCCAAGTGACTACAGGGGCTCAATCTTAAGTTTATCAAACGACGAGAACACTTTTGTGCGCAAAAAAACAACAAAAATAACAACTTTATTTCAACTATTCACTTCCTTCTCCATGAGCCTGTAAGTCAGTTAACGTAGTGTGATTGCGTAGAGCTACGTCACACGTAGGCTCACTATTGGCCGACGCTGGTCATGTGTGTGTGATGCGTGTGACGTACAATAACAGAAGCTTACGCTATTAAACTAGTAACCTGACTCGCGCAGAGGGAGAAATAAACGAATAGTTGAAATAAAGTCGTTATTTTTGTTGTTTTTTTGCGCACAAAAGTGTTCTCGTCGTTTGATAAACTTAAGATTGAGCCCCTGTAGTCACTTGGACTATTTTAACGATGTCTTTAATGACTTTTCGAGGACAGCAAGAGCCAGTCCCTCAAGAAGCCTATGGACTAGTATGCAGGAGTGATCTTAATATCTTAAATATCTTAATTTGTGTTGCGAAGATGAACGAAGGTCTTACGGGGTTGGAACAACATGAGGGTGAGTAAATACTGACAGAATTTTCATTTTTGGGTGAACTAACCCTTTAACATGAACTGAGAATGAGCAATACTTCTACAGCATTGGTCCAAGTTAATGTTCAGCATTTACTAATATATTATTAAAATTTAAAGTTGTATGTATTTTTTTAACATTAAAGGCACAATGTAAGATTTTTTTCACCACAAGAGGGCGCAGTTTCCAACAATAACACAGGCGTAGGTTGATGACGCAGTGATGAGGACTGTTTTTGAACATTACAGTGGTATGAAGCAGGTCGCAGTTGCTAAAGAGACAGATATCACACGCGAGTCCCGCGGATATAAAGGAATAAGGACATTTAATTCTACCGAACTACCCGCAAGTGCTGGATTACTCACACAGGTCAGTTTATTAGATGAATTAAACTTGTGAGGTAACACAGTGTTGTTTTACTTGCTCTAACGTTACACTATCACACTAAACGACATTTGCGTGTTGAAAGTTATAATGTTCTACGTGTTTTCTATACAAAACTCTTGTACTCTTGATATTCAAGCACTTTTAAAAACAAGTACTTGACAAAATTTAGCGAGGTGTATCTGTACTTTTACTCAAGCAATAAAGCTGTGTACTCCGCCCGCCTCTATGACATTTTTTCCGAGCTTTTCGTCTTCTGCTTTCAACTCTAATTAAGATGCTTTTCATGAAAGTTCATCTTCCCTCATACCTGATAAAACGACAGCGTAAACTCTCCGCGCCTGATGCAACATCCCCCAACAGATGAGCCAACCCCATCCAACAAAAACCCCATCGATTCCTGTCCCGCGGCCTGCAGACGAGACGCCGTGCGCATCTGAAACTCACTCCGGTAGTGAGCAGGTGTGTCAGGGCGGTCTGTCTCGGCCCTGTCAGCGCTACACCGTCATTAGCAGCGGGGAGCGCGCGCATCTCTCTGGGCCCTCTGTAATTACGCTCTGACATAATTAACCCAGCAAGCCCATTAGCCTAGCGCCGACTGCAAAAAAAGCTTTGCTATAATTATTTGTTGTGTGCATGCTAATGAGACCAGCTGTGCGCCCATCGTACAACACGAACAAATTAATTTACAAGGCTGCGCTTTAAGGTTTTTTTTTTTTTTTTTTCCTTGTACCTCTCAAATACACACTCAAAAAGCGTCATCTCTTTTTTGGATATCAAGTGGATGCGCAAAGTTCAAAAACTGTCTCTTGTCAGACGAGCTGCTGGGGATGAACTCTAGTGTTTCCCATAAATCAATTAGAAATACAAGTGAAAACAAACAGTGGAAATTTATTTTAAGTATATATTCAGAAATCTATATATATATATATATGTGTGTGTGTGTGTGTAGAGAGAGAGAAACTATTACACTAAACATCTGCAGACGGAGCATATTTGGATTTAAAACCCCATAAATTCCTCATGATACACTTTAGCCAGATTAATATGGATATAAAGAGAAGTTAGATGAGGATTACATTACAATAATACAAACTTAAAGGGATAGTTCACTTTGAAATTAATTTTTGGTGTGTTTTATCTTACCTCACGGGCATCCAAGATGTAGGTGTCTTTGTTTCCGCAGTAGTTTCAATTTTGATATTTTTAGGTCAAACCGTTCTTGTCTGTCAGTCATATAATGGAGGTCTATGGTCACCACCTCAAAGAGCATGCACAGAGAAGTCCAAATTAAACATGATTTAATGACTCGTAAATTTAAGTACACATTGATGGCCTAAGACAAGAAACGAGCGGTTTGTGTGAGAAAACGAACAGTATTTATATCGTTTTTACCTCTTTTAACCACAGCCACAAAGCGCCCGTGCCCTCAGATCGGTTGGACGTGGCTGCAGAGGTAAAAACAATATAAATACTGTTCGTTTTCTCACACAAACCGCTCGTTTCGGGTCTTAGGCCATCAATGTGTACTTACATTTACGAGTCATTAAATCATGTTTAATTTGGACTTCTCTGTGCATGCTCTTTGAGGTGGTGACCATAGACCTCCATTATATGACTGACAGACAAGAACGGTTTGACCTAAAAACATCAAAATTGAAACTCTATCTATCTATCTATCTATCTATCTATCTATCTATCTATCTATCTATCTATCTATCTATCTATCTATCTGAAATCATTCAGTATACATCACACAATATCTCACAATAATATGAAATGTTCATCCGATACCATCAAAGTGACATATTTTAACGTTTTTCTCTGTGTACAACCGTGGGAACATTGTGACCTGATCTTAAATGTACCATGAAAAACACCATTGAAACTTAAATTCCTCTCATTTTAACATTCAATATTTCTTTGCCCTTCATACTCGAGCGGTAATAATAAATGCTTCTGCAAAAGCCTTGATGAAGAAAGTAATAACGTGGAGAGAGAACGAGGTAAAGAGAGAGATGCGTCTCTCTTCCTACGACTGCGTGCGCTGAAAGACAAACTTGCCTCTCAAAGCCTTTTTGTTTTAGTGGCGTTGTGAAGGACACAGTCGGACAAACATCAATAAGAATCAGCTGTGAAGTGCGCTTGAAAGCGGCGCAGAGGAGCAGCTGCGTGAGCCTCCGCGAGAGACGAGTGATCTCAATAAAAGATGAAGGATACAAACAAGAGGAAAGCCAACGGATCGGCTGAGAGAGGCCAAGCATTTGTGTTAACTCTGGAAAATTAACTGAAGGCCACCAGGATGATTTCAGGAGACGCTGGTGACGTCTAGGTGCCACGAGAATCTGAGTCATGGCTTTATGAATAAATGTGGTGCGATTCAGATAAAGTCATATTCACAACCTGACTAAAAAAAGACACTTCAAATCGCTTCACTTTTCTGAATGTCATTGCATTAGAATTCAAGATTTCAAAGATGCATTTAGACAACATTTGACAACATTTTGGCTTGACATCCTTGAAACAAGACTACCTCACAAAATTTAGAGTTGTCTATAACATGCATTGTATATGAGTCGTTAGTTTGAATCTTTTCAGTGAATCAAAACCAGTCTGAACGAATTAACCAAAAGATTCGCTTACTTGGGACTCGTGGTTCTCGATTTAACATCTCAGACTCACTGAACTGAAGACCACCTGGTGTTAATGAATTTTATAATTGCTTAAATGCAAATTTTGGTTTGGCTTTAAAAGTCATTTCAAGCGTTGATCTTTGAATTGAACTGGGACACTTATATTACATTTTAATATAAAATGACACTTACAGTCATTTTGTGTTTACAGTCAAAAACATGTTCATAAAACTTGATCAAAAAAGTAAACAGCATTACAGTATATGTTGTAAACATATCTATCTAACTGAATTGCTTTTGTTGAATCAGGTCTTTGAAACGAAAACTTCTAACTCATTATTTCCACTCATTATTACAAAAATGTCAATAGGCTGAGAAAAATAAGCTTAATTCAAAATATAATCTCTTAAAACAAATCCATCTGACATAATTTTGCTTGTTTTAAGGACGTTTAGAATTTGTTTTTTTTATTACTGGAGTAAATTAAACTTATATTTTGATATTTAATGCAAAGGCATTTGTATGGAAGCTTGTTTCCGCCACTGAATAAAAAAATAAAAAAATAAAATAATTGCGACTTTTTATCTCACAATTGCGAGACATGAAGTCAGAATTGTGAGAAATAAAGTCGTAATTCTGAGAAATAAAGTCGCAATTGTGAGATAAAAAGTCGCAATTGTGAGATATAAAGTCGCAATTGTGAGATATAAAGTCAGAATTGTGAGAAATAAAGTCAGAATTGTGAGATATAAAGTCGCAATTGTGAGATATAAAGTCAGAATTGTGAGAAATAAAGTCGCAATTCTGAGAAATAAAGTAGCAATTGCGAGATATAAAGTCACAATTCTGAGAAATAAAGTCAGAATTGTGAGAAATAAAGTCGGAATTGTGAGAAATAAAGTCGCAATTGTGAGATATAAAGTCGCAATTGTGAGATATAAAGTCGCAATTGTGAGATATAAAGTCAGAATTCTGAGAAATAAAGTCAGAATTGTGAGAAATAAAGTAAAGTCACAATTCTGAGAAATAAAGTCGCAATTGTGAGATATAAAGTCAGAATTGTGAGATATAAAGTCGCAATTGTGAGATATAAAGTCAGAATTGTGAGAAATAAAGTCGCAATTGTGAGAAATAAAGTCGCAATTGTGAGATATAAAGTCGCAATTGTGAGAAATAAATTCGCAATTCTGAGAAATAAAGTCGCAATTGCGAGAAAAAAAGAATTGAGACTTTTTATTTCACAATTCTGACTTTTTTATCACAATTACGAGTTTACATCTCACAGTTCTGACTTTATAACACATAATTGCGAGTTTATATCTCGAAATTCGGAAATATTTTCTCAGAATTGTGAGATAGAAACGCGCAATTGCGACTTATCAGGCCAATTCTAAGGAAAAAAAAGAAACTTTTTTCCCCCTCAGAATAGTTCAGATCTCACAATTGTCACTTTATAACACGCAATTTCGACTTTATATCACACAATTCTGACTTTATATCTCGCAATTCTGAGAAATAAAGTCAGAATTGCGAGATGTAAACTCGCAAATGTCAGAAAAAAGGCAGAATTGTGAGATAAAATGTCGCAATTACCTTTTTTATTTTTCATTAAGTGGCGGAAACAAGCTTCCATACATTTGTATACAGCCAAATACTTTGAGGCAACTGTATTCAGTCCCATTTCCATACACACAAACTCTACAATTACTTCATATAATTTACCATTATTTCATCAGGCAAGGCACTTAAAAACTTCATTATTTCCATGACGGTCTGTCAAGAGGATACAGTGTACTAAAAGATGCTCTGAGACACGTGAAGCCTTATATATTCACCTTCTCAAACACACACACACACACTTGTGTGTCTCCCGGTGGGCTCGTTCTCTATAGGGACTCATTGGCCGGGCAGCACTTTTATGAACATAATGCATTATTAAACATCTCAAACATCTCCTGGGCTTTGTGTTTATTACTGCTCTTACAAATCATCAGTACATAATCTCTAGCGGCCCACAGAGATCTCTCTCTCTCACAAACATACACACACACACACGGATCTCTAGCGAAAAATACCCTGAAAGTGTCACATCTTCAACAATAAGACACCCAAAGTGTGAACTACTAATGAAACATGTGACACGGTCCCGGAGGACCTCAGGACCATAAACAACCAGAACACAATGTTTCTTTATTTTCTAGATGAAAAGGTGAGTCTAAGCATGTTATTTTTTAAGGGTACAAAACTACAGTATTTCATGTGAGTTTCACTTTCAGTCTGCAGGAAAATAATGAACTACACAAAATACTGTCACTCTTCCATGAAAACAGTGACATAAAGAGGCTTACAGATGCGTGAGGTGAAAAATACATCCCGCTGTTAGCGATTCAATACACACATGATGAATTACATCTCAAACTGTCATGAACTTTGAATTCTTGAATGGTTAAAGCATTTACTGGTCATCGTGTCTTTCCAGACCTGTATGACTTGAATTTTTTGAGCACAGAAGGAGAAGCTGATCAACGTTGAATGAAGATGCACACTGTAGGCTCCAAAAATGACAGAAAAAACATTTAAAAGCACCAAAAAGAGGTTAATATGCATGATTCATGCACTCACATGCCAAGTTTGCAGATTTAAGTCATAATTCACTGATCCACAGATCTCAAATATCATGTTTTCATTCAAAATGCGCACATTAACACCACGTTTGACAATGATATAAGCAAATGCAACACAAAGGAATCAGACAATGTCACTGTGATTTTAATTTTCAATACTCAAACGTATTTTCTATATTCATTTTATCGTGATTATTAAAAGAATCAAATAAACTGCACTGTAAAAAATTTGGAGTAGGATTTACTTGAAAAAACCTTGCTAAACTTTCTCACTCAGAAAATGCTAGTAAATTTACAAAGATTTGCCAAGTTAAACCTAAACATATTCATAAGTAGCTTTAATTAGAAATCTTTAAGTTAAATTTACTTGGAATATGGAATTAAGTAAACTTTACAAAAAATATGTAATTTTAACTCAGCTAGTAAAAGGTTGATTAATATCGATTTCCTTTGCCTTTGTATTACATTTCACCAAAACAATAATCTTAAATTGTATTAATCATTTATGTGCTTTACTTAGATTATCTAAGTAATTTATATATACATAATGTCAGACATTAAGTCTCATGTGAATGCAAACACCTCAATACTTGGTAGACAATACACAATGGCGGTAACATTTGATGGGTCGTTTTTGTGTTTGAATGTGTCATTTTGAGCAAAAAATTTACTCGAAATGTCACAAAATGGCTATTTACTAATACTGACAACAAAAACCAATGATAAAACAGTGTAAATACAGCTGGAAACCAGTGAAAAATGAGCCTCATTAATTATTCAAGGTCCAGTGCATGATGGGAACCCCAGTATCAGAAAAGTTGAGTAATTTTTACTTAATTTTATTGAGTTGAAATTTACACTTTCATTTCTACTGGCTTGAATTAAGTACTGATATGGAATTTACTTCGTTTTTTAAATTCTTGTCTGAACTAACTTTTTCAAGTAAATTACATTGGGTTTTTTCACTAGTATTTACTGTAAAAAATCATTTTTTACAGTGTGTTTTGGTCTGTTCGTCAAACAACCATCAAATGACTCCAGAAAATGTGGAATATAATGCAAGATTCCTATGAACTACTTTTATAACAATTTAATGGTGCTTTTTTAGCCTGAAAGTATGCAAAACGAAAGTTAAAGCCCAAATTTAAGCCGCTGATTCACAGCTCTCAAATGTAATATTTTCATTCAGAATGGGGACATAAACCATATGCTTGACATCAGTGATGCCAAATGCCATATTAAACCCCAATGATTTGAGCACTAGCCTACAGAGGAAGATTACCAGTGAATAATGTCTTAAACTCGTGTGTTCCTCAAACAAAGCATCAAATGACTTCAGCGCAAGAGTCCAATGAACTACTTTTAAAAGAGCTTTTTTTTGTCCAATTTGTAGCCTGTACACTCAAAAAAAAATGCTGGGTTGTTTTAACCCAATTTTGGGTCAAATATGGACAAACCCGAAATGTTGGGTTAAAAATGTAATGTAAAAATTTAACCCAACGGCTGGGTTAGTCCATATTTGACCCAAAGTTGGGTTAAAACAACCCAGCATTTTTTAGAGTGCACTCAAAAAAAATGCTGGGCTGTTTTAACCCAGTTTTGGGTCAAATATGGACAGACTCAAACATTGGGTTAAAAAAAATGTCATTTAAAAATGTATCCCAATAGCTGGGTTAAAAACCATATTTGACCCAAAATTGGGTTAAAATTGGGTTAAAACAACCCAGCATTTTTTAGAGTGGTCTGGATGGTTACTTTCAAAGCGTTTATGAACACTGTGAAGTCAGCCTTCCAGGTTTAAAGATGAGTAAATAAGGCTGAGTGTGGCGCAGTACCGCTGGTCACCACTAGCCCGCGCAATAGCACTAGCATTCATTAGAGAAAGCGGCAGGGTCTTTCATGACAAAGAGCCGGCTAAAGTTGGGTCCTCTCAAACCCAGAGCTTGTTTTGGTCTACACGCAGAGATTTCCTGAAGATCCAGGGCTCTCGACTGACATGAAAAGAGCAAGACTCTGCCTCAGGGGAATCGGTGGAGGGAGAGGTGTGGAGGAGGACACAGGGGGATTATGGGTAGAAAAAAACAGGCAGAGGTAGAGCGCGCACCCGCGGCGCATGTCTTACGGCGACGCCCCTGGCAACAGCCTCTCCAGGTGAGACGGATTCAGAGACGCCTTTGAGTGACAGTACATGCACACGCTCCTCTGGAGGGACTAACTTTGACTTTACCCGCTTTTCCTCCCGTAAGCTGATGCAGAAACGGAAAGCATCCATATGACCGCGGGGCATGAATACGACGGCGCTAAAAACACATAACCGAGAGGTGTGTTATTTACGGCGGGCGAAGGCTCAGATGATTGTTCTTGCAGGGGATTCGGATGGGGAACGTGTAACAGATGGCCTGTTAACAACATCAGGTGAGCCGCGAGCCTCCCAGAAGAACTACCTGAGAACGCAGAGACGCTCCGAGTCGGACGCTTTTAGAAACCAGACAACAGACCTTCCCTTAAGAGCCGCGCGGTGCAAAACTCAAGAGCTGCCAGATCTGAAATAAAATGTTTAACTTTGTTATTGAGAAAAAAACCCATGTTATTTTGGTGAACGCACACACACACACACACAATGTCTCCCCGGAACATGTTTCTTTAACTGCAAGCGCTTTTATGTCCTGAAGGTTGATTTTTATTAACACTAACAGGAATAAATAAATTTGTTGTGTGAATTTTACTATCATTTTATTTTTAAAGCTGCAATCTGTTTAACTTTTTTGGGTTAAAAATGATCTGAAATAAATCTGAACAAATGCATAACCAGCCCAGTGCTCAAGACTATCTGCTTGCCATAGCTCGATTCAAAGCGGGTAAGCTTGTAATAATGTTTTTTTGTATAATTTACACGATTCTGAATGCCAATATCCACACTGCGCGGTGACTGACAGACCAACCCGATCTCACGGGAATTCGTACGAATTTTAGGAGGTGGCTAATTCGTAACAATTCGTACGACCTCACTCGTACGAATTAGTACGATTTAGCTAAATCGTACATATTTTACGAATTAGCCAATTCGTATGAATTCGTACGAATGACCTACCCCTGACCCCGCCCCTAAACATAACCATCACGTGGGTTTATACAAATCGTACAAATTTGTACGAGTGAGGTCGTATGAATTAGTACGAATTAGCCACTTTTGAATCACTCGTACGAATTCGTACGAATTGGTCGTGAGATAGGGTAGGACAGACACACACTCTCCTCAAAACATTGTGTTCATCCACGCTGTGCCGTGCCGAGGGACAACTCACGTAAAGTTGATAATTCCGCGAATGACTGCAATTGCACATTTCGAACAGAGATGGCGACAAAGAGGAAATACTGAAATGTCACACACACAAACACACTCATTCTTGTGCTATCTATCTTTATGAAGGCAATCTCTAACTCCTTACCCTAACCCATCACAACTAAAAGCCTAACTTGAACCCTGACCCTAACCCTAATTATAACCTGATCCCTAAAACCAAGTCTTGACCCTCAAACAGGCCTTTAAAGGCTCTCAGAAACTGAGGAACAACAAAAATGTCCTGACTTTACTCTCTTTGTCCTCACTCCGATGGTCTAAAACTCAAACCGGTCCCCAAAAATATAGTTGTACACACACACACAATAGCACGCATATATATATATATATATATATATATATATATATATATATATGTGTGTGTGTGTGTGTTTCTTCAACTTCAAGCACTTTTATGCCCTGAAAGTTTATCATTTGAATGCCACTGTCATTTAATTTTTTATACTCAAATGTATTTTACACACTGATTTTAAATTTTTAACTTTAGCCGTGATACATTCTCAATCTTAACACATGGAAATTCACCATACAAATATTATTTTATGGTCAAATAATGAAATTAACTGTAGAAAGTATAAAAATATGTATTTATATCATTTTTAACACAATAAAAGCTGAAAAAGTTCTGCAACCAACAATACTAACCCTAATTGTGTTTTATCAGACGTAGACTGAAAATAATTCGAGAAATATCAAGGTACATCACTTTAATTATCATATTTAGTTTATCGGAATATTTAAATTACAACAGAATGTTTTATTGTGCATCATTTCCAATTAGGTTGTAATTTGGTCATAAAATGCAAAACTTAAAATATTTAATTGTGCATATTCAGGATACATAAAAATATTAAGAAAAAAAAGAAGAAAAAAAAAGAGTTGGACACAAATGTTTAAAATGTTATTTCCACCACTAATGATGGAATGATGCAAATAAAAATAAAATAATAATTGATGTCGCACATTACAGTAGTAGTCGACAAATGAAATAAACTAGTGAAAGTGCAAGTTTATTTTCTAAACATCCACAGGGCCAAAAGTGCTAGAGTTGGAGAAACACTCACATCTGTTTTACAATTATTTTTTCATAATTATCCACAGCTGAACAATCAGGGATTCAATAATTGCTGATGAAACAGTAAAACAGAGCAAAACATAAGAACGTGGAAACGGGGAGCAATCATCACGTTGATATCAGACAGAAAGAGAGAAACACGGAGCGATTAGCATGTAGACCGTAAAGGACGCATCAGCATTTTCCCTTCGCCTCCTCCTGCAGTGAAAACACAAACTCAACTCTTTGTAGATAAACAGATGAGCAGCATGTTTTGTGTTAACTTTATCAATACCTTACAAGCGGGTCGCAGGACTCTAACGCTTTATAGACAGCGGTCAGATATGAGTTTATCTGAGAGAACCTCACGGAGAGAATCATAATACCGATGAATAAATATTACAGGGACAGTAACATAAGCCGCCTATAGAATCATGATTAAGACATAATCACATAAAACGGGTTTGAGTTTTGCTGATAATTTACTCGCCCCCATGTCATCCAAGATGTCCACGTCTTTCTTTTTTCAATCGAAAAGAAATTAAGGTTTTTGATGAAAACATTCCAGCATTTTTCTCCGTATAATGGACTTCAATGGGAACCAAACGGTTCAAGGTGCATATGATGACGCAAAAGTGTGTGAAATTCAATGTAGTATTCACTCCAGGCAGCTAGGTGGCAATGTGGAGCACTGCCACACAACAACACCAAGTCCGCGCACCTGTGGACAACCTTCACCGTCAAGCAGACTTTTGCGTTTTTACCCTTTACACGGGAACGCGGCGGTGGAGCGTTTTTAAGATTTCCACTCTGGAGGGTGGTTTCACTTTTTCGCGTTTTTAAAGAAGTAGTTCACTTTTGAAAAAAGCTTTTGCTGATAATTTACTCACCCCCATGTCATCCAAGATGTCCATGACTTTCTTTCCTCAGTCGAAAAGAAATTAAGGTTTTTGCTGAAAACATTCCAGGATTTTTCTAGATATAATGGACTTCAATGGGGTCCAAACGGTCCAAAAGACAGTTAATAACAGTTTCAAATGCAGCTTCAAATGTCTTTAAACGACACCAAACGATGAATAAGGGTCTTATCATGCGAAACGATCGGTTATTTCAAAACTTATTCCAAAAATGTAACTTTTCTAAGGACAAATGCTAGCCTTGCTCTATTCTGTGAGGCGCGTTTGTAACGTCTCGTAATTCGTAATTACGTTCAAAAGGTCACGGGCGACGTAGCCGAAAGTACAGAATCAAAATCGCCCGACATCGTTGTTTTACCTTTTAATTCATTTTTTTGTAAACGGCGTTTGAGTTCGTTTTCACGTTCAACCTATGCATTCAACTTGTAAACACTGACTCTGTACTTCTGGCTATGTCGCCCGTGACCTTTTGAACGTAATTACGTATTACGTGACGTTGCAAACACGCCTCACAGAATAGAGCAAGGCTAGCATTTGTCCTTAGAAAAGTTACATTTTTGGAATAAGCTTTGAAATAACCGATCGTTTCGCATGATAAGACCCTTATTCATCGTCTGGTGTCGTTTAAAGACGTTTGAAGCTGCATCTGAAACTGTTATTAACTGTCTTTTGGACCGTCTGGTTCCCATTGAAGTCCATTATATGGAAAAAAAATCCTGGAATGTTTTCATCAAAAACCTTAATTTCTTTTCGACTGAGGAAAGAAAGACATGGACATCTTGGATGACATGGGGGTGAGTAAATTATCAGCAAAAGTTTTTTCAAAAGTGAACTAATCCTTTAAGCCCCAAAAACGCCGTTGCCGTGTAAACGAAAAGCACATCCAATACAATATTTTGACGTTTTCACCCGCGAGCGTTGTCGTGTAAACAGGGCTTCAGACTCAGCCAAATGCATGAACGCTCTTCTTCATGAGCATTTGAGTATGCGGTTAATAACTAGCCTAGAGCGCCATCTGCTGTTAAAAAAAAAGAGAATACGATGCATTCGGAAATCGCGATGCATCAATTTATTGTCCAAGCCCTAATGTAAACCCTTTAAAACAGGTTTTTATAATTGTTGATTTGTGGCATTTTTGCTATACAAGTGAAGACAGATTGTGTTTGTGCGCTGATTATGAACACACACATGTTGGATCAACAATCCATAAGCATGTTGGTGTTTCTGGAAGCTGAGCTAGTTTACTGTCCCTTATGCACCTGGAACGGTTCATTCCCCGGGATGTGACCTTGCTCAAAGCCAGAGGAAGGAACAGATTAATAGGTTGCTGTAGACAACAGGCTCACCCTCACAGATGGCAAGATCCGTCAGAGGTCGATACAGATGAAAACGTAGCTCTTCACAGGGAGGTCAAGTGCCAGGTTACGCTCGCATCACATGAGACCGATGACATCTGATGGCCACGGCTTTTGGGGGGAAACTTTGGCCACGTTTAACCACAGTCACCCTTGGTTGCATGCAAATCAGAACGTGTTTTTGTGCAAAAAATAATAATAATAATAATAAATGCCTTAGACGAGGTCAAATGGAGTTATTCACTGGGACTGGAAACAAAGATGGCCGTTTATAACGCTCTACATATTGTAGGCAGCAACTCCAAACAGCACTGCTTGCATAAAACACAATTTCAATCGCACATATCAACGTTGCAATACTTTAATAAGCATATGCTGCATACACAAATAGTGGTTACAATTACACTTTAGCCCTCAAACCGTATATAACCGTATAACCGTATATATACACTTTAGCCCTTAAACCGTTCACTATATAGCCCTTAATCCTGTAATTGTGGACACATGTGGGCACAGAGGACTCCTAATTTTTATTTATTATAAATGTTATATCACTGTCTTTGATAAAGTTTTGTCTATCCATTTATGGTGTTTTTTTCTATTTGGGGGGTATTTTTAAATTTATTTACTTCAAAAAGTACCATATTTTCTGTGTAAATTATGCTTATTTTTATGTTTTATTTTTTTTTAAATTTTTTAACTACATAAAAATATCATTCCAATAAGTTCTTAGAGCTAAAACTAAAGATGAAGTGACTTTGCTGTCTTATTTTGGCTTATTTTTGAATGCTCTAAATTACAGTTTTTCCCATTCATTTCTATGGGTGCCCATTTTTGACCCAAATACAAGATTAAGGAGTTTTTTTTTCACCCACTTAACATTGTAGAATTGAGTCAAAAATAAATTGTGTGTGTTCAGGAAGCAAACTTAGGAAAAGTAGCCAAGTCTTGTAGCGCTCAGATCAAGGGTCAAGTATCAAGTATTTTTTTAAAAAATAAATCAAAACTATTTTGCCCACATTTGTCCAAAACACGGTTTTAGGGTTAAATCACACATAATAATAGAGTTGCCATAATAATAGTATTAAGTTTAGTAACTATCTCTGGCCAAACTATTTAAAAATGGCGGGGGTATTCTGGATAATCCATCTGGTGCGTGCAATGATGACGCAGTAAACGGTGACGATTCTCTCTGACCAATCAGCAGTCGGCATTGTTTTAGTATCGCCTTAGCTAGCTCAGAACCTCGCCGGAGGTGATACTAAAAAAAGTACCCGAAAGGAGGTACAGGTACAACTTTTACACAGTGGAAAACCAAGCAAAGGCGAGCCGAGTCTAGGTAGGACAGGGAAGGTTTGAGATCAGAGTTTATCTCTCCAGAAGAAGCTTCCATTCCCCCATGACCGTGTAGAGAGTGGCATCAAGCCTTCTGTGATCTCTGATAGGACGGTCTAGCGTCTGGCCCCTGTCCTCTTTCTACCGTCTCTGTGTGTCTCTTTCTCTCTTATCGTCTCTCCCCTGCTTCACACTCCTCATCAATCCCACATTTCACATCCAACTGAGCTCTGATTGGCCCACTGCAGTCATCAGAACCTGAGACCATATGGACCCACCCGACCCCAAACCACTCCAACAAGCAGCCACTTTCTACACGTTCATCATATTACTTTTACTTACATGATCATTTTCTAACTGTTTGTGCTACTGTATCTTTAAGACGTGCATATCAATAGGACCTCATTAGAGCAAACCAAGTTACTGAATAGGTGTTTATATGTCAGTCATATGTTAATGAGCTCATGTGCACTTTAATACAGTGGACCAAGTGACTAAATCAGTGTTGTTATTGTTAACTAATGATATTTGTTTGTTAATTACAATAAAGCTGAGAAAATATAAATATGAGATAAAAAAAACAAAACATTGTCAACATTTGTGACTGTACCTTTAAGATATCTAAGAATTTTTTGTTTATTGGAGTAAAGCTGAAATAAAATAAAATGTAAATATTTCATATAAATCTTACATATCCTATATCTTTAAAGAAAGTTAAAAATGTTTCTTGCAAAGAAGTTTAATTTGACAAATGAAACTGACTAAAACTGAAATAAAATTAAGTTAAAGCTAAATAGAAATATATATATATAAAAAAAAAACATGTGATAAAATTAGGGCTGTCAAACGATTAATTGTGATTAATCGCATCCAAAATAAAAGTTTGTGTTTACATAATATATGTGGGTGCACTGTGTATAATTATTTGTAAATACACACATTTATATTTAAGACATAAATTATTTATATAAAAATATTTCTATATAATATAAATTATATATAAATCTACACACAGTATATACATTCAAATATTTCTTAAATATATACAAGCATGTGTGTGTGTATTTATATATATGAAATAATTATACACAGTGCACCCACATACTGTATATTATGTAAACACAAACTTTTATTTTGGATGCCTGATGTCTGACAGCCCTAGATAAATCCTGTTTTACGTGATATATGACACTTTTAACAGATTTTTAATTGCCAAAAAATGAACAATATCGTGCAAGTTACTTCTTACAGGCTAGTTGTGTTCCTTTGAGTCATGAATGCTCCTTGTTTCTGCAGGTTTGCGTGTGTGTGTGTGTGTGTGTGGCAGGTGTGCAGCTCACCTGGGGCCTCGATCAGCTGTTTATATATTCCCAGGAACGCAGACTCCGCCTCCTTACTGCGCTGGCTCAACGCAACCACCTGCAGCAGAGAGATGAGCTCATCAATCTCACACACACTTAAGGGCCACGCAACACATAAGAAAACATTACAATCAATAATTCTGCTCCATATGTTGATACCGCAGAGCTGCAAATAAACTTTGTTCCAGCACTTAAGCGGAGAAAAACATTAGTATGATGGCTCTCGAGGAAAACTGTCTAATAAACTCACCAATGCAACAAAGCATCCGATACTGCGACAAATATACTCACACTCATCACAACTCTCATACGGGTGCGTTTAGAGTTAATTCTGCAGTATGTAAACACAGTGCATTATGGATGGCTTAATAATACTTTTGGCAAGGTGTGCAGTAGCGCACTGTATCTCACAGTGAACTTCCACTTCAAGTCTGATGAAGAAACCATAAATAATGTCAGACTTATTTAACTGAACTGATAAAAGTTGAAATATTTGAAAACTGGACTGCAAATTAAAAAAAATATATATTACAGTTATTTAGAGTATTTATAGTAGGGATGTATATTAGGGATTAGCCATTAATCACATCCAAAATAAAAGTTTGTGTATACAAAATATATGTGTGTGTGCATAATTATTTATGCATCCATGTATATTTAAGAATTATTTACAGGTAAGTACTATATATATATATATATATATATATATATATAAAAATACTGTACATAATCTATATTATATATAAATATAAATATTTTATGCATGAATGTATTTATATTACACACAAATATATCATGTAAAAACAAACTTTTATATATATATATATATATATATATATATATTAGGGCTGTGCAAAAATTAATTGCGATTAATCACATCTAAAATAAAAGTCTGTGTTTACATAATATATTTGTGTGTGCTGTATATAATTTATTTTGTAATTTATATATTATTTTGTATATATAAATACACACACATGCATGTATATATTTAAGAAAATGTGTTATTCATATATAAAATATTTCTATTTATATAATATAGATTATGTATTTATATATCTATAAAGAATTTAAGCGCAAATAATTCTTAAATATATACATGCATGCATAGGTATTTATATATACAAAATAATTATAGACAGCACACACAAATATATTGTGTAAACACAGACTTTTACTTTGGATGCGATTAATCGCAATTAATTCTTGCACAGCCCTAATATATATATATATATATATATATATGAAATAAAATCAAATATAAAAACAATATATTTATACATAAAATTCAATTAGGAAATTTTTTTTATCCAATAATAATAAAAATAACGTGTTTTATTCAATTATTGTAAATGAAAAAAATGACATTAATAAAAGTTATAAATATATATGTAAATAAATGGAATATTATATTTATTATTTATGTGTACTATACTATTTCAATGTATTGAAATAGTATAGTAGACATAAATAATAAATATATTATTCCAAATAATTCCAAATGTACTGTACAAACGGTCATGTGACAAAAATGTAGCATACTATTCAAAAGATATAGCTTTGTATAGTGCGTGTGTGTGTGGGTCCGACATGAAGAGGAAAGTGTTGCTGACAGCTCTGAGTCTGTGCTGGACTACTGAAGCCAGGTCAGATTCAACCACAACCTCGTCTAACCCGACCCGTCACCCCTGCTATTCTCCTCTCCACAGGTGACTCAAACCAATTACGGATTCATTTAGAAAGAGCGGGAGCAGAATGGGCCGCCACCTGGCCCCATAGAGAGGGCACCTGTGCCTGTGGATATGTGGGTTAGAGCTGCAAAGACCACACAGAAAACCTCAGAAACCGTCATTGAGATTCGAGTGCACACTGGAGGGGAGACGGGACGCTTGCTGCCCATGTGAAATGCGAGCAGACAGGCCTGCGGGTGAAGCGGGTTTGATGCCACTTGTGATGGGAGGAGAGAGACTCACAGCGGCTGTGACTCAAATCAAACACAAAGTCCTTTATATTCATAACAAGTCATTAATGTTTGACTCAAAGGATGTTTTATACTGAAGTAAATCAAAGTGTCTTGGGTGAAGAGAAGTCAATGGCTGCGTTAGAATAGTCTGCATACCCTGAAATGAAAAGTGTCAAGAACAGATCTCCAACATCACCCACTGTAAAAAAATTATCGCACTTTTGATAGTAAAAGACTTTTAAAATGTAAAAATGCTACATTGAAAAACTGTTAATTGGTTAACAGAAAGTTTTCTTAATATACGGTAAATAACTGTGATATGTTATTTTACTGTAAAATACTGTTAAATTTACAGTTTTTGGATAAGTCATTGTATAATTTACAGTGAAAAAATGTAAATTGATATTCCCACAATTCCCTCCGTGACACTTCACATTTAATGTATTATTTATTTAAATAACTGTTTACTCAGAAATTGCTAGTAAATTTCACTAATAATTACAAAGAGGAACCTGAAATTTTGAAGTACAGACTGAAATAGTATTTTCTCGTTAAAACGTACTCTAATAATCTCTGATTCAAAAAAAAGAAAAAAATTGCAGTGTGTTTATAGAAGCGTAATATAATGCTAAACAAATAAGCGTAAAAATATGTTTTGCTGTAGATTGCCTTTAATTTAGGCTGATTTCAATTTTAAAAGGTTAATTTTTTTTAATTAAAATTAATTAAATCAATAATAATCAATCTGAATGGTTCTAAAAATAGGCTTTCTTTTCATGCAAAATATAATTTATTTTTTTTGTGTTTTGAGGTGAAATATGAGCCAGTGTGTTTATAGAAGCTTAATGCAATGCTAAAAAAAATATAAATTAACTATTTATGCGTAAAAAAATTTTTTTGCTGTTGATTGCCTTTAATTTAGGCTGATTCCAATTTTAAAAGGTTAATTAATTTTTTTTAATTAAAATTAATAAAATCAATAATAATCAATCTGAATGGTTCTAAAAATAGGCTTTCTTTTCATGCAAAATATAATTTATTTTTATTGGTTTTGAGGTGAAATATGAGCCAGGTATTTCTTCATGAGATTTATTGACAGTGAGAAATTAAAACCTGTTTTTTATGTAAAAAAAACAGTCTTATGTCTTGTATTATGTAAAACACCATGCAACATGCAACAAACCGTATGTAACTCGGATGTAACTAAATTGACTAGGAAAATGTGCATTCTGCACACATTTATGCTTTCTTTGAAATAGTAGGCATATGTCTGTGCTCTGTAAACATCATGTGATCTGAAGTGTGCTGTACGCTCAGTCCTCTTCAGCCGCTGCCTCATGAACTTCATGCAGAATCCAGCGGCACTACAGGAATCAATACTGATACAATAGTCTCCCGCGCTCGCTGTCTAAAAGCAATTGTGTTTCTCTCTCTCTCTTTTTTCAAAGACATGGCCTTCAGTTGCTCCGCAGCACTGGAGCGCTCACATACAAACAACACAAGCCAGTAAACGCAGAGAAAGAGTGTGTGATGCTCACTGTGAAGACATGATCTGATCACTTTAAAGCTGCTTCTCAACAACACTTACAAAACCTGCGAATAGTTGCCTAAACACTCCCCACAAAAAAATAGTCCCACCCCAAACTCATGCCCATTGGTTGAGTCATGTCGAGCTGCTCAAAACCAACAGATCAAGACACAAGAGTGAAATACTGACATTAAAAATGTATTTATTACCCAAAAAAGATACTATTATGCTTTTAAATCATTCATTTTTACATATAAATCATACTTTTGTGGTCTATATAATGCGAAACTGCAATGCTTGGGTCTGAATTCCTTATTATTATAGCTCAACAGGCGCCTTTTCTGATGTTCGTCTGTGAGCAACTCATTTTGGAGTGGCCTTTTTAAAGGAGTAGTTCACTTTTGAAAAAACTTTTCATTTAGTCATTTGGTTCATTCAACGAACGAAACGAACGAATTGACTCGGAAAAAGATTTGTTCATTTTAATGAACGAGTTCGAACAGGAGAGTCACGAACATGCATCGTAGAACACAGCAAGGCGAGCATTTGTGCTTATAAAACTTAAACTTTGTTATTTATTTATTAAATGAGCGATCGTTTCACTTGATAAGACCCTTAATCATCGTCTGGAATCGTTTAAAGCCCTTTGAACAGTTTGCAGTTTGCACTGAAAATGTCGTTTGGACCTTGAACCGTTTGGTTCCCATTGAAGTCCATTATATGGAGAAAAATGTTTTCATCAAAAACCTTAATTTCTTTTCGACTGAAGAAAGAAAGACATCTTGGATGACACGGGGAGAGTAAATTATCAGCAAAAGTTTTTTGAAAAGTGAAATACTTCTTTAAGTTAATGTTCAGAATCCCAAAAATACACATCAACTTTCTCTTTCCTGCAGCATCAGGACTGAAAACATGAATGAATTGCACACAGACTGTCTCACATATGGCCGGATAATCACGCAAAGATAAATCCCTGTAATTCTGCACGAGACAACAAACATTTCCTTATGAATTTACACAAGATGAAGAGCCATCCCAGCCTTCATTTGTCAAGGGTATAATGACTTATTAGACGAAAGCGTGATGATCACCATCATCATCCTCATCATGTTAGATTTGAACATTTTTACGCACCTCTCATAGATCTTCATCATCTCTTAACGAGCGAACACATAGATTACCTCCAACATCACACCATTAACCCGTCAACTCCAGCGCCTATACATCAATTACACACACACACACACACACACAGTGTGCTGATGTTAATATGCACGGGACGCCTCCACATCACTGATCCAGCATCCGTCTCTCCTGAGACAATCTCAAGTCCAGATAACATACGACAGCAATGTTTGTGCTGCATAAAATCGCATTGAATATTAATTTAGATGGATAACTGAGAAATATTAAAAGGCTCATTTCATGAGAATCTTTTGAAATGTGAATTTGACAATTAAGTAACAATTAAGAGTTTAAAACATTCTCTTTAGAAACTTTGTGCTTTAGGAAAATTGATTTCTCCTGTATATAAACTAACAACCAATAAAATATTGCTCACCAAGGGTGCATTTATAGTAGTAATATAGTGAAATATTATTATTATACATTTTATAATATTTATAATATATTTTAAAATATTATTATTATACGTCTTCAGTGTCAGATGATCAGAAATCATTTTAATATGCTGATTTTTAGAAACATTTCTGATTATTATCAATTTTGAAAAGGGTGCCTTTTCATATCTTTGTGGAAAAGCCGTGACACATTTTATTTTTTCAGGATTTTTGATGAATAGAAAGCTCTAAAGAAATAGAAATCTTTTGTAAAATAATAAATGTCTTTATTGTCACTCCTTACTGAATGAATAAAAGCATTCAATTGAATAAATAAGTCTGACCCAAACTTCTGAATGGTGTATCTCCACGGTCGGACATTGCTATTGAACTAGTGAAAGTGTGTTTAAAGAAAGTCCAGAAGTGTCTACAGTTGAACACGAGCCCTATAGTAATTCTTTGAAAAGTTTACAGTAATTTCTTCTTCTAGTTTGTAAAAGCAGACCTCAGCACTGCACGTCTTCTAGTACTTTATAATTACAGCTTCAAAGCGCGGAGAACTTTAAGATACTTCTCAGTCCCAGAACTTAAAGCAGCGATCTGCCAAATTTCAAAGGTATAATTTAGCTTTTACATTAAACACACTCCAGCATTCATGCATTGACTAATTTCCCATTTGCACAAAAATGCCTGACTGCCAAAAGCATCTGTGGTTGGATCCCGTAATTAATTTGAAAAACAGAATTTTCAGAATCTGTGAATGTGTTTTCACACACGTGCAACTTGTGTGTGCGGGTCAAGAGGAGCACAAAGAAATCAAGAAAAGCCAGTGTACCACGTGACAAAAAGACAGCATGAGGCAGGGAGACTCCAATAAAGACTAGCAATTAGCAATTATACACTCATCAATTACAATTATCACAACTGGTGATTATGCAATTAGCAGAATCATCACGTTTAGCCTTGATGGCTCAACATTTAGGATGAGAGTTTGGGTTCATGAGGACAAAGAGTCAGATTGAGTGACTTAATTAAAAACTACAAGAAAGTTAAAATCACAATCAGTGTGAATTAGATATTTTTAAAGGGATAGTTCACCCCAAAATACAATTTTGCCATCGTTAATTTGCAGTGTTGTTCTAAACCCTATAAGCTGTTATTTTTTTAACACACACTTAAAAGTTTAGAAGAATCATACTGGTTGCACATTCAATTATACAATGAAAGTGGACTGATGCTTTCAAGCTTTTAAAAGGACATACAAGAAAGTCTTTCACTATCACTATATTTCAAGCCTTCTGAAGTCATGCGACAGCTTTGTGTGAGGAACAGAACCAAATTTAAGTCATTTACAGACTCAATTTGTTCGTTTCGTTCGCTGAATGAACCAATTGACTCGGAAAAAGATTCGTTGATTTTGATGAACGGAGAGTCACAAACGTGCGTCACAGAACAGAGCAAGGCGAGCATTTGTGCTTATAAAACTTACATTTTGTTATTTATTTATTAAATGAGCGATTGGTTCGCTTGATAAGACCCTTATTCATCGTCTGGTGTCGTTTAAAGCCCTTTGAACAGTTTGCAGTTTGCACTGAAACTGTTATTTGAACCCCATTGAAGTCCATTATATGGAGAAAAATCCTGGAAAGTTTTCATCAAAAACCTTAATTTCTTTTCGACAGAAGGACATCTTGGATGACATGGGGGTGAGTAAATTATCAGCAAAAGTTTTTTTTAAAAGTGAACTACTCCTTTAAGAGTGAACTATCCCTTTAAATTCAGGTGCGCATACAATTATCTACACTTTTGTTGAGTTTCCCCCTCTGAAATCCATATAAAATGTTTCTTGTACCAAAGCAGTTTATCATGAATATTTTCCAGGCTCAACTGTGTGCGTTAAATAAACAGGCTGTCTTTGCTACTGTCCCTTTAAGACTTCTATTATGCAATAATGAATGAGCCGTCTTTGCAGTTTAGTTTCAATAAGCGTTCTGTGTGAGCTGGAAAAGGAAGGAATATTAGTGTGTGTGTGTGTCTATGTATAGTACATCAATTGTTCATTTGCATCAAAAGAGCTAAAAAAAAACAGTTATCCAAGATATGAACATTTAAACTCTTGCTACACGATTACTGACACACACACACACACACAAGTGTGTCAGGTTGAGCTCCTGTAGTGACACTTCAGCGCCGATCTATTATGTGTTCACTTTAACAACACCATCAACACCCACGCACACTCACACACACCACATAGAGGAGGCTGTATTATAACAAAGCACAAAAGGATCAATCCACTTTTACATTAAAATGACATTTACATGAACAAGAGCACAAAAATTACAGCCTAAATATACAGGAGACCGGACGATCAGTTACACATAATCCACGGTTTATTTTTGAAAGTGAATTTCTGTTTAAAGATAATCCTTAATGTCTTTCCACCAATATTTGCCAAAAAAAAAAAAAGTTCACTAAAGTGATGTCCACCAATTGTGGGGCATGTTGTCATATAAGCCAGGGAATGCATCCAGAATTTGTTTATAATTGTATATAATACTTATTAATTAATTATTATTAATTGTATAAATATAACTCCACTCCAGTCCATTACACAGGAAATATGTCAATGCGAAAAAGTGATAAGGTTATTTTGACAATACCGGTGCACAGAAATAATCGCATGCGTAAGGCAAACTATGAGTTATCCAGCGTCATAGTGAATCTGTCTGAACAGTTTGAGATGGACTGTGTGAAAATGCAGCTGCCGTCTCGGAGGCGCAGAGAGAAATGAGCAACCGAAGTCCTGACACATATCCAGTCCCCGCGTCAATTCCAATCAGCAGCTTGTGTCACTCTCACACACACACACACACACAGCCGACAGTCAAAGGACTGGTGCAAAACTCAGGCCTGGACGAGAAGGACTGCCCGATGGCTCGGGGCAAGCTTGAAAGACGCTTGGGACAGTTGGTGGAATAGTGACTCTCCCGATTCGGCCAATGCTGCGTTGTCACAAACGTTTATCCTTTAAACATATTTTTAAGCATTCAAGCGTTTTTAAACCATTCAAGAGCAAGAAGATGGAAAAGAGAGCTCGAGTCGCGTTCATGCTCTCTTTCACGTCTTCTTGCGCTTGAACGGACACAAATACACAAGTTAAAAAGTCCACAGGTCTTAAAAGCATCAGCAGCCTAACAAACCTGTTGCTGACTGTGTCGTTAAAGGGGTCACGCATGAGAAATCGAAATGTTCTTGATCTTTTGAAATGTAACATCCTGCAAGGGTCATAGCTTAAAACGTCTTCCTCATTATAATCAAAGCGTTTAATTCAAGCACCAAAAACAGCTTGTTTTGATACTAAGTGACCTGTGATGTCACACTGGTAAATACATTTGCATAAGCCTGCCTCCAGAGCAAGACATCGACGAATAGTTATACATCATTGCA
>NW_024121099.1:36731678-36794609 GCF_016745375.1 Pimephales promelas
CTCATCATAAGCAACTCTTCCACAAGAAAGTTAACAGTATTATACTATATAGAAGCTGCACAGTATCATTCACACAAACATTAAACACCATCATGGTAACAGGTAATTTAGAAAATGCAATAAGCATTAATTTAACAACATTAAATGCAACATAAAACCCTAAAGTATAAAAATAAGAAAATTATGAAGAAACAATTATAAAAAAAAATTAAATGTGAAGTGTCACGCAGGGAATTGTGGGAATATCAATTTACATTTTTTCACTGTAAATTATACAATGACAAAATTTACAATGTAAATTTTACCATTATACTGTATGCACTCTAAACAATGATGGGTTGTTTTAACCCAAATTTGTGTAGAATATGGACAAACCCAAATTTTGGGTTAAAAATGTCATTTCAAAATTGAGCCCAACTTCAATCTACATTTTTTAATTGCATAATTTGGGTTTGTCCATATCAAATTTGGGTTGAAACAACCCAGCATTTCTTAGAGTGTATTTACCGTATTTAGTAAGGAAACTTTCTGTTAACCAATTAACAGTTTTTCACAGTAGCATTTTACCGTTAAAATCCTGATTATTTTTTACAGTGATGGAGATGATGAAATTACTGGTATCTTCCATAGGAATTCATTAGTGATATTCTTTCAGATGGGTTGAACCTCCTGACCTTAGGTCACTAACAATAAAGTACCACTGTATTCCCCAAAGCATAATGCAAATAGTGTATAATTAGAACAAGGTATCCACCAGACAGCATCAGTGTGTAGTGTTGACCCAGCACCCTTCATCGTGTAATTGGCAGCTAACACACGTCCTTAAGCGGCCCGTGAAACACCTCAAGAGGGATCCGGCTCTCACAGACCACTGGAGCCCAGCAGAAAGCACTTTATAATACCGTCAAATGTCGCAGCCAGCCATCGGAGAGTGAAATATTATGTGTCAGGTCTGTCACATTCCCTCCGTTTTTACATCAGCGGCACACAGGCGATCGGAAGGCAGAGAGAGAACACAAACGCAGTGTGGCGGGAATTACCGTGACTGATGACGTGTCTCCAGCTAAACGTTCAACACAAACACAACAAAACGGCATCTTTGAGAGCGAGTAGCAGCTCTAAGAGTGTGTTTGTGGCTGTAATCCGCACACTGACTCGTCTCCGCTCCTCGGCTCGCACCGCGAGGGGAGTTTTGCATAATTAATGACTGTTGATGTTTCCAGGTAGTCGCCCGGCAAATTCACTTCAGACCGGCTGCCACGATCACGTCTGCTTCGGGAGCGACACCGGAACAGACAGCTAACATTACCGCCATAAACAAGGCAATTTTGTACAGTGTCTTCTGTCATTATTCTGAAGTGTTCAGGGGCGACAGTTCGAGTCACTTCGGAGATGAGAGTGCGAGGGAAAATGATGAAAAAATAAAGGCGACGGCGCCGAGTGCTTTTCTGTGTTGGCAAACCTACAGAGGCTTCAGCTCCTTGTTTAGTGAAGCTTCAGTGAACTTGGAGATGTCAGCAGAGAATCTTTTGTGCTGTCACAGGAATACGAACAGATACGGAAAGCTCGCGGAAATAATGTATTCATTGAAATGTAATAGGGATGAGCAAAACTATATTTTCATAATAAGTCGGGAGAGTCTGAACAACCAGTAATTCTCCCTCTCAAAAAGCCTGACGTCATGTGGACACATCAGACAAATAAAAGCAGTTTTATTAGGGTTAAACTGAGGCTTTACATTTACTTTCTAATTATTTTTGAGTGATTAACTCTATGTATTATTATTATTGCAAAACCACCAGTTTTGGTCATTAATGGAAACCTCAATAGCCTACTGTCTTAGGATTGGAGCAAAACTGACCTCTAGAGCTCATTTCAAGGTTCATAGCTATACAAATTTTTTTGCACATTCTTGTTCGTTAGACTTATAATTTAAACGAGTAGTTCACTTTTAAAAAAACTTGATAATTTACTCACCCCCATGTCTTTCTTTCGTCAGTCGAAAACAAATTAAGGTTTTTGATGAAAACATTCCAGGATTTTTCTCCATATAATGGAATTCAATGGGGTCCAAACGGTTCAAGGTCCAAATGAGAGTTTCAGTGCAGCTTCAAAGGGCTTTAAACAAATTCCAGACGATGAATAAGGGTCTTATCAAGCGAAACGATCACTCATTTAAAAAATAAATAAAAAAGTTTAAGTTTTATAAGCACAAATGCTCGCCTTGCTCTGTTCTGTGATGCGCGTTCGTGACTCTCCTGTTCGAACTCCTTTATCAAAATGAACAAATCTTTTTTCGAGTCATTTGGTTGATTCAACGAATGAAATGAACAAATTGACTCTCAAAGTTTTTTTCTCGCAACACAACAACTTTATTCTCGATATTTAATGAGTTCATTCTCAAGATTGTATTACAACTTTTTTCTCGGAATTTAACGAGTTTTTTCTCGCAATACGACTTATTCTCGATATTTAATGAGTTCATTCTCAAGATTGTATTTTGACTTTTTTCTCGAAATTTAACGAGGTTTTTCTCGAAACAACTTTTTTCTCGAAATTGAATGAGTTTTTTCTCGAAACAACTTTTTTCTCGATATTTAAGTTTATTCTCAAGATTGTATTTCGAGTTTTTTTTTCAGAAACACAACAACTTTATTCTCGATATTTAATGAATTCATTCTCAAGATTGTATTTCGACTTTTTTCTCGAAATTCAATGAGTTTTTTCTCGAAACACAACTTTTTCTCGATATTTAATGAGTTTATTCTCAAGATTGTATTTTGAGTTTTTTTTTAATTATAATCATTATAATCACTTTAATCTCGAGATGTTTTTTTTATTATTATTATTGGCCCTAATCCTCTTCCGTAGAATCATTTGTCACTTAAAAGAAATATACTGAAATACAAAGTTTAAAAATATTAGAAACATTTAGTTTAAAGTGATGTAACTAAAACTACAATTTAAATAAAAATGAATAGAAATTATATAGACATTAAAAAACACAACAAAATGACTAAAACTTAAAAAAAATGATCAAACTATTTAAAAAAAAAAATATATATATAAAGAGTGTTTTCTGATGGCTGCAGCAACAGTGCTTTAAAGAGAAGGACATTCGAGACATCTTCAGCTAAAGCACATTGCTGGCATGTTAAACTCTCTCAGAGAAGTTGTGTCTCTTCAAGCTAAAAATGAAAAACATGTACTCTCACTAATCGACTAGTGGAGACTCCTGACCGCTCCTGAAGACGAGGAGCTCGCTGGTCATCTACAAGCACCGCATGCGACATTAAACATTTAAAACACACCACCCACCACGGCCGGGCTATTTTTTACAACTTTATCCTCTCATTATTAATTTGTAATAACCTTTAAGGCTTTTTGATGTCATGCATATTTCACAGAGAGATATCCTTCCTTTTTCACAGCTCTTACTGTGGGCTGTCACATGACGGATCACCGGCGCGCCGCCGAGGTGTGACATCACCTGCTATTATTAGAACAAAGCGAGGTCCTAACCTTGACCAGCACGAGTCTTTTTAGTTTGCGTGAAAACATGATATCAGAAGGTGATCTAAATTAGACAACTGACGCTGCATGTGTGAATGATGTCTGCGAGCATTTGCAGGTTATTTTAAAAAGTCCCGAGACGTGAAAAATGATGCGGCTGGTGATAAGCAGCTAATAATTTCTAGCCACTTAGGCATGTATGAATATGACCTGCGAGACCTCACGTGGTGTAAATCAGCAGCGAGTGGAATGAGACCCAGAGGAGCTGATGAGTCCCATAACTCTCCGAGCTGGGATTCCTCCACCGTGGGCTCCTGGACCGCGGCCAAAGCCTCAGACTCCAAGAGCCACAACGTAAATTCAGTTTGTTTGTTTAAATGCCAGAGTTTCTTGGCCGGACACGTTCACTGTAATAGTGGTGACCCAGATGATGCATTGTTCCTCCTAATGGGACAGCATTCAAAAACAGGACCCTTTAACCCTTGTGCACTGTTCAAATTCACAACCTTTTCGTTATGTTCGTGGCTGAAAACCGCTTTAAACTGCTGTAAAAATGTATCAGATAAATATTTTTTTTTCAAATGTTTTTGCATAAATCTATTATTTTTTAAAACAGGATTTTAACTCTTTAATTCCCAAATTCATAAATGATGCCATTGATTTGAGGGAAGAACGCACACAAAATTACTTATATTCAATATAATATTAAATATAAATATTTTTTTTACCTTCTGTCACAGTCAAAATGTATCAGATAAATATTTTTTTTTTCAAATGTTTTTGCATAAATCTATTAAATCATCTTCAGTCATGATCAAAACTACTAAATGTAAAAATAATAATAATAATCAGGATTTTAACTCTTTAATTCCCAAATTCATAAATGATGCCATTGATTTGAGGGAAAAACGCACAAAATTAATTATTTTCAATATAATATTAAATATAAATATTTTTTTTTACCTTCTATCACAGTCAAAATGTATCAGATAAAATTTTTTTTTTCAAATGTTTTTGCATAAATCTATTAAATCATCTTCAGTCATGATCAAAACTACTAAATGTAAAAAAAAAAATAATAATAATAATCAGGATTTTAACTCTTTAATTCCCAAATTCATAAATGATGCCATTGATTTGAGGGAAAAACGCACACAAAATTACTTATATTCAATATAATATTAAATATAAATATTTTTTTTACCTTCTATCACAGTCAAAATGTATCAGATAAATTTTTTTTTTTCAAATGTTTTTGCATAAATCTATTAAATCATCTTCAGTCATGATCAAAACTACTAAATGTAAAAAAAAAATAATAATAATAATCAGGATTTTAACTCTTTAATTCCCAAATTCATAAATGATGCCATTGATTTGAGGGAAAAACGCACACAAAATTACTTATTTTCAATATAATATTAAATATAAATATTATTTTTTTATCTTCTATCACAGTCAAAATGTATCAGATAAATATTTTTTTTTTTCAAATGTTTTTGCATAAATCTATTAAATCATCCTCAGTCATGATCAAAACTACTAAATGTAAAAATAATAATAATAATCAGGATTTTAACTCTTTAATTCCCAAATTCATAAATGATGCCATTGATTTGAGGGAAAAACGCACAAAATTACTTATTTTCAATATAATATTAAATATAAATATTATTTTTTTATCTTCTATCACAGTCAAAATGTATCAGATAAATATTTTTTTTTTCAAATGTTTTTGCATAAATCTATTAAATCATCCTCAGTCATGATCAAAACTACTGAATGTAAAAAATAATAATAATAATAATCAGGATTTTAACTCTTTAATTCCCAAATTCATAAATGATTCGATTCATAAATGATGTCACTGATTTGAGGAAAAAACACACAAAATTACTTTATTTATTTATTTTTTATTTTTTTTACCTTTACTCACAGTCTTGGACATGTCAAAGATTAGAAACAACATTGGTTTTGATGCATTGTTAGCTTTCAGCCACGAACATAATGAAAGGGTAGTGAATTGTTTCAAAGCATTTTCCCAAAATATGTGTCAAAATAATGTTTTTTCACCAAAAATCATTCAATTTGCTGAAACACGGAACAAGTTATGGCCAAATTAAGACTTAAAAATACCCCAACAGCACATAAGGGTTAAGTCAAGGCAAAATCAAATTTAACTATTTATTACTTCCATAATACCCATTCCTGGTCTTATTCTTCCAATAAAAAATCAAATTTATTTGTGTCTCTTATACTCAAACCTCTTCTCCACAACATTCCCTTTTCTGGATCCAATAAATTCCTGATCAATAAAGTTCATTTTATAGATTCGTTTTTTTTTTCCCCAAACATTTCTATGAAAGCCAATTTTCATTACATAAGGGGAAAAATCACGCTTTGGTAAATAACAATAATGACATAAAAAGTCCAAATTATGGCATAAAAAGACAATTATGACACACTATGAAATAGTCAAATTTGTTCTTAAAGAAATTATTCAATATTAAAGTTTACAAAAGCAAATTCGTTGAATAAACTGTAACTTGCCATTCTTTAATGCACTTTTTTCTAATATGTGCGTTGTTCGGTTTTATGTTTTCTTATATCTGTATCAATTTCTGGTGTTCTTGCTTAAACATTGATTATTACCTGCATGTTGCCTGTGTTGTTGTAGTCGATTTCTGATTTTAATCCCATTTTAGATTAAATATTCACTAAATAATTGAGTTTAATAAAACAATCCATCATGCTGGATTTAACTATTAACCCAGTGCTGGGTTGTAATAACCCTGAATTTGTTTAGGTTTAAAGTCTGCAGTTGCAAACTAAAGACAGTGGGGTCACTATAGCAGTGCATTATGGGTGTTTCTTCAACTATGGGCACATACAACACAATTGAATTATATTTCATTTTTTTATCAAATTTGACAGACCAATATTGAAATAGCTTACATTTATTTACCCTTTTTGTTATTTATAATTAGGCATCCTTGTTATAGTGAATGTAATAATTTTTTTTTACATATTTTCATATTGTATATAGGCTAAAAAAAGGCAAAAATAAATGAACAAGTTGAAATCTGTTAAATAAAAATCCGCCCCGGGACACAATCGTGCCTAAAGTCAAAGAAACACTGTTATTATTTGTTGGCATCGTGTCAGTCGTCTCAATTACAGATTGTTATTTTAAAATCTTTCTGCAGTTAAAAGGAAGCAAACACTGCAACGTGACAGTGAAAGTCACAAAGAAACCATGTTCCTATTTATATGCTGAATAGATGCAGTTAGCATTTAAATGACACTTCGCATTACACACTCCCCATCCCTTAAAAACAATATAAACACAGTATTCTGGGTCACGGATTATGCGCAGGTAAACTGGATTAACCGTGGTAAACTGCGGAAACACATCGCTCTCCGTCCGTCAGATAAACCTCATGTGTGATGGATCTTTGACAGTGTGAAGAAAGGGGATAACAATCAGCCTGGCTTGCAGAACGATGATTACAGCAATCAAATGTAACTTAAAATTCTGCAATTCATCAGTTAAATCATAAGACATATTTGAAAGTCTGCATATCCTTGAAGAAAGCGAACGCTAAACAAAGCGGAAAGCAGCAGTGCATGTGAAGACGAGCGAGTGTGAACGCATGTGCATGTTTGAACTGCGGGACAGGAGACAACGAGTTGATTTAGTCGGGGAATAGATGTCTGTCCTTCAGACCACTGGATAAAATTGGTCTCAATATAAAATGTAATAAGATCTCAGTGCACCTCCAGTCATTCTGCACATCTCTGCTTTATAAGGTACAAACAAACAAACACACATATGCTCACAATTATTGTAGTAAAGTAGTGTTTGTGAAGTTACTCGGAGCTCAAATGTTTCTATAAGAAAGAAAGAAAGAAAAAAAAGAAAGAAAGAAAGAAAGAAAGAAAGAAAGAAAGCTGAAGTGCTGTCACCCACAGACAAATGCAGTGACGTTAGTAGCGCTGCAACACTGATCCCAGCTCTGAAGCTTGTTTCCAACACTGAATGAAAAAAATCTAATAAATAATTGCAACTATTTATCTCACAATTCTGAGAAATAAAGTCACAATTGCGAGATATGAAGTCAGAATTGTGAGAAATAAAGTCGCAATTGCGAGTTATCAGGCCAATTCTAACTTTTCCCCCCCTCAGAATAGTTAATCTCTCACAATTCTGACTTTACAACCCGCAATTTCAACTTTATATCATGAAATTCTGACTTTATATCTCATAATTCTGACTTTATAACACGCGATTTCAACTTTATATTATGCCTTTCTGACTATAACATGCAATTGCGACTTTATATCTCGCAATTATGACTTTGACTTTATATCTCGCAATTCTGACTTTATATCACGCAATTCTGACTTTGACTTTATATCTCGCAATTCTGACTTTATATCACGCAATTCTGACTTTATATCTCGCAATTCTGACTTTATATCTCGCAATTCTGAATTTATATCACGCAATTCTGACTTTGACTTTATATCACGCAATTCTGACTTTATATCTCGCAATTCTGACTTTATATCTCGCAATTCTGACTTTATATCTCGCAATTCTGACTTTGACTTTATATCTCGCAATTCTGACTTTATATCTCGCAATTCTGACTTTGACTTTATATCTCGCAATTCTGACTTTATATCTCGCAATTCTGACTTTGACTTTATATCTCGCAATTCTGACTTTATATCACGCAATTCTGACTTTATATCTCGCAATTCTGACTTTATATCTCGCAATTCTGACTTTATATCTCGCAATTCTGACTTTGACTTTATATCTCGCAATTCTGACTTTATATCTCGCAATTCTGACTTTACATCTCGCAATTCTGACTTTGACTTTATATCTCGCAATTCTGACTTTATATCTCGCAATTCTGACTTTATATCTCGCAATTCTGAATTTATATCACGCAATTCTGACTTTGACTTTATATCTCGCAATTCTGGCTTTATATCTCGCAATTCTGACTTTGACTTTATATCTCGCAATTCTGACTTTATATCTCGCAATTCTGACTTTATATCTCGCAATTCTGACTTTATATCTCGCAATTCTGACTTTGACTTTATATCTCGCAATTCTGACTTTATATCTCGCAATTCTGACTTTACATCTCGCAATTCTGACTTTGACTTTATATCTCGCAATTTTGACTTTATATCTCGCAATTCTGAATTTATATCACGCAATTCTGACTTTGACTTTATATCTCGCAATTCTGACTTTATATCTCGCAATTCTGACTTTGACTTTATATCTCGCAATTCTGACTTTATATCACGCAATTCTGACTTTATATCTCGCAATTCTGACTTTATATCTCGCAATTCTGACTTTATATCTCGCAATTCTGACTTTGACTTTATATCTCGCAATTCTGACTTTATATCTCGCAATTCTGACTTTACATCTCGCAATTCTGACTTTGACTTTATATCTCGCAATTCTGACTTTATATCTCGCAATTCTGACTTTATATCTCGCAATTCTGAATTTATATCACGCAATTCTGACTTTGACTTTATATCTCGCAATTCTGGCTTTATATCTCGCAATTCTGACTTTATATCTCACAATTCTGACTTTATATCTCGCAATTCTGACTTTATATCACGCAATTCTGACTTTATATCTCGCAATTCTGACTTTATATCTCGCAATTCTGACTTTATATCTCGCAATTCTGACTTTGACTTTATATCTCGCAATTCTGACTTTATATCTCGCAATTCTGACTTTACATCTCGCAATTCTGACTTTGACTTTATATCTCGCAATTCTGACTTTATATCTCGCAATTCTGACTTTGCCTTTATATCTCGCAATTCTGACTTTACATCTCGCAATTCTGACTTTGACTTTATATCTCGCAATTCTGACTTTATATCTCGCAATTCTGACTTTATATCTCGCAATTCTGACTTTACATCTCACAATTCTGACTTTATATCTCGCAATTCTGACTTTGACTTTATATCTCGCAATTCTGACTTTATATCTCGCAATTCTGACTTTATATCACGCAATTCTGACTTTGACTTTATATCTCGCAATTCTGACTTTATATCTCGCAATTCTGACTTTACATCTCGCAATTCTGACTTTGACTTTATATCTCGCAATTCTGACTTTACATCTCGCAATTCTGACTTTGACTTTATATCTCGCAATTCTGACTTTATATCTCGCAATTCTGACTTTACATCTCGCAATTCTGACTTTGACTTTATATCTCGCAATTCTGACTTTACATCTCGCAATTCTGACTTTGACTTTATATCTCGCAATTCTGACTTTGACTTTATATCTCGCAATTCTGACTTTATATCTCGCAATTCTGACTTTATATCACGCAATTCTGACTTTATATCTCGCAATTCTGACTTTATATCTCGCAATTCTGACTTTATATCACGCAATTCTGACTTTATATCACGCAATTCTGACTTTATATCTCGCAATTCTGACTTTATATCACGCAATTCTGACTTTATATCTCGCAATTCTGACTTTACATCTCGCAATTCTGACTTTATATCTCGCAATTCTGACTTTACATCTCGCAATTCTAACTTTGACTTTATATCTCGCAATTCTGACTTTATATCTCGCAATTCTGACTTTGACTTTATATCTCGCAATTCTGACTTTACATCTCGCAATTCTGACTTTGACTTTATATCTCGCAATTCTGACTTTGACTTTATATCTCGCAATTCTGACTTTATATCTCGCAATTCTGACTTTACATCTCGCAATTCTGACTTTGACTTTATATCTTGCAATTCTGACTTTGACTTTATATCTCGCAATTCTGACTTTATATCTCGCAATTCTGACTTTGACTTTATATCTCGCAATTCTGACTTTATATCTCGCAATTCTGACTTTGACTTTATATCTCGCAATTCTGACTTTATATCTCGCAATTCTGACTTTACTTTACATCTCGCAATTCTAACTTTGACTTTATATCTCGCAATTCTGACTTTGACTTTATATCTCGCAATTCTGACTTTATATCACGCAATTCTGACTTTATATCTCGCAATTCTGACTTTATATCTCGCAATTCTGACTTTATATCTCGCAATTCTGACTTTATATCTCGCAATTCTGACTTTACATCTCGCAATTCTGACTTTGACTTTATATCACGCAATTCTGACTTTATATCATGCAATTCTGACTTTATATCTCGCAATTCTGACTCTGACTTTATATCTCGCAATTCTGACTTTACATCTCGCAATTCTGACTCTGACTTTATATCACGCAATTCTGACTTTATATCTCGCAATTCTAACTTTATATCTCACAATTCTGACTTTATATCTCGCAATTCTGACTTTGACTTTATATCTCGCAATTCTGACTTTATATCTCGCAATTCTGACTTCACATCTCACAATTCTGACTTTGACTTTATATCTCGCAATTCTGACTTTATATCACTCAATTGTGAGAAAAAAAGTCAGAATTATGAGATAAAGTCGCAATTACCTTTTTTATTTTCCATTCTGTGTCGGAAACAAGCTTCCATAGAGCTCTGCTCTCTTGATGATAGAAGGAAAATAAATCTTATCAGAGATGTGAGTTCAGTGCAGGACTAAAGGTGATGCTCTACAACCCAAAGAAATGTGGACCCGTTCTCCGGCTGGTCCTTTCACACCTGTCAGTGGTCAATAGATCCTCTGGGGAAAACAAGCAAAAAAGAAAGAGAGAGCCATCGACACTAATCCCTCGAGACCCAATTAACAGGGTGACAATCACCATCACCACAGGAACCAAGGGAATGAATAGACGCCACTTTAATTGAACTAAACATTAGAGATTATTAACACTTACACGAATATTTGAGAGCTAGTTAATCGTGACGATACAGTAGGAATAGAAATCATTCATGTAGCACAAAGTTACACAGCAGAGTTGAATATTTAGTTAGTGGATTGATCAAATCACACCTAAACAGTCAAAGCAAACTGATTTGTTTAGTGTAGACTTCCTCTTTTTGCTGTTTCTTCTGCTAAACTCTCTCCTGTTGACGCTCCACACCAGCTTCTCACACAGCCAAATGTTAATTAGTATTGTGCTTAATCCGATACCGGAGAGCCCCAAACTGTCAGGTCATATTATAAACAATCGGCCTCAACGTTAGCGCAAATGACACGTCGCGTCGCTATCTCCCCCCGCAAAACGCTCCCAAGGTACTAATTGGCCTACTTTATGCTCTCTCTTTGAATTGCCATTTCTCTCTTCGTTTGGGGTATTAGTCTTGACAACCATCGATCTGTAATGCGCAGCATCCTACTGTATATATTTTTTCCGAGGAAAATAAACGGAGGCTGGGACACGGAATGAAGGAATCCATTCCTCCTGCTCTGACGTAGCGGCTGTAACTCCGTAGGCGAGTCGCTTTTGTTTGTGACGGTGCGCTCGAATGAAGGATTGCATGCGGTTCCAGAAGAGAATGAAAGTTCAAACACTTTGCCAGCAGCAAAGTAAGTGTAACTTTTCTCCTCTTAAATAATTTAAGATTAGCAACATCATCTTATCAATCTATCGATCTCTCGGCAGAAAGATGAAAATGGAAAAATAATGAGGGTAAAGAACATCAATGTGCAAAATTTAATTATCTGCTGCGGTGAGGAAAAAAAAAAACTGTTGGCTGTTTTCTAAAACAAAAAGAAGCGGTTAATATTTTTTCCTTCTCTGCATATTTTAATTACCAGATCAATCATAACTACGTACGGCGCGCCGCTTGCGAGAGAGAGAGAGAGAGGAGAAAATTGCGAGTCTAAATGAAAAACAATAGATTTACTTTAAAGTCGGAGCTCTTTTGAAGTCTAAATTAAAATTTCAGGTACCTTTAGGAGAAGCAGCTTCACAAAGTTATGATATTCAATTAGTGAGTTTAGATTCCACTGAAATTACACTTCACAGCTCGACACCGTGTTAAATGAAAACTCTGGAGACTCCATTCTTCTGTTGCCCTAAACAGACAGTGGGAGTTCAAACCAGCGGAGGAGCCCTTGGAAAGGTAATGGATCCTCTACAGCCAGATGAATCTTACAGTATCTACTGATGCCTTCAAGATTTGAGGAGACTAGTGCACATCAACGCCTCAGCAATGTTGCATTGCCCAATGGAGGTGATGAGTGTCGATGAAAGCATCATGGTGGATGCTAAATGAGACGTGTCATAGTTTAGCTCATATACAGTTTTTGTAATACATTTTTATTTTGCACAGAAAAAAAAAACTGTTTTTTTTTTGCTCTATGGGTGAACTTTGTGAAACCTGTTGAGAACATATCTGGGTCAAATCTCATTCAAAAATCTAAATAAAGAAATGAGAAATTGTATTTTTCATAAAGAAAGAGAAGCTTATTTTTAGGATTTTTTTAATTGTTGCAATGTGACATTATAAATGAAAATTAAACACATGTAACCCCCAAACTTTGCTAGATGCAATAAATAAATATATAAATAGGCTATATATATAGGCTATATATATATATATATATATATATATAATTCATTACTGTAATATGAATACTTTATGCAATATTAAGTCTATATTTAAATATTAAAGTATTTCTAAATGATGGTATGGTGATGTGATCTACTGCCTTTAAGATTACAACATTTAAATAAATAAAATGTAAAATAAAAATGATTTCAATAAAAAATGTATATACAGTAGTGTATATATATATATATATATATATATATATATATAAAAATGGTATATATAAAATATACAATATATATATATATATATATATATATATGTACTGTATCTAATTTTTTATTGAAAACATTTTTATTGTACATTTTATTTATTTAAATGTTGTAATCTTGAAGGCAGTACATCATATAATACTACCATATTTATATATACTGTATGTATGTATATATATATATATATACATATATATATAAATGTGTGTGTGTGTGTATACACTGTGTGTATATATATATATATATATATATATATATTTATATATAAAAAATATATTTATATATTAATATATATATATGTATATAAATAAATATATTAATACGTATATTAATATATATATATATAATTTTTTTTAAATCCTTACTTGTCTGGTTTATGCTACTCCGAGCAATGTTGAAACTTTGTATTGTGATCACTTTGTGTTTTTTTTCCTCTTCACGATGACTTATTTGATTTATTCCTCGCTGTTAGTCGCTGTTATTATATATTTGTATAATAAAATACAAAAAACACTGTATAATAGCAATGAAAATACTGAAAGTGACTTATTTTACTCCAACATTGAAACAAACCAAGGACATTTTCATGGGATTCCCCCAAACAGATTCCCATCACTCGGATGAGATGGCCAAGCACGCATTTCAATATGCAGCATATGCAGATGACATGTAGAAGTACAACATCCATTCATCGCTTCACACACACACACCGCTGCACATTTCTGCACATGAATAAGCTCTGCTTTGGTTTCAAGGCTGATCGAAGGCGCCATTTATCTTTACTCGTGTGTCGTTTCTACAAGCAAATGGTCAGAAACAACACCTACCACAGCACAGCATCATTTACACACACTCGCACGTTCACTTCACACTTCTGAGCGCTCCACGTCACAGACATCTGTCGTTGTTTTTTGCGTGTGTGTTTGGCAGTGTTGTGCAAGTTACTTCCAAACTGTAATACATTAGGTATTACTTGTTACTGTTATTTAAAAGTAATTCATTACCTTACAATATTACTGTCCCAGAATTGTAATGCGTTACATTACTCATGTATTACTTTTGAGTTACTTTCACCAAAATAACTAAGTAGAACTTAACTTTGGGGCTGTAACAATATGCAATATGAAACCGAAATCGCGATTCGCCACACGACTCAGATCCACGAACCTACAGAATCGCGACACACCTCTTCCAACTCCAGCGTTATTCTCCTTACCGTCCATATCCAATGCTGCCTTATCTTTAAATTAGGCTATTAGTATTATTTGAAGTTAACATTATAGAATACGTAGACCTACACCACAAAACTAGTTGATGATAAATTATTTAAAATTGGGGAAGTCCAGTATTATGGACATGACATTTGCAGTCAAAACTTGAAATAAAAATTCTCAGAAAATTCATGTATTGAAACGTATATAGGCTACTTCCTTAAAGGACTCCAGACATTAGACAAATATCAGTCTATGTTTTATTTTTAATATTAGGGAAAAGACACACATTCATGCGTGACAAAAAAAATAGGAGGCAAAATATATTTTTTGTAATTCTGTTAATTACACTGCGCAAATCGGATGAGGAAGGGTTGGCTCTCCAGTCTCCATAGAACTTAAAATATTCATTTTATTTTAGTTTTCGTGTTCGCATTTATGAGGAAAAAACAATGTTACAGACGCGACCGCTCTGAACTGGCACTAAAAGACTGCTTTAAAACTTTCACATAGTCTGTTGCCTTTAAGAAGTAAAAGCAGACAATACACTGTAATACAACTGTAATACAAGCCTCACTGAACATGTAACGAGTAAAATATTACTGAAAATTGATTAGTAATGCCTTACACTACTGCGTTACAGCAAAAAGTAATATGTTACTGTAATTTATTACTTTTGTAATGCGTTACTCCCAACACTGGTGTTTGGAGACTGTGTACATGGTTTGACTGAGCTGATGGCTCTCTGCAAACACGTGTCCCCGCTTTGATTACAAACACTAATGCCACTATCTGACTCAGCTCCTGCGTTCTGTCGGAGCAGATAGTGACTTCTTGTCCTCCCCCCACCTTGTGTCTCAGAGAGCTGATGTTTATTTCTTTTGGCATGTCCTCGGCTGGTGCTCCGCCACCCATTTCACACGTTTTTATTGGCTAATTTGAGTGCGTTGGTGCCAGCGAGCCGCGGCTCACTCCTCGACGTGTGTGCGCGTATCACAGACCGAAGGAATCTGGCCCTGTTTCTACACATCATGTGTTTCGCCACTCGTAAGCAAACAAAATGCTGAGCTGAAGTGGATTCTGGGCCATCGTCTTTGAACGTTTACACATTTTCATATCCGCTCTCTGTACAAAACATCTGTTTAGGAGAATAATCTGAACCTGAATACATTCAAAATGTTACCATTCTCACTGCTGTCTATTTGTTTAATTTGTTTATCAACCTTTTCACTAGCATTATACGAGTATTAGATTAAAATAGTGTATGGTTACTGCATATACAGTTTTTTGCAATGTGATTAAGCACATTTAACCCCAAAATTCTCATTACTTTAATGCAAAAAAATAATAATCAATAATAGGCTAATTCTGTATATACGGTCTAGTTTATGCAACATTTTTAGTATCAAAAATTAGTATGCTATATTGTTACAGATTATACTATATTGTTACAAATCGCAACTTGCTTAGCTTGGTTATGTTTTTTTTTGTGTGTTTTTTTTTATCTACATGGAATTTTTTTTATCATAACTGCTTTTGAAGTTGTAAATTAAGTCAATCTGTTGGAAGAGATTCGTTCCTTAATGTAAAATAGAAATGCAAGGTAATTTTAATACATGTTTATGCGGGATTCGAAACAGTGTCATCAAAATAATTGTACCAAAGTTCTACCACTCGACCACGACTTTTCTCACTGACAAAAGCCCAGAAGATTGGTTGTTCAGCAGTCAGTGTGCGCACGCGAGAGAAGCGCTCTTCAGTCTTCGCATTCCTCAATAGCGTCATTGAAAGCAGCACTTTATTTTCGCTGACTGCGAGATAGGCCTATTTTAACTTTTGATTAATAAAATGTTCTCCTATAGCCTAAAAGTTTCTATTCTAGTTAAAGCTATATTCTATTTAAAATGTAGGCTACTTTTACATAATTACGTTTTGCTTTCGCTAAATGTCCCTTTGCACCACCTGGTGGTCATTTCGCCACCGACTTTGAAATACGGCTGGTTTATTTTTGCCGCGGTAGATTTACCGCGGCACTTGCCGCGGCGGTAAACGACATTCTGGTTGTCCACCTACTGTACATGCACATTATACACTGTATGTTGCCACCTACTAAAACGCATTTGAAATATTATGCAACAAAAACATAACTGTTTTAGTATACATGTCACATGACCCCAATACATTCCTAACTTGAGCAATGGCAATCCAAAGGGGTTGTGCACCGTTCAGAGCTTTACTGAACATCTGTAAAATGAGCCAAAAATTCATTTACTTTCACTGCAAAACCAAAGTTTGTCAAGACAGACTTTGAACGTTGACTTGAGAAAGCCTTGGTAAAAGTTTTGGAAAAAAGTTTAAAAAGCCATGAAGTTTGAAGGTTTATAAACCTGACAATTGACAGAACAACAGATAGAAAAATAGATAGAACCGATAGAAACATATAATTACAAAAAAGTGGATAAATGAAAGAACAGAGGAACAACAGATAGAATGAACAGAAAAGACAGATAGATAGTGATAGACAGACAGATAAAATTATGGACAGACAGACAGATAAACAGACAGACAGACAGACAGACAGACAGACAGATAGACAGACAGACAGACAGACAGATAGTAGATAGATAGATAGATAGATAGATAGATAGATAGATAGATAGATAGATAGATAGATAGATAGATAGATAGACAGACAGACAGACAGACAGACAGACAGACAGACAGACAGACAGACAGACAGACAGATCGATAGACAGATAGATAGATAGACAGACAGATAAAATTATGGACAGACAGACAGACAGATAGACAGATAGATAGATAGATAGACAGATCGATAGATAGACAGACAGATAGAGTGATTGACAGACAGATAAAATGATAGACAGACAGACAGACAGACAGACAGATAGATAGATAGACAGACAGACAGACAGACAGACAGACAGATAGATAGACAGACAGACAGACAGACAGACAGACAGACAGACAGACAGACAGACAGACAGATCGATAGATAGACAGACAGATAGATAGAGTGATAGAGTGATTGACAGACAGATAAAATGATAGACAGACAGACAGACAGACAGACAGATAGATAGATAGATAGATAGATAGATAGATAGATAGATAGATAGATAGATAGATAGATAGATAGATAGATAGATAGATAGATAGATAGATAGATAGATAGATAGATAGATAGATAGATAGATAGATAGATAGATAGATAGATAGATAGATAGATAAAATGATGGATAGATAGACAGACAGACACAATAAATTTTGTGTAGAAGTAATTTACCAGCTTGATCAAAAATGAGTAAAAAAAAGAAGAAGTTAAAAATAGCAGGTGATTTCACTTCTGTTAATTTCACTTACTGTGAGTGCAAGGTCAAGTTGAGAGCATTGCATTGTGGGAAACATTATCTCTGAGTGTGTTCTGACTGTATTGGCAAGAAGAGGAGCACTCGGCATTTCCTCCAGGTGTGTGAGAGAGGCGGCAGATGCTCTTTAAAAGTGCGCTGTATGTCTGACCCTATTTCTGTGACACTAGAGTGACGGGTGTTTTGTCTGAGTGCGCGTGTGTGTGTGTGTGTGCAGCACGCCGATGCTGCGTCCGCAAACACGTCTAACATTTGCACAGCGGTGGCGTCACTGGAGCGCAGCATCTCTGGAGCTCGAGACCTCACGCTGTCAGGACTGTAAAAATTAAACCCTCCGCTGACGACACCCGGCAAAATGTGCTGAAGCGCATCAATTCCACCTGGATACAGCGAGAGAGACCTATTTATAAAACACACACACACCTCTACATGAACACACTATCTGTAGAAACGCCACTCTAAATGACAAATGTCTTGTCCGTACACATGCAGACAAGGCATTAGTTTTAGCAGCATAACAAACCAGCGCTCAGCGGCGAGAGGCGACGCGTGCTAAACAGCTGTGGAGCATCACACACACACACACACACACATGCGCCACAGACACATTGAGCATTGGTGCTCGGAAATGATGCGGGTTCAAGTCTGACCGGCGACGTGTCCCACTTGCATTTGGTCCTAAACCAATTCAAAAAACTTTTAAGATGCAGCAGTAAATAAAACAACAATTAGTTTTTTTTTTATTCGCTTTGGTACTATTTTCACAAGTAAGGTGTACATTTTCAAAACTCTTAGTGCTAATATCACAACAGATCATCAAAAGTGCACTTTTTTCAAACATTTCATCATGTTTTCAACTGTGTTAGTACAATTCACACAATCACAAAGTATCCTTTTCACAACACATCTACATTATTGTTTCATTCACAGTAACTGCCTTTCGTAAAGCTCTTACTATCAAACCTTTGATTTGCATTTGTCTATTATTTAATCCAACAGATCTTAATGGTTAATCAATGAATCATTTGGCAAACCTATAGAGTTTCATTTCACCAATATACAGTATATGGATTTTGAGAACTACAGAAATAAAATGTGTGTTTGTATGAATATTTAAAGTAAATTACATGTAACCACACATGATGAATACTCGTTATAGCTAATTGATTTCACACAGTGGTAACCACAATTAGTGTTGTGCAAGTTACTTCCAAACTGTAATACATTAGGTATTACTTGTTACTGTTATTTAAAAGTAATTCATTACCTTACAATATTACTGTTTCAGAATTGTAATGCGTTACATTACTCATGTATTACTTTTGAGTTACTTTCACCAAAATAACTAAGTAGAACTTAACTTTGGGGCTGTAACGATATGCAATATGAAACCGAAATCGCGATTCGCCACACGACTCAGATCCACGAACCTACAGAATCGCGACACACCTCTTCCAACTCCAGCGTTATTCTCCTTACCGTCCAGATCCAATGCTGCCTTATCTTTAAATTAGGCTATTAGTATTATTTGAAGTTAACATTATAAAATACGTAGACCTACACCACAAAATTACCACAATAAATTATTTAAAATTGGGGAAGTCCAGCATTATGGACATGACATTTGCAGTCAAAACTTGAAATAAAAATTCTCAGAAAATACATAAAGGACTCCAGACATTAGACAAATATCAGTCTATGTTTTATTTTTAATATTAGGGAAAAGACACGCATTCATGCCTCAAAAATAGGAGGCAAAATATATTTTTTGTAATTCTGTTAATTACACTGCGCAAATCGGATGAGGAAGGGTTGGCTCTCCAGTCTTCATAGAACTTAAAATATTCATTTTATTTTAGTTTTCGTGTTCGCATTTATGAGGAAAAAACAATGTTACAGACGCGACCGCTCTGAACTGGCACTAAAAGACTGCTTTAAAACTTTCACATAGTCTGTTGCCTTTAAGAAGTAAAAGCAGACAATACACTGTAATACAACTGTAATACAAGCCTCACTGAACATGTAACGAGTAAAATATTACTGAAAATTGATTAGTAATGCCTTACACTACTGCGTTACAGCAAAAAGTAATATGTTACTGTAATGTATTACTTTTGTAATGCGTTACTCCCAACACTGACCACAATTGGCCACTATATACTGTAAATGATTGTAGAGGATGTCTTCATTGATCCTTCACTTGATTACATATGATGGATATTTGGAAATGATAGATTATGTAAATGTTGGGTACTGTAAGTGTATTGCCTAATGTTACAGTAAAACTGTGTAATCTGTCTTTTATAGTACTGTAGCATATTCATTCGATTTGAAACATGTATCATGCATTGTTTGCTGTTGGATGAACTGATTGTTAAAAGTACTAAACTGAAAGAAGATCATATTGTTGTGTTTCAGTGATTAAACCAAATGTTCTCATTACATATTACCAGTGTTGGGAGTAACGCATTACAAAAGTAATACATTACAGTAACATATTACTTTTTGCTATAACGCAGTAGTGTAAGGCATTACTAATCAATTTTCAGTAATATTTTACTCGTTACATGTTCAGTGAGGCTTGTATTACAGTTGTATTACAGTGTATTGTCTGCTTTTACTTCTTAAAGGCAACAGACTATGTGAAAGTTTTAAAGCAGTCTTTTAGTGCCAGTTCAGAGCGGTCGCGTCTGTAACATTGTTTTTTCCTCATAAATGCGAACACGAAAACTAAAATAAAATGAATATTTTAAGTTCTATGAAGACTGGAGAGCCAACCCTTCCTCATCCGATTTGCGCAGTGTAATTAACAGAATTACAAAAAATATATTTTGCCTCCTTTTTTTTTTGTCACGCATGAATGTGTGTCTTTTCCCTAATATTAAAAATAAAAAATAGACTGATATTTGTCTAATGTCTGGAGTCCTTTAAGGAAGTAGCCTATATACGTTTCAATACATGTATTTTCTGAGAATTTTTATTTCAAGTTTTGACTGCAAATGTCATGTCCATAATGCTGGACTTCCCCAATTTTAAATAATTTATCCTCAACTAGTTTTGTGGTGTAGGTCTACGTATTTTATAATGTTAACTTCAAATAATACTAATAGCCTAATTTAAAGATAAGGCAGCATTGGATCTGGACGGTAAGGAGAATAACGCTGGAGTTGGAAGAGGTGTGTCGCGATTCTGTTCGTGGATCTGAGTCGTGTGGCGAATCACGATTTCGGTTTCATATTGCATATCGCTACAGCCCAAAAGTTAAGTTCTACTTAGTTATTTTGGTGAAAGTAACTCAAAAGTAATACATGAGTAATGTAACGCATTACAATTCTGGGACAGTAATATTGTAAGGTAATGAATTACTTTTAAATAACAGTAACAAGTAATACCTAATGTATTACAGTTTGGAAGTACTGTAACTTGCACAACACTGCATATTACAATAATCTTGTGTTTGAAATAATGATTATGTGGACTGAAAACATGTGCAACGGACTGAAAGCATTACATCAGGTTTTGAAAGAATGACTAGCTGCGTTACAAGTGTGATCAGTTTGGATTTTTGTACTAAGAGTTTTGAAAATGTACACCGTACTTGTGAAAATAGTACCAAAGCGAATAAAAAAAAACTGTAAATACAGCGCGCACACATTTTTTTGTCATTGATAAGTCTCGGCTCTAGAAAAGCACGGTCGTTCATCTGATGTCCTAGATTCAACTCGCTGCGTGGACATTTTGTCACTAATGCAAAGCAGTTCGATGCATGTTTACTGTGTTTTACTGGGGATGAAGGCTCCGTGCAGAATTGGTTTGACACGCTTTTGGACAACTTAGGCGGCTTGTAAAACGAGGAACAAATTAGCTTACGCATACAGTTGTGCTTTCTGTAAGCTGCATATGCAAAATGAGACTAAATGAGCTTCTAATGCACTCAGAGTCAGTATGCAGCGGTTTGCATTTATAAAACAAGTACCGTGGTGGCATTCAAATATGATTCTTCAGGTGCTATCAATATAATATGGTGGTGGTGGATAAGACACATGCCTTGAGATGTGAGAGACCCGGGTTCGAATCCACTGTGAGACACCAATGTGTCCTTGAGCAAGACACTTAACTCCAGAGGCGTGCGACCTCTATAGCACTTGTAAGTTGGTTTGGATAAAAGCATCAGCTAAGTGAATACATGTAAATGTAAATAATATATCATGCTTTTCTGTTGAAGTACTAGTACTTAGGTATGCATTATTTATTCATTGACATATATCAATCATAGCATGACCATGTGCTGCCATAGTATTTATTAACCAAAATAAACAAATTAGAAACTGAGGTTACATATGGTTAAAGGTTTGTAAAGGTTGTAAAGTCGGTTCACATATAAAGTTAAAGGGTTAGTTCACCCAAAAATGAAAATGATGTAATTAATGACTCGCCGACCATCTTCGAAACACAGCTTAAAGGGATAGTTCACTTTGAAATGAGTTTTTGATATGTTTTACCTTACCTCAAGGGCATCCAAGATGTAGGTGTCTTTGTTTCCGCAGTAGTTTCAATTTTGATATTTTTAGCTCAAACCGTTCTTGTCTGTCAGTCATATAATGGAGGTCTATGGTCACCACCTCAAAGAGCATGCACAGAGAAGTCCAAATTAAACATGATTTAATGACTCGTAAATGTAAGTACACATTGATGGCCTAAGACACGAAACAAGCGGTTTGTGTGAGAAAACAAACAGTATTTTTTAGTCACATTGATCTGAGGGCGCGGGCGCTTTGTGGCTGTGATTACAAGAGGTAAAAACTATATAAAAACTGTTCGTTTTCTCACACAAACCGCTCGTTTCGTGTCTTAGGCCATCAATGTGTACTTATGAGTCATTAAATCATGTTTAATTTTTTACTTGAAAATTAATTTCAAAGTGAACTATCCCTTTAAGATATTTTAGATTTAGTCTGTGAGTTTTCTGTCCCTCCATTGTAAATGTGTGCACGGTATACTGTCCTTGTCCAGAAAGGGAATAAAGACATCCTCAAGTAGTCATGTGACATCAGTGGGTTAGTTACAATGTTTTGAAGCTTCGAAAATACATTTTGGTCCAAAAATAACAAAAACTACGACTTTATTCAGCATTGTGTTGTCTTCCGGTTCTGTTGTGTATCCGCGTTCAGTGACGCTGCTGACATGTCTAGTGTGTATTCGGGTTCAAATAAATATGGCTGGGCAAAAAAATGCAAGTCTTCCTCTGTGTGGAAATCTTTAGACGTGTTTGTGAAGATTGTTTTGTACGGCGTGCGTCTCCCTCAGACTATAACCGAAGCTCAGCCGCACCAGACACACGTCAGCCACGTCTTACGCCAGCAGCGGCACTGAACGCGGATCCACAACAGAACCGGAAGACAATATAACGCTGAATAAAGTCGTAGTTTTTTTTATTTTTGGACCAAAATGTATTTTCGATGCTTCAAAACATTGTAACTAACCCACTGATGTCACATGACTACTTTGATGATGTCTTTATTTCCTTTCTGGACAAGGACAGTATACCGTACACACATTTCCAATGGAGGGACAGAAAACTCACAGACTAAATCTAAAATATCTTAAAATGTGTTCTGAAGATGAACGGAGGTCTTATTAATGACATAATTTTCATTTTTGGGTGAACTAACCCTTTAAGCTTCCCATACTTGGTTGACAAAAACACATGAATTTTCATTTTTACTTGATGGAACTATTCCTTTAAAGTGTAGTAGTAATAAATACAGTAGATTATGCAGGGCTAAAGCTCACAGGTCGTGTGAACTTTCTCTCACAAGGCCACGAGAGAGTGTGAGAAAAGAGAAGAGAAGCCGAGATCACACCCTGCTAACACGTGCCGGACACGGGTGATAACGTCGGAGAGTCCCGGATTCAGGCCTGCTGAAACCTATTTATACCGGCTCTGTGTGCTGTGTGTGCGGACACCGGCGTGACAGGAATACCTAATGACCTGATCCTGAACCTGCTAGTGTGCTTCAGTCTGTGACAGACACACTCATTAACACTTTACAATGTGTTCCAGCTCCAAATAGGGACATTGGGAAAGGATGAAAGCCGTAGAATACAGAACTAATTTTCACATTTTCTGAAGAAAGCATGAGAGGTGTTTGCCCGTGTTCTGGAAGCTTTTATTTGCATTGCTAAGGTGTTTTCTAGTCGTTGACCGACATCATAAGAGTTCATCCTGAAGTTTCAATGATATTCTAGTCTCTAACGGTTTGAGGGCATAAATGTAATAAAAACATGACACATGATTTGAGGTAACATTGATATATCTAGTACTAATGGTGATTATTTGAAGAGTTCAGATGTAAAAGCCTCTAAGTGCCATTTGAAATTTTCTTCTAGAATGATCATTTTTATCAAGCTTGTATATTTAAGTTCAGTAATTACACTTAAATGGCAATGATAATTACCTATTAATTGTTATTTAAGTGAAATTACTGAACTTAAATATACAAGTTTGATAAAAATCATCATTCAAGAAGAAAATTTCAAATGGCATTTAGAGGCTTTTGCATCTGAACTCTTCATTTGTTAACTTAAAATTGGTTTCATTACTTAAACTGAAAAAAAAAAAAAAAAATATATATATATATATATACATACATATATATATATATATATATATATATATATTGCCTAGCAACTTACTGAAAAGAAACAACAACAAAAACTTTGGTAGAAGTACTAAAATTAAGAAAAGAAAAAAGCTAAAAAATATATGTACAAAAATGAAAAAAAAAACATTGAACTAAAATGAAAATATAAAAATAAAAATTATTCATTAATTAATTAAACAAATTAATAATAAGAATATATATATACATATATATATATAATTAACAAACGTTATTTTAGTATTATTCATTCAATTATTTTTATTAATTTCTACTATTATATATTAATAATACCAAAATAAAGTTTGTTCAAATCACTATCCAGAAATAAAAGTGATACTTGCTTTAGCAAAATGGGCAGGAATATTCAAGGTTACACTAGTTGAAAAGTAAATGACCATCTCTAACATTAGCATGAACAATGAACTTTCTAAATGTTAGTATGCATCATTTAAAGTGCTGTCTGAATGAGTTTGGGAACTGAATTACAGTTTACAGTCTAACATACAGAGCTTTTAAAGAGATTCCCTTGTTAATATTTAAAATCCAGTATGCATATTAGCGAGTCCATTGAGTAGCTCAGCAGTAACTGTGGTAAAACTGCCGTGATTTGCCATTAAACCTTGAAAGGCTTTCGCTAATGTTTCAATGAGCTCACCTGAACGACTCAATAAAATGAACTAAACACACAAGTTCAAAGATTCATATAAAGTGACAACAGAGTACAAGTCAATAAATCAAAAAGTGAAAATAGCAATTCTTCAGTGCCTAAAGTCAACACGAAACAAGTTTTTATAGTCTTTTCTTCCGTATTGTGACATATATTTCAGCGAAACTGCATCTAAAACAAGAACAAATGTAGGGCGGGGCTTGAGTTTCTTCATGATTGGATGGTTGTGATTTGCTATTGGTCGATCACATGTGAGTGACAGGTTGCTCCGCCCTCGTCACCAGAGAAGAGAAGAGAAGTTATTCTGATTCAAGATTATGAGGACACACGAATAAATCAAAACTATAGTGATGTGTATAATAAATCATTTGCTCCAATATCCATAAATAAGAATAAGAATCGTCAATTTTGATTTCATAGTGACTATAAACCTCTTCACACACACACATTTAAATGGGGACATTGGCATAATGTTTTTATACTGTACACACTCTCCCCCGACCCCTAAACCTGCCCATCAAACACAACGTTCTGCATCTTTACATTTTTTAAAAACCTTTAATTTAATATTTTTATACCAGATTTACAAATGTGTCCCTGTTTTTGGAGACTTTTGGTCACTTCTGGGCACAAATTTGTCCCCAAAATATAGTTAAGTAGGCACACACAGCTCCAAAACCCAGTGAGCTGCCTACATAGACAGCTTTTTAAGGCATCATAGGAGCATTTTGGAGCAAATCTTCCAGTTTTGGAAGAAAGCGCCCCATCCACACACACTCTCTTTCGCAATGGCAGTGCATTAGGCCCTCATGACAATTAGCCTGGGAAAGGTTTACGACCGGCAGGCCCACAGGAGCGTACAAATCGGCACAGCCGGAGGCAGCCTCTCGAACAGGAAGGTAATTACAGCTCTTCTCATCATAACGCTGAGAGGAAGCAAGCGACATAACACACTCTCTTCTCTTAGATACTGCTATAATTAATTATCGTGCCTTTACTCTTTGATTTATTCCACGATTCATAACATATTTATACATTCAAGATGAATTATCATTTCCTTCAGGAATTAATCAAAAAAGCAGAGGAAGGACCGGCCCTACGTGTTGTCGCTGGATCAAAGAGCGAGCGGCTTACCTTGCGGCGGATATTCAGGCCACACCACAAGGTCAGCCGAGCTCACGGGCCCGAATCAAGCTACGAGCAAACAGCACACCGAGAGCTGTGATTTATGATGCCGACCGGATAAATTACGGTTACTGAGAATATGTCTAGGAGAGAAGCAAACACCTTCCAAAATATACTGAGATTCAGCATTAAAGTTTCAAGCCAACACAAAAGGACATTAACGATCCATAATGTAACGTTTTTTTTTTTTTTTTTTTTTTTTTTTAATGAAGCAGAATATTAAAAAAAGACAAAAGTAGGGCGGGTGTGATTTGATTGGGTCACTATGATATTATTTATTAATATTTTTTCTAGGCGAAGAGGCAAAATACTATATTATTGTGAACAAAAGAATATAAAGACATTTATTTATTTTTTTTATAACATGCACATTTCACATTGCAGTTTGGGGTCAGTAAGATTTTTGAAAAAAAAAGTCCCATTTATTTGATTAAAAAAATATACTGTAAAATATTTTTGCAATTTAAAATAACAGCTTTCTATGTGAATATATTTTAAAATGTAATTTATATCCTGTGATCAAAGCTGAATTTTTCAAAGCAGTCTTCAGTGTCACATGATCCTTCAGAAATCACTCTTAATATGATGATTTGCTGCTCAATAAACATTTCTGATTATCATCAATGTTAAAATTGGTATAACGTGTATTTAGGTATGTGTAAGTAAGTGTATACATATTTTACATTATCTATTTCTTGTATGTGTGTGTATGTATGTATATGTGTGTGTATATAGTTTTTTTATTTTTTTTATTTTTTTTTTTATTTTTTTTTTACTTTTTTGTTTATTTATTTGGTTATTTTTATTAGATTTTATTTTATTCGTTTTTATGTGAAAAAAGAAAAGTGTTAATAATTTGTAATCTATTGTGTTATATCATTTGGATTAATAAAAAAGTTTAAGCAAAAAAAAAAATGTTAAAATTAGTAAAATTTTAAAAATTTAAATTTTAGTTAAATTTTTTTTTTCAATATTCTTTGATTAATAGAAAGATAAAATGCATTTTTTGTAACATTATAATTGTCTTTACAGTCCCAATTAATGCATGCTTGCTAAATAAAATAACAATAGCATTTATTACTCAAATATATAATTCTTTTATTTCATGCTGACTTTAAAGCTAAATCGGTCCATTCGGAGTAACATGCAACACATCTGGATCACGTTCATATTTTCTCTCCCCAATATTCCTGTCATTTCTTGCCATATGTGTCAAATAAAGAGTGTTAAATGCCTAGAAATTCACTAAAGCACACTCAATCTCAGAGAGTGTCCTCTCCTGTCCTTTTGCTTTTCTGCACTGAAACACTAAGCACATCCTCTCGGAGCAAAGGACCTGGATTGCACTAATGCGTGCACGTGTGCAGAAAGCCCATGCTCTCCACAGATTAATAATTTAGTGCTGAGTGTCTTAAATGTTCTTGTGAAGCAGCCGAGACCCTCCTGCCCCAGAAAACAGGTGTCTGACTGCGAATCCCCACAAGCCGAGGCGGATGATTTGTGTGTGTGCAGTCAGCTGGATTGCGTTTTACCTCTCCGTCTGATAATGGCGGGTGAAGCATTCTGGGCCGCAGGGGTTAATGGCACGAAACAGAACCGAGTTGCTAATTACATGTTCCGAACTATTTATCAGATTCTCCATCTGCACAGCGCCACGACTCTCATTGTGCACGCTAAATTACTCCTCGGATTATCTTTGTAAAGCAAGTTTTCATAATTAGGGCCCTGCGTGGATGTTTTCGCACTGCGAGCGCCAACAGACACTGAGAGCGAGAGAAAATGAGCTGACTGCTTCATTCAGGCTTGACATCTTAAACCAGCGACACTAAAGCATCAAAACATCCGAAAAGAAAGTGTACTAGATTCCCAATCTGATTCCAATGATAACCTCAAAGAATCAAATGTGATCATAATCAAAACCTGTTGCACACAATCTAGTGCACATTCTGACGTCTGATTGGTCGTTTGACTTTTTTAGCAAGTGTAACTGTAAAAACATCCACCTTCAGCTCATGGGTCTTTTTGATGTGAAATATGCACTGGTGTTTATAAAGTAAACATAAGAATAATTTTAAATATTTCGATATAAAAATCATGCTAATATGTGAATCCATCAGGAAGGTTTATTTGTTTATCTCTCAATCATTATATTGCAAGGCATTATGTGATTTAAAACTACAGCTTTGATCATTAAACTAAGCATTTAAATATCATCTTACTAAGACTTAAAGGAGTAGTTCACTTTAAAAAAACTTTTGCTGATAATTTACTCACCCCCATGTCATCCAAGATGTCCATGTCTTTCTTTCTTCAGTCGAAAAGAAATTAAGGTTTTTGATGAAAACATTCTTCTCCATATAATGGACTTCAATGGGGTCCAAACGGTTCAAGATCCAAAAGACAGTTTCAGTGCAAACTGCAAACTTTTCAAAGGGCTTTAAACGATTTCAGACGATGAATAAGGGTCTTATCAAGCGAAACGATTGCTTATTTGAAAAAATGAACCAAATGACTCATTCATTTTGATGAACGAGTTTGAACAGGAGAGTCATGAACGAGCATCACAGAACAGAGCAAGGTGAGCATTTGAGCTTATAAAACTTAAACTTTGTTATTTATTTTTGAAATGACCGCTCGTTTCGCTAGATAAGACCCTTATTCATCGTCTGGTGTCGTTTAAAGCCCTTTGAAGCGGCACTGAAACTGTCATTTGGACCTTGAACCGTTTGGACCCCATTGAAGTCCATTATATGGAGAAAATCCTGGAATGTTTTCATCAAAAACCTTAATTTCTTTTCGACTGAAGAAAGAAAGACATGGACATCTTGGATGACATGGGGGTGAGTAAATTATCAGCACAAGTTTTTTTAAAAGTGAACTACTCCTTTAATATTGACAGATTTAGAGCGATGACTGGCATTATATGTAAGTATCAGCTATAATATCTCATTGATTTACATTACAAGCATCAGAATTGCATCTTACTCATTTCAGTTTGAGCCTCACTATATCATATGAGCCTGATGTATCAAATATGATACTTAACAAAAACAGATAGATTGTGTATAAAAGGTCAAGGTTTCATTCTGTAAATAACTTATTTCAAAAGTCCTTTTCCTTAGGACACCCCACACACTCATTTTATCCGTATAATGACGTGATTCGCTCTAAAAACATGTAGTTTTTGTATTGTGTTAATCTTAATTCCAATTTGGATTTGTTCAAAATTATGGCAAGGGTTTTACTTGGCTAGGGTCTGCCAACTTTTTTCCAATCATAAGCTGCGAAACACTTCTCAAAGCGAGTCGAGAGGATCTCCGACACCTCTCGACGTCGGACCCGGCGGCGCGGCCGACTCTATTAAGACACGCGCCGTCCGACGCCAGCCTCCTCGCAGTAAACTTTATTAAAATTACCTTCATTATAAGACACTCTTCATTATAAAACCAAAAAGTGCTGCTGGTCTCCCAGGGCCTTTGGATTAATAAGGACAGCGATGTATTTTAAGCCGTAAACTCGACTTCTTACTGTCCTTAATCTCCTTTCCACTTCACAGGCCAAATTAACACCTCTCCGCGGCTCTGACGGGACCTCATTAGCTCTCTTCCACTCCGAAAGAGAAAAGAACGGGAAAGATGACGAGGAAGGAGAAGAAGAAGGAGGATGGAGACGACCAATGACAGCCACCAGCTCGGGGATTAACCCTTTCACGCGACCGAACGCTTCGGGAATCTAGGTCGACGCGTGTTTCTAATCAGCCGCCTGGTTAGCGATAATTAGCAGGCGAGGCAGGAGGGGAGGAGAGGGAGGGACACGCACAAATGAAACAGAGAAAGAAAAGAGAAACCTGTCATGTCGCAAACACTTCAAAGCCGACGACTTCTCTTTTAAAAGCGGCACGATGAGGGTCCAAGAACCACCAGGGACCCCGAGAGAGAGAGGAGGAGGAGAACGAGGGCCGGAGAGACCTAAAACACACACGCTTCAGAGGGACACAAAGCACACAAACACACACTCCACCTACATAACGCTGCCAGCTCTCATAGTTTACTCTCACTCTGAAACTTTTTTTTTTCAGCGCAGTAAGTGGTCCCTGTGAAGTTTACCCATCATGCACCTCTGCTTTCAATCTCGTACAGGCCGTTTCAATCGCGCTGAAACACAGTTTAGTGACAGCTATGATGTGAAACCGCTGTGTATCTCGTATGTTTTCATATACATTCAGTATAATAAATCTATTTTTTTATTAAAAACTTTTCCTTAAATTTTTTTATCATATAATAATCAAAGCTAAAGGGTATTCAAGACACTCAAGCTATATTGCAAGCATATTCAACAGCATGTTGTGCAGTTCTACACAATAACTTTTTTAATATAATTTTTTACAATTTATATTCACTAATTTGCATTTGCAAATCAAGTTTTCCAATTGTGATTTATATAAAAGGATTTTTTTAAACCCTGTTAAAAAGACCAGAATATATATATATATATATATATACTGTATATATACTGTATATATACACACACAAACTTATCTATATATATATATAATATATATATGTGTGTGTGTGTGTGTGTGTGTGTGTGTGTGTGTGTGTGTGTGTGTGTGTATATATATATATATATATATTAAATTCAATAATTAATAGATAATTGCTTAAATCGATATAAAAGTTTGTAACTCATTTTACTTCTATAATTGGACATATTTCCAAGTGAAACAAGATATCCAGATAAGTAAATAGGTACATATGGGCTAGGACTTTATCCAGTGGGAATAGATTAGATCATGAAAACATGTATACAGCAGGGTTAATGGCACAGACAACCGTACCCTTGAGTACTGAGGTTTGTTACAGCGACAGCGCACGTTAAGTCTGTTCAACAGGACCTTGCTTTCACAACGAGCCCTACGCTGAAAACACTGGATGAAATACAATCACAAGTGGCCACTGGAGACAGATCTGAGATGCATGTTAATACCAGGCATGAGTGGCGATCTGTCGAGGCTGACCACTTGTTATCAGGCCCAAAACACTTCTCTATTGTGATCAGGCATTTATAACCCTGTGGATATTCCACAAAAATGCCTTCACACTCCTGCATGCCAGACTCCGGGACACCAGCGAATCACTCCTGATCAGACGGGAAAACCTGCGCTATCATTTCAGCACGCCTGGGCATTCTGGACCACAGACGAGGAGCGCAAATATGATTTATGATGTGCTGTTTAATGGCTGGAGCAGCGGCTCTGACTCTGAGAGGAGATCAGATGACTTTCTCGACAGGAGCATGTCAGGAGAGGAACGGGGAGTGCACCATTACAACAGGATGACCGAGAGAGTGAGAGAGGCCTCCAGTACTGCGTCTTAATGGAGGAGAGATGCTACTTAAGTCTGACGGGAAAATGATACCAGTCAATACAGCGAAGGGAGGGGGGATGGAGAACAGATATGGATGACGTGATGCTGAGAGATTTTTGATGCCAGGGTGCCTGGGAAAGGCAGCAAGTGGCTTATTGTGTTTATATAAGACGTCCAGAAATAATGACGGAGCCTTAAATGCAATCAATTGATTCGGACGTTGTTTAAAGTGCCCCTATTATGTGTGTTCTGACATTACCTGCGTAATATAGAAGTTTGGGAATGTAAAAGATCTGTAAAGATGTAAAGACCAAAGTGCTTAATAAAGTTATTGTCTTCCAAAAGAAAGAACCGTTGCCAGTAACTCCAGTCTTGAACCTATGTGGGTTTGTAATACATTTGCATAATGCCAGCCTATGGTCTTCATTGGGAGCCTGTGAACAACGTCTGCTTTGCCCCGCCCTCAAACACTGTAGTTGTATCTGAGACTGGAAGAGTTTGGTTTGTGTTGTTCATGTCGAGAAGACGGTGCTTTCGGTTTTGTTTTAGACTTGTTCTGTAAGGTGTAGACCAATCACAACAGACTGGGCCATCGGACCAATCAGAGCAGAGTAGGCCAATCACAACAGACTGGGCCATCTGACCAATCAGAGCAGAGTAGGCCAATCACAACAGACTGGGCCATCTGACCAATCAGAGCAGAGTAGACCAATCACAACAGACTGGATCATCTGACCAATCAGAGCAGAGTAGGCCAATCACAACAGACTGGGCCATCTGACCAATCAGAGCAGAGTAGACCAATCACAACAGACTGGATCATCTGACCAATCAGAGCAGAGTAGGCCAATCACAACAGACTGGGCCATCGGACCAATCAGAGCAGAGTAGGCCAATCACAACTGACTGGGCCATCTGACCAATCAGAGCAGAGTAGACCAATCACAACAGACTGTGTCATCTGACCAATCAGAGGAGAGTAGACCAATCACAACAGACTGGGCCATCTGACCAATCAGAGCAGAGTAGACCAATCACAACAGACTGGGCCATCTGACCAATCAGAGCAGAGTAGACCAATCACAACAGACTGGGCCATCTGACCAATCAGAGCAGAGTAGACCAATCACAACAGACTGGGTCATCTGACCAATCAGAGCAGAGTAGACCAATGACAACAGACTGGGCCATCTGACCAATCAGAGCAGAGTAGACCAATCACAACCAAGGTTATAATCGTTAACGAAAACTAACGAAAAAACGAAAACTAGATGGGAAAAAACATTGTCGTTAACTGAAATAAAAATAAAAACGAGCCATTACAAAAAAACTATAACTAACTAAAACTGTAATGTGTGTTTGCAAAACTAACTAAAATAAAATAAAATTATAGAGCAAATGTCCTTAGTTTTCGTCTTTAACACTATTTAAAACACGCAGTGTATTCGTTGCATTTCATTTCCCTGTAACGCTTTCTCCCTCCGTCTCTCTCTCAAATGCACGCACACACACAGCCCCTCCCCTCCGTGCAATGCACACCGCGTCTCTATGAAAACGAGGGTTCGATCAATGTTAAAAGCAAGTTCGCGAAAGGTTGGTATCTCATGATGAACATTTTACACAATCACACATTAAAAGGTGGTGTAAAAATATGTTAAATTCTTAATACAATTCTGTAAGTGTGTTAATGTCAACCCGAGAAGCGATTGAGCCTTCGTTAGAAAGTTACTGACTTGGTTGCAATTTTGAGGTAAAATGCTGCTGGGCAGTGGGCATGGCCGTGGCTAACCAGTCCGGACCTCGGCCATTTTTTTTTACATTCAAAAATGGAATGGCATGATTGAATGATTATGTGAATGATTAATTAGCCATGTTTAGACCACCTGTGTGTTTGCAATTCATGTTGCAGCGAGAAGCTAGCGCAGTGAAGGGGGCTTGAGAACGCATTAGCCGCGTTTCCACTGCCGGGCCAGGGCCGGGCCGTGCTAGTGCGTGCCAGGGCCAGTCGCGTTTCCACTGTCACTTCCGGGGCTTGATCGGGGCTTCCTCGGGGCCAACGGCCAGGATTTCTGGCCCGTCGAATACCTTGGGCCAGAAGGGGCCAGCTCGGGCTAGAGGCGTGCTCAAGGTAAAAGGCGGAGTTTATCGGTGTTATGGAACGTTATGATCTGAAGCAAAATGCACATAGGGGTGTCCATGTTTAACCGATTAACCGTTTAAAATTGCATAACATTTTAATTTGAACTGTAGGCCTATGCCAAATGCTGCGCAACAATATATAGGCTATATATAGCTACATATCGACGAATTTTCAGATATTTGTTTGATTTTTTTGCCCCTTAAACATTTAAATTATTTGACAAATTAATATGAAAAAATATATATTTTACTGGTTTTCTGAGGCCAAATTAGAACCTGGAAATGATATTTTCCCCGCAGTGCTGAATGAGAAGAGCCGTAACCACAGCCTACAGAAAGGGGATTTATGGGTGATTTATAGGCTATAATAAATGTGTCTGATAATAAAATAATATAAAATAACGAGGCATTAATTGTTTATTAATAAACTATTGTTTTCTAAATGATTTTCGGCTAAAAACATATCTCCATCTCCGGATGCACATTTAGAGAGAAATTAAGCTACATAAACGGAGAAGATATTGGCTTTCGATTCGAATTTGTTCGTTTTAAATTGGACATTTAAAGCTTTAAGCTTTAATGTCCAATTTAAACGAACAAATTCGAATGCGGTGGCTGTTTCAGGTCTCACGCTTCAGTTCACGGAGATCATGAAGCGCGCCTTGATTAATTGTTAAAGCACAACGTTTTCTTGTTATAAATAATTTATTTGCGAATAATGTATTATTATTTTCTGTATGACCAGAAATTAAAGAGTATTTTAAGTTGTTTCCACTGAAAGAATGCAATGAAACTGTTCACATGGGCGTCTCGCAGCCATCAGTGCGTGCTACACACACACTGGATATGCGCTGATATTTGTCAAAAAATATTGTGTTTATTTGTGCTCTATTCCTTTTTTGGATAAAGGCGTCTTCTACATATGCAGCCTAATAAAATGTTACAATAATGATGATGATGGTTATTATTATTATTATTATTATTATTTGCAGACACGGAGTTTTTGTGAAATGGACGTTTTGCTTATTTTCAATTGGCAATTTCAGTTTGAAGGGTGATGGAAATGGGGCTTTAACTGCTCCGTACTTGCTGCGTTTTATTTCTATAAATTAATTTCGTTTCAAATGGGGTCCAATCAGTTATTAAAGGTGTTAAAAAATTAACTCCGTATCTCGAGGTTGCGGCGCGCACACTATGCACCGAGTATTAACCGATGGGCCTCGGTTAACGATTAATGAATAACTTGAAAACGTGCCCGCAGCCCTAGCCTACTTGTTATATCGCGCAAAAAATCGCTGCTTGAAATGGAGAATCGCCTGTATACTGGTCTCGGGACACTATTGTAGCCACTACGGCAGTTGAGTTAATATACATGCTATCTTCCTAATTTAAAAAATAAATTAATTCATAATACCCGCTGAAATGGGTTGGGTTTTATGACGTTTGATCCTGAAAGGCGTGTTAGGGGTGGGGTCTGGGGCAGCGCTGTGGGGCTACTGGCCCGGCAGTGGAAACGCAAGCCCGGTGCTTGAGGCCCGAGGCCACTAGCTCGGCCCGGCTCGCTGTTAGCTCTGGCCCAGCCCTAGCCCGGCAGTGGAAACGCGGCTAATGTGAATGAGGGCGCTAGTGTAGCCTCTGTGTTGCCAGATCCACCTAATCGAATGGTGCGGTAATCTTCTGGACCTGTTTTTCGGATTTTTTGTGACACTTTAGGAAGTTATTATAGTGGAAAGTTGCATGTTAGTGTTAGTGATATATTAATCTTATTTCCAAAACACAAGCTTTGAAGTAATTTCGAATTGTTATTATATTATTGCTTGTTTTTCGTAGCAATATCTGGCAACATTTTACTGTCTGCGTTAATAAAAAAAGCTTTTTTTTTTATTGACAAACTGCAATTGCACAAGGCAACCACTCCAAACACAATGATCATTGTGATTATCTGTAAAAACAATAGCATAATACAGATCTGTATGTTACAGAATAAAATTTGCCAAAATAACCTTACTGGCCAGCTGGAAGACAGCTCATGCTTTGTTAACGTTTCACATATCATAAATGCAATAATTAAAGTAGTGTTTCTCAACTAGCAATCTATTCAACTAGCAATTTATTTAGACCTACTTTTATTCTGTTTCTTTGCACAAAACTCTCCAGAAAGTGCCATTTAATAGTTAATATATGATATATATATATATATATATATATATATATATGGTAAATTCCTTTAAAACAAAATCCCTTCATGTCCATGGGGAAATGTGGGTCCAATAGCCTAACCATTATTATATTACTAATTATTGTGAGGTAATTATTAACCATTATTACCTCACTAGTTTTCAGACCCTGGTTGCAGCCTTGCTGCTTGGTTGTCGGTGTCAAAACTCTATAAGCTGTGATTCAAATATTAAATAATGTTATGTCATTATTTTACTCTTACACTGACTGTTTGCTGCTTCTGTCCAGATTAGTGTTGTATAGGGTAAATTTAGTATAAGGTGTGGAAATTGTAAAGCTGTGGGATTTTTTATAGAAGATATCTAGATTGTTACGGTAAAGGATTTTCACATTGTAGGCTTCATTTTATGTACTGGTTTTAATGTTGAATAGATATTTCTAAAATTGTATGATGTTTTTGTTGAGTTATTGTTACACAATTCTTTTTCTGACCTTTTTCAACCTTGCCCCTGACAAATAATCCAAACTACAAAAAAAAGACTAAAACTAACACTAAAACTAATAAAAACTAAACTAAAACTAAGCATTTTCAAAAAATAGAAACTAAACTAAACTAGCAAACCCACTTTTAAAACTAATTAAAACTAAACTGAATTTGAAAACAAAAATTCAAAACGAAATAAAAATAAAAACTAATGAAAAATGCAAAACTATAATAACCTTGATCACAACAGACTGGGCCATCTGACCAATCACAATAGACTGGCCATCTGACCAATCAGAGCAGAGTAGACCAATCACAACAGACTGGGCCATCTGACCAATCAGAGCAGAGTAGACCAATCACAACAGACTGGGCCTTCTGACCAATCAGAGCAGAGTAGACCAATCACAACAGACTGTGTCATCTGGTCTACTCTCTTCTGACTGGCCAATCACAACAGACTGGGCCATCTGACCAATCAGAGCAGAGTAGACTCTCAGAAAGGAGACCAAATCCTTCATCGAATCGTTTCAGAGACTGTGAGAAAAGAGCTGATGCTGCATGCATATTATGAGAGAAATAAAGTGTTTTTTGACCTTGGATGAAGGTAAATCTACTGTAGGAGACATTCAAAACAAAACTAGTAACATTTAAAATAGCATAATAGGGGCACTGTAATGTATCAATTCTCCAAATCTCTCCAGCATGAACAGTCTCATTTTTGAGGTGGATCTGACGTGAGTGTTGACTGACCTCAGCTTGGAAACTCTTGAGGACGGGCGAAACCATCTCCAACACCTCCTAAAAACACAAAAACAGACAAAACTGAAGAATCTCACAAACCCTGGTCAAGAACAGGCCATATTGCGGAAAAATAAAAAAATAAAACCTTTATATTTTGCCTGACTATTTTTGGGGTCATTAAGATACTTGACATTTTTGTGAATGACTTTGAAAAAATAGTTTTGGGGAGAGAATTGTATATTCTAGAATATCAGGCTAGATTGTATATTTTTTTAAATAAAAATATTTAAAAATCGTCAGAGGTAATCAACAGTACGCCACATTTGTTGTTTATAGATGTTTCACTGAAGACACTGATGACTTCTCCATTAACACAAATTACTCATCTGATTCTCCTGTCAATCCATTAATGAGGCTTTGTTTCTGTTCGTTCTGTACTGATCCGGCTAGCATGATCCCCCGTCCGCTCCAGACGTTTGCTAATCTGGCAAATTCTGATTGTCACTGATGACATTTCTGTCAAGTGGAAAGCAAACGAAGAGTCGGGCGAGAGGTCTGACGGTGGATCGTGTCGAAGCTTCAAACACAGCTTCCGAAAAAGGAAAAGGCCGCTAACGAGGAAAAATGTAAAATGTCAAAGCGCGTATAATGAGAGATGCGTGACAAGCATTTCTCCCGACGTCACCTTTACCTGAAGAGGAATTGGAGGCGCAGCTCCGGATTAGAGTGACGGGAATTTAAACGGAGAGGGACTTGAACTTAAAGACATTCAGCGGAGGATTTTTCTCCATGGGAACGGGGTTTTATTCAGGTGCTGATGTGAAAAGTAACGTCAATACTCTGTGTTACCCTATTAGTGCTGAAACTGGACGAATGAATTGGTTTGCATGCCTTCAGAGAAATAAACACACGAACGAGACGTTCAGAAACTACAGAAGCTCAGGAATATGAGGAGTAAAGAAGAAAAATGAATAGGAAGGACAAGAGGGGAGGAACAGACAGTGGAAAGGGGCGGAGACTAACAAAAGGGGCGGAGACAACAGCAGAGAAACGATGTAATGATTTCTCTTCTAGTCACCAAGGATGCCTTTATTTGAAGAGTAATATTGTAAAATATTATTGCAACTTAAAATAACTGTTTTCCATCTGGATGTATTTTAAAATGATTAAAGTGATCAAAGCTGTATTTTCAGCATCATTACTCCAGTCTTCAGTGTCACATGATCCTTCAGAAATCACTCTAATATAAAGAAACGTTTATGATTATTATCCATGTTAAAAACAGTTTCAGTGTGAAACCATGATAACTTTTTTTAAAGATTATTTTTGATAATAAAATATATATAAATAAATATATATATATATATATATATATATATATTAGGGCTGTCAAATGATTAATCGCGATTAATCGCATCCAAAATAAAAGTTTGTGTTTGCATAATATATGTGGGTGTATTGTGTATAATTATTTTGTATATATATAAACAAGCACACATGCATGTATATTTAAGAAAAAAATATTATGTATATGTAAAATATTTATATTTATATATAATATATAAATTCTATAAATCTATATACAGTATATACATGAAAATATTTCTAAAATATATACAAGCATGTGTGTGTATTTATATATATAAAATAATTATACACAATGCACCCACATATATTATGTAAATACAAACTTTTATTTTGGATGCGATTAATCGCGATTAATCGTTTGACAGCCCTAATATATATATATATATATATATATATACACACACATACACACACATACATATATACATATATATTACAGTAAATATATCTTGAAAAAATTGAATGGAAATTTCTGTAAATTATATAAAATAATTTATGTACATGTAAATATATTTATAAATAATTTTAATAAATATTAAGGTAAATTTATTTATGCAACATACATTAGTGCCAAATTCAGCCAATCACTATTGTCATGATGTCATTTCTTAACGCTCCAGAACAAATGGTCACATGGCATTTATGGATCAGGTGATTGGCTCGAAAAGTTTTGATATATGAGAAGAGGAGGAGTTCAGAGAAGAGAAGGAAGGCAGAAAATGAGGGGAGGAGCAGACAAACAGGTCAAAAAGACTAAACGTAATAGCTGAAATATCGAGTCGAGAAACCTTGAAAGGGTCTATCAACATGAAACTGACGAGATGAACGTCCCTGAACACACTGAACCATCTCTCGCTCACCTCTGGGACATTTTTCTTGAATTCACGGCTCAGTTCCACCAGGTGTTTATGGGAGTCCTCGCTCTCCTCCTGTCGGCCTGCGAGTTGGGCCGCCACTGAGTTTAGCTCCCTCTACAGAGACAAAGACAGAGAGACGCTTTAGAGAGGCCTGCCAACACTCATATACACAGCTTAGTACATACATAAATAAATATACGCTGTTGAATATTAACCATGTAATCCGTCATGATCTGATAGAAGGCGACTGCTTACTGTAAGCTCAGCCCCATTAATAATTAAACCAAAATAAATCCAATGCCTACAGTAGCAAAGGCCTTTTAGATAATCAGAATCCGAAATAATCAATACCTCTGCAACAGTCATGGGAGAGCGGAGAGAGAGAGAGAGAGAGAGAGAGAGGCACAGGAACGCTGAATATTCACCAATCTCCCTCTTATGCAGTTGATCTGGTGAGCAGAAAGACTGAAATACGGGCCAGAGCGACTAACACAATCGATAAGAGAGGAAGAACTGCTGTTTTTTGTACACGTAGCATTACAATAACATTGTTTGACATGTATTACTGTTCTTCCTTGCCAAACGATGTTCATTAATATTTTTTTCTTCAGAAAAAGTTCAAATAAATCAGACTATCCATGTTTTTATTTTTATTTTTTATACACTGGTTTAACTTAAAAAATTAAGTAACCTGGTTGCCTTAAAATTTTAAGTTGATTGAACTGGAAAAAGTGAGTTAATACAATCAAGGAGATTGATTTAATCATCAGAAACTCAAAATAATAAGTTATCTGAACTAAATAAATTATTTAAGTTGATTTGACAAAAGAAAAAATGTGATAACAAATCTTGAAAATATTTTTTTTACAGTGTAGATTTATCAAAATAATGGTATCATGGTTTAACACTAAAACGTGAACTGTTTTCAATATTGATAATCAGAAATGTTTCTTGAGCAGCAAATCATTTCTGAAGGATCATGTGACACTGAAGACTGGAGAAATGATGGAATAAATTACACTATATTTTCACATAGAAATGAACATTTCACAATATTACTGTATTTTTTTTTAATCAAATAAATGCTTGGTAAGCATAAGAAACGTAAATCTTCTTTAAACTTATATCAAATGTATAAAACGTACTACATGTCTCATTCTCTCGCAGTCTTTCTGTTGAAACTAAAACTAATAAATTGAGGGTAATTTTCAATTACTGTACCAAATTTGTACATGACATCAAATTAAATGTACTATGTTTTAATTAATCTCTACTCTTACTTTAAGGCAATTTAGTAAATGATCTAATAAGAGAGGAAGAATTCCTGAGGACAAAAGCCCCAGATTTACGGCACGGCTCGGATGCTTCTCAAACTCGTCATTTTCTTCGCTGGAGTCTGGAAGGATCCGGTTGGCCAGTTTGTGTTTACCGGACACATAATAAAGTCAATTATTTGACCTCCAGACACCAGTACAGCACAAAAGGAGCTTTAAACACCTCATGACAGCATATATTCCCTGAAGTTCTGGCACTTAACCCTTAAAGACCTAGACCATTTTTGGAGCACCTGCACCGCTTTTTCTTTTCTTTGTTTTTCTAACCCATTATAGCAGTCAGCATCAAGTGTCATATATCATTTTTATCAGGAGAACTTGAAGTTTTAATTTATCTCATTTAAATAATCCATTTTTACATTTAATATGTCTTAGAATGGATGAATTTACCAGATTTAAGAAAAACGGCAGCATATTTGTAGTGATTTTTTTTTACTCAACTCAAACAAATCCTCCTGAAGTTTGGATTTTTTCCTTTAGAAAGCTGTACTTGGATATTTTACATTTCCAGATGTAATTTTGACTACATGCAACAATCCCTAAGCAAGTTATAGGCATTTATTACAACATTATGATAGGCGATTTTCAGTGAAAAGCATTGTTTCAGTGAAAACAGTGTTTTTCATACTGACAATTTAGATGTGTCCAAAAAAGTTAAGGAAGTTACATAAATAGAAACATTGTAGTAGAACAATGAAGCAAAAAAAAAAAAAAAAAACTTATATATAAATAAAACTTAGATGATAGTTTTAACCAATCTGGGGATGGGGTGGGACTAAGCATTAACAGTCATTTATGATTGGCTCAGAGGAAAAAAACGCACGGGTTTCTTTGACGAATCAATGCTGATCAAAACTTGATGACGCAATCACATTCACTACGGAGCTTCTGAATGTCCAAACGCGATTAAGCCGATATCACAGAAAAGCCGCGAATCTCCTCTTTATGGGACTTTTTAAAGCATACGGATTGGAGCAGCGGTTCAAAAGTTATTTAACATTTAAGAACAACAGTTATTTTTAGCCGCCGGCGGCTGTATAGGTCTTTAAGGGTTAACTGGCAAGGCACTAAAATAGAAACACCAATGATCAACATGATCACCAATTATCTTTTTTTATAGAATTCATTTACAGAGAGCAGTTAAGCCATAATTGTTCAGGGCCGGGAAGAGTTTGGTGGACTGTGATGGTTCATTTAACCTCTATTAGCTGTAAGCAGAGCACAGCTAATCTGACTGAGAACATCTGAGTGACAAAAACACATCTAGAAGAGCCATCAAACCCTGATGCTTTCAAGCCAATAACAAGCTTCGCGAATGTTTGATGACTAGAATGGTCGTCTATCTACGAGAGCTGGTGTGCTAAATGAATGACCCTACATCTAAATAAATACGTAGGACTGTGTGTTTGGAATTAAAGGGATACTTCAGGATTAGTAGAAAGCCTGTAGTATTTTTGAATTACCGTGCTTTCCACCCTCATGTCATATCCCCCTGAGACGAGAGATTTATGTATTTTTTGTCTGGAAAAATATCCTCCGATGACGCAAAAATCGCCATTTTGCGTCATTAGAGGATTTTTTTTGTCTAGAGGCTGAAGACTACAGTCAGTAGTCGGGTCTGTCCCGCATGTCCTCAACCTCAGAGAATGAACACATAGTGTCGGCCATCTTTTTTTGGAAGCTAAGCTAGCAGGCTCATCGGTAATCACGCCACCGGCCTCGCCCCGTTCTCCCGCGGCCCTCACTCGTCCCGCTCGCCACAGTAAACATGAGGAATGGCGACTGTAGAACGCAAAAGCCGAATCCCAGACATTTTGGGCGTTCTCGAAACACATTTTCGGGCAGACTCATCACGGAGACTCACTAGTAGCCTAGACTTGTTGTTTTACTACTGCGCTCTGTTAAAAATCAAAGCCAAAAATCGGAACAAGTTGTGTTTAAAATTGTAGGTTGATATCTCAAAAAAATGATCTTTCAGTGAGAGCGTGTTTGGGTGCAGTACCAAACTTTTCCACTAGGGCACCACCAGACTCCATTACTGCCCATGTGTTTTGAGTGATATGAACCACTATTTACACAATTTTCACACAATTTATGAAGTAGAGATCCTATTCAGAAGTAGTATAGAAAGTTTGGCAGATTTTGATATGAAACACATACAAAGAACACGCATGTGCCACATCACAAATGGTACATTTATTATTATTTTTCCTTATATTTAAAACATTTTCAGACCTTTTTTTTAAATAAAGAAAATAATTGAATGGATGCAATCTTTTGAACTCTTGGCATGAAAACAAACTGAGGTTTCAACCATTTTTTTCATGATTTTTATTGCTATTTCAAAATAAAAGTCTGAACGCGCCTTAGGAGTATGAAAATATTGTTGTTGCAAATTGATAAATTATGGCTCCTGTGTAATTTATTTTGAAAATCAGTCATCAAATATGGAAACAAGAGATTGTAAGCTTTTAAATTACATATATAGAGTGTCTTTACGCTATTATGAGTGACTGAAATTTAGAGACTCTACTTTCTCAGACAGAAATCAGATGAGATCAAACTCTTAAATGTGAACAACAGCATCACTAATTGCCTGAGTGAACAAACTTCACCGCCGACGAGCATTTACAGAAAGTTGTGCTTAAGTTTTAGCAGCCGTAACAGTAGGAGAACATAAAGGAAAAGCTTTTTTTATTAATAGTTTTGACATCTGACACATCACAAACAGCATCTTTGCTCCCTGCATCGTCTACAGAGACACGATATCAGCAGGAGCTGGAAATAAACCTGCTCACTCTCACCTTTCAAGAACAAACTGCAGCACGCTTCACTTCTGTTGTTTTTTTCAAATGTTTGTTCATTTGTGCTCAGACAGCCATCAGACCCACCTGATGCTACAGCGGCGTTCGCCAAAAGCCCTTTTTCTTCCTCGTTTCTCTGCTACCCATGATGCACTGAGGTCTGAGACGCCTGTTAATGCAAGCGTGCTCAGCAGGCGATGATCCATGTTAGTCAATGTCGTTCCAAGCGGGAATACAGTACTCATAAGTGCCATCTGACACAAGCCATCTAAACTCGGAAAACTTCCATGATAAACAACTAGCAACTTTAGCATTAAAAATGCCTCCTTTCGCCCCTCGTTTTCTCTATTTTTAACCTGACATCAAATTAATATTTGAGCCTTTTCTGATTGCTTTCATTCTTATTTAATATAAATATAATATAAATGTTATAAATACAACAAAAATAATAATAAAATACTATAATAATTAGGGATGTGGAAAGATTAATTGCGATTAATCACATCCAAAATGAAAGTTTGTGTTTACATAATATATGTGTGAGCTGTGTATAATTATTTTGTAGATATAAATACATATGCATGCATGTATATATTTAAGAATTATCTGCACGTAAATACTGTATAAATACATAATATATATTATATATATATAATTATTAAGGCCGTCAAATGATTAATCGCATCCAAAATAAAAGTTTGTGTTTACATAATATATGTGGGTGCACTGTGTATAATTATTTATATATATAAATACACACACACATGCTTGTATATATTTAAGAAATATTTCCATGTGTATACTGTACATAGATTTATATATAATATATATTATATATAAATATAACTATTTTATATATAAATAATATTTTTTTCTTAAATATACATGAATGTGTGTGAATTTATATACAGTATATAAATAATTATACACAGTGCACCCACATATATTATGTAAAAACAAACTTTTATTTTGGATGCGATTAATTGCGATTAATCGTTTGACAGCCCTAATAAATATAATTTTTTTTATACATGAATACACATTTACTTAAATATACGTATGCATTTGTGTGTATTTATATGTACAAAATAATTATAGACAGCACACACACATTTTGGATGCGATTAATCGCAAATAATAATACAATTTAATATCATCCCCATGGCTTAAAGGTTTCAACACACAAAATACTGTTCAAAAACACCCAATATTATTGGATGGAGATTAGGGCAAGTTCAAATCCAGCATTTCTTTCTTTGTTACCCCATTTTTTCAACCCAAAAATTAACATTATGTTATCATGTGGTAACCTGTATGACTTTCTTTGTTCTGTGAAACAGAAAAGTAAAAGAGTAAGTTGATGACTGTTAAAGCTAAAAGCACCATAAAATATAATAAATATATATTATACATCTTCTCAAGTCAATGTCCTTTTAAAAAACACCTTGTGTGTGCTGTAAAAGCAAACATCACACAGATTTGGAAATGGAACAACACGAGTTTGGGTGAACCGGCCCTTTAAATCAGATCCTAGTTCCAGGAAACCACAAAGAAATGTCACTATTGAACAGTATTGGAAAAAAGCCACACTTGTGTGTAAAAAGAAGACATCTTCAGTCAAATGTTCGACGTTTTAAGGGTTTGGAAAAGGCAATCAGGCCTGTATTTTCAGGATGTGGTGGGCAGCTGGGTCAATATTGAGTCCCTGTCATTACGCCTGTGCCAGTCAAACATCCATCTGTAATTGATGAGTAAGCTTTGCCGATGTCAGGGGGGCGGGGCCTGCTGAGGCCAGCATCCAGTGAGGAAAATTGATTGGCCGAGGTGCTAACGTTCACGTGCTCCGTAGAGCCGCCCGTTTGGATATGCAAAGGAGGAGAGAGGAGCCGACGGTTGAACTTGACATTGAATCGAACGTCTACGAGGGACTGAGATGTGTGAAAGCGCCAAAAAGAAAAACATAACCAGGGGTAAACTAAATCACATCCGAGAGCTTGTCGTCTGCAATCACCAGACGAGCAATGAAAAAGCGTACTGTAAAAACACAGACCGTTCCGATATAACCTTCAGATTCACTACAGAGCTCGTTAAAATCTTTACCATCGATTACCGCAGAATCTATGGCACGTCTCGCTGATGACAGCGGGGGAGAGCAAGAGTTCTCAACCAGTGAACCGGAGTGTTTTGACCAGCAGAAATGAACTGAAAAATAGTGGGAAACAAGGGGGGGAAAAAATGCAGATGGAGGTATTATTTTTCTTTTTGTATCCCATCTAATTGCAATCATAGGCAGATGTCTGCGAGTGTGACAGCATCAGCAGAATTGCTGCTGAGAGCACAGAATCTTTGTCTAAAAATAATCAGACGTTCTGGGCTCGGCTGTTTGTTATAATGGTAATCGATGCTGCAGGCTTTGAATTCCATCAATTTATAGATCCACTCTGTTCTGCCTGGTGATTGCGCTGCCTCTAAACCCCTGCTGCACACACACACACACACACACTTGTAAAAAAACACAAAAGGTTCACGCAGACCTATGCATGTAGATATGCAACTCTGCATGCATATTATACAACCAAATTATGGATGAACACAAATACAAACATCAGTGTAAGAGAATGATTCAACCATGCGTCCAACACACAAACAAACAAGGCCATTACTATGCATGCTCATTATACAAAAATATCTCCAGGATCATTCCTCGTGGATGCAAACATGCAACCCTGCATGCAAATCATTTGCATAAAATGCATATTATACAGACAATCGTGTCAGGATCATTACTCAGATATGCAACACTGCATGCACTTTATAAAAATAAATAAAAAATGCAAATAATGCTATCTACAGAACGGTTATCTGTGCATGCATTCATGCATTAATACATTCAAATAATATAGAAGCAGTGAGGGTTGTTTGGATTGCCGCATTTTTTTGTACTTAAAAGTTTAGGTACATTTTATTAGGTGAAGTTATTGTTACTGTTGTTAAGTTATTACTGTAGTTATTGTTAAACTAAAATGTTAAGGAGTTATTTTATACTTTTTTTTTTTGCCAGCCAGCCAGCTGCAATCACCAATAAAACAATGAGTTGTTTCATTTCTTTTTTTCTATTGCCATAAATATCATTATCGCAGATATTCTTGAAATTTCATGCTAAAATGTTTAGGCTATATCGCCCACCCCTAACCGGATCATAACTTGAGTATGCAGATATGCAACACTGCATGTGTGATATATAAAATGCAATCATTACCTAAGCATGCATACTATGCAAATCACATCTAAAGCAACAGTACTTCTGCGACACAAGGAGAAACACAAATATAAACATCAGTGTGGAAAGAGAAGGTCCAGTTATGCACCAAGCATCCAACACACACACACAGTGAGGGACAGCAGAAGGGCTAGTCTATGATTTAGATAAGTGCAGTTTCTTTTCATACGTTTTCTTATCTCCTCCATTTGTGTGTAAGGCAGAAGATTTGTCCTTAGCTGTTTCAGATTAGTGCCGCTTCTCAGACGCCACATTCGAGAGGAGAGATCGATCAATGAATCAAATCAACACAATCAATACGGCCCATCGCTGGAGTCTAGTCTGGCCCCCGCATTAATACCGGCACCAACCCCACCCCCAAACCCCCCCGACACGCACAAAAACAACAGCGCTTCTCTCTGCTTTTTGTTTTTTTGCAGGTTGGGAGAGATCCAGGATAGGGCCGGTTCTGGCGGGTGTCCATGGCAGAGATGGAAGATGAGCCGTTATCTGCCCTGACTTGGACAGGAGAGAGGAAACAGGAAAGTGGCCCTGCTGGACGTGCTCAGAGCTGCCATGCACTCCCGCTCTCCTGCTTTCATTTGTTTACCCGTACCAGAGCTTGATCACAAATGAGATCTTTTTAATATCTCAACTGCTTCTTCTAGAAAGCTTTGAGATAAGGTGAAGAGTCACCTCGAATGGATCTCCTCTAGTGGTTTAGAAGTCGTCAATGTCTCAAACTGTGCTCAGATTGACCAAACTACTATCAGAGATCTCAAACGATTCTCTTCAAATGATCTGAGATCCCTATAGAAAAACAGTTTCATGGGGTTCTTGAACCTTTATGCCAAAGAGGTTGTATTTAAAGGTGCATTGCGCAACATTTCATGTTAAAAATAGTAATAAAGAACCCATACATGCTTACTAGTTCACATTAGTAGAAAAAAGAAAAAAAAAACTTTTGCTGATAATTTACTCACCCCCATGTCATCCAAGATGTCCATGTCTTTCTTTGTTCAGTCGAAAAGAAATTAAGGTTTTTGATGAAAACATTCCAGGATTTTCTCCATATAATGGAGTTCAATGGGAACCAAACGGTTCAAGGTTCAAATGAGAGTTTCAGTGCAAACTGCAAACTGTTCAAAGGGCTTTAAACGATTCCAGACGATGAATAAGGGTCTTATCTAGCGAAACGATCGCTCATTTCAAAAATAAAAAAAGTTTCAGTTTTATAAGCACAAATGCTCGCCTTGCTCTGTTCTGTGATGTGCGTTCGTGACTCTCCTGTTCGAACTCGTTCATCAAAATGAACAGATCCTTTTTCGAGTCATTTGGTTGATTCAATGAACGAAATGACTCGTAAAAGATTCATTCATTTTGAAATGACTGCTCGTTACGCTAGATAAGACCCTTATTCATCGCCTGGTGTCGTTTAAATCCCTTTCAAGCGGCACTGAAACTCTCTTTTGGACCTTGAACCGTTTGGACCCCATTGAAGTCCATTATATGGAGAAAAATCCTGGAATGTTTTCATCAAAAACCTTAATTTCTTTTCGACGGAAGAAAGAAAGACGTGGACATCTTGGATGACATGGGGGTGAGTAAATTATCAGCAAAAGTTTTGGTCCCACTTTATATTAAGTGGCTTTAAGTACCATGTACTTACATTGAACTTAATCATTTGATACAATGGACTTATTGTGTACATACATGTTTTTACGTTGTACTTATATTTTAAAAATACCAGCATGCATTTACAGCTGTAATTAATTTATGTAATTACATCTGTAATTACACAGCTGACCCATCCCTTACACTTAAACCCACCCTTAAACCTACCCATACCACCACACCTGTCCCTAACCTTACCTGTATCACTCCTCAATAGCAGCAAAAGTGATTTACTATACAACATGAGCACAATAAGTACATTGTACCTATTTTTAGATGTAAGTACATAGTACTTAAAGCCACTTAATATAAAGTGGGACCAAAGTTTTTTTTTTTATAAAAGTGAACTACTCCTTTAACGGTGACATCATCAGAAGATGTACATTAGGAATCTGTCAATCAATCACACTGTAAAACGCGATGTCCCTTTCCAATCAGGAATGGTACAAAAAATGAACATCACAGATTTAAAATACTGTGTTATGATGTGTGAATTTATCTTGACACATTTCTAAACCTGCCAGCAGAGGCTGGGAAAAGATTCCGAATAATTAATCCCAAAACATCAGCCAGAAAACACGGCGGCTCTTAAGACGAGCGCGAGCGTTACAATGATCGGGAAGGTGTGACTCACGTCGTCAGGAATTAGTTGTCACGCTGCACTTCATTTAGGAGTTTTAGCACCTAGCACGCCGCAATCCGTCAACACCCTGTCTAAAACACACGTTCTGTTCAGAACCGCTTTATCTGTCGGGCACTGAGACACACACACACACACACACACTCTACATGTAGTGCAGGCAGTGCTGTCACTTTGGAATAAAACCCCTCAACCATCTATCAGAGGGTTTTAATCCAAAGTCGCTCCTCAGCAGGGGGCTGGAAATATTGACTGGTTATAGAGCGACCGCCGAGACCCCTGGTCATTTAAAGGATTGAAAAACGGTCCACCTACTGCTCATAGTAAGAGCTGCATTTCAGCAAAGTATTATTTTTAAAGGAGAGTGTTGTTTCTCCACCAAACAGAACAGATTTACTTTAAAAAGTTACACTCTTAACCTTCTAGTGCTGTTTGGTCATTTTTGACATGGTCAGTTTCATGCATGCACTGTCCAGTGTTTAGTTAAAGGAGTAGTTCACTTTTAAAAACACTTTTGCTGATAATTTACTCACCCCCATGTCATCCAAGATGTCCTTCAGTCGAAAAGAAATTAAGGTTTTTGATGAAAACATTCCAGGATTTTTCTCCATATAATGGACTTCAATGGGGACCAAACGGTTCAAGGTCCAAATGAGAGTTTCAGTGCAGCTTCAAAGGGCTTTAAACGACACCAGACGATGAATAAGGGTCTTATCAAGCGAAACGATCGCTCATTTCAAAAATAAATAAAAAAGTTTTAAGTTTTATAAAGTCAAATGGTCGCCTTGCTCTGTTCTGTGATGTGCGTTCGTGACTCTCCTGTTCATTAAAATTGAATGAACGAATCTTTTTTCGAATCATGACTCGAAGGGTCCTTGATAAGACGCTTATTCCTCATCTGGTGTCGTTTAAAGCCCTTTGAAGCTGCACTGAAACTCTCATTTGGACCTTGAACCATTTGGTCCCCATTGAAGTCCATTATATGGAGAAAATCCTGGAATGTTTTCATCAAAAACCTTAATTTGTTTTCGACTGAAGAAAGAAAGACATGGACATCTTGGATGACATGTGGGTGAGTAAATTATCAGCAAAAGTTTTTTTTTAAAAAGTAAACTACTCCTTTAATGCAATAAAAAAAATAAAAAATCAGTTTTAGATTAAAATGTTGAAATCTACGCCGAATTAGACTCCAGTGGCTTACTTACAGTTGTCTCTGCGCATTAAGGATGAAGTGTGTAATTTTTATGGATGTTCAAACATGTTCTCCAGTTTTAGCTTAACTGTAGAGATGAGCGCATGAAATTCGGTTGATTCCACCATAAACATAAAATAAACACACACAAACACTGAATATGCGAGTCTGATGGCAGAGATGTTCAAGAAAACTCCTTGATATACTCTTGCCCGATAATGCAGACATTATACACTTAATGTATTCCACAAGTCAAAACAATAAAAAATTATGCCATCAACACATATCAAAGCATTTAGCCAAGCAAACACTATAGTCTCATGCCTTATACTTAAACTAACTCAGTTATCAAACAGGTATTTATACTTTCTATTCAAAACTTTTCACTCAAATTAGTGAGTTCTTTAACATTCAGTATTTTAAGTTCTTCCAATTAGTGTACGTCTAAATGAGTCCACGTTATTTATCATCATCATCATGGCTCATTGTTATTTTCACACTCCACTCTGTGGTTACAATCAGAGCAGCCATTACTATCTCACACAACCGCTGACTTTGTGGCCGTGAAAAAAAAAAAATCCCTGGCCTAGATGAACTCCTGCAGCTTTCACAGAATAAGTGATGGTTTCTGCTATTTGTTTATTTATTCACACTGCGGTTTATTAGGCAACAGTCAAGAACGCGGACTATTGAAAAATTCACTGCGCGGCTTTGAGAAAAAAAAGGAGGGGAAGTGTCTCGGTAAAATTTATTGTGGAGTAAATATAAGTGTGTTAAAAAGAGCGATATAAATGGGGGCCAGCGACTTGACAATCCATAACAAACGGCACCAAATCAGTCGAGCAAAGTCTCGACGACACACACACACACACACACTGGCCCACTTTCCAGAAGAAATCGACGGAGGTGGGGGTGAAAAATGGCAAGCAGCGGATAACACGGATAACCTGCCATTGTTTATTCTCTCTTAAGAAATGTCAATCTGTTTGTTTCTCAGGTGTGCTCCTTTTTTCCTGTTGTTTGTGCTGTTTCTCTTCCTCCCGCCGTTCCCCCGTCGATTTCAAGCGGAGATCAAAGCCGAGCTTCTGGAGGAACGTGAATATTTCAGGTGAGCGGAGCGACTGCGCTTCACACCACCTGTGTGACACCGAACCAGGTCCAACCCCTCGCAATTACCCGTTCTCCGGAGGGCCCCTGAGAGCCCGGCGACACCAGCCAGAGCCACCTGTCAGAGCGGAAAACTCTTTAATTCCTACCCAATGCACGCACGTGTGCGACAGAAAGAGATATTCCTCATCCGAGACAAAAATAAATGCATCTAGAGCGCCGAGATTGGGAATATGGCCCACGTCAGCGAGGTACAGTTAAAGCGAGGATGAAAAGGGAACTTGCGAGGTTGCAGAAGTTTGTCGACAATCTCTCGAGGAACACGTTCAAACTTATTCTACATCAAGAAGTAGTTTAAAAAGGCCACGGCCCATCCAAAAGTCTGAAGCGTTTTTAAAGGAGTAGTTCACTTTTCAAAAAAATTGTCCATGTCTTTCTTTCTTCAGTCGAAAAGAAATTAAGGTTTTTGATTTCAATTTTTCTCCATATAATGGACTTCAATGGGGTCCAAACGGTTCAAGGTCCAAATGAGAGTTTCAGTGCAGCTTCAAAGGGCTTTAAACGATTCCAGACGATGAATAAGGGTCTTATCTAGTGAAACGATCGCTCATTTAATAAAAAATAGTAGTTTTATAAACTCAAATGCTCGCCTTGCTCTGTTCTGTGATGCACGTTCGTGACTCTCCTGTTCATCAAAATGAACGAATCTTTTTCCGAGTCAATTTGTTCATTTTGTTCGTTAAATCAACCAAATGACTCGGAAAAAGATTCGTTCATTTTGATGAACGAGTTCGAACAGGAGAGTCACGAACGCGCATCACAGAACCATTTGAGCTTATAAAACTTTATTATTTTTTTATTAAATGAGCGATCGTTTCGCTAGATAAGACCCTTATTCATCAACTGGTGTCGTTTAAAGCCCTTTGAAGCTGCACTGAGACTCTCATTTGGACCTTGAACCGTTTGGACCTCATTGAAGTCCATTATATGGAGAAAATTTAAATCAAAAATTTTGATGAACGAGTTCGAACAGGTGCTGAAACCCAATACAGGACAATAGAGACACCAGAATAACAATATTCATGATCTGAAGCTGAAATTACTGAGTTATTGTAGATGCTTGCACGCTTTCACTGACTAGATATATTCAAAATAATGTCAGCCACTTTTTACTGGTAACATCAGACATTTGTCATTATCAGGACCCACAAATATTCCCCAGTGCATTATTATACATTATAATCAACATTATATATAGTAGTTCAATGTAGTACTGACACTAAAACTCTGAAAGCCTGAATTTTTTCTTGCACGGTAATTTTTATTTTGGGGGGGGGGGGGGGGGGACTATTCACGATATGTATTGTTGCATTTTTGTATTGTGATATATTGTGGCACGATATACAGTATTGTTGCACCCCTAGTGAACGTGTCCCGGATCGATGATGTAAATCTCCGGATGGGTTTTCTTGTCCATTTTTAACGAGTCTTGACTGCCGTACAGTCTGACATTAAAGACAACTGAGATCCTACAGGGTGACATGGCTTATAGCGAGGATCATGTCTGTACAGCCTGACAAGCAACAGTCATAAAGGACTATTATAAAGCGTAGCGTGCACCCGTCTTTAGCGGAAAAACATCCTAATGTCAAACACGCTAATGTCGAGCCAATAAAACTATTTCAACAGTGTGTACGAGTTGCCAAACCAGTCCCATATGAGGTTGCATTTCAGTTAGTATGCTCCCTTAAAAGGTAGTAGACAGCACTAGGTCTACACTCTAAAACATGTTGGGTTGTTTTAACCCAATTTTGGGTCAAATATGGACAAACTCAAACATTAGGTTAAAAATGTCATTTAAAAAAATGTAACCCAATGTCCATATTTGACCCAAAATTGGGTTAAAACAACCCAGCAATTTTTAGAGTGTAGTAACAAAGCTATAAGATGTTCACACAAAGAGCCGCCAAATGTCCTAGCCTGGGTCTAACGCAAGATAAGCTTTTGTGTGTGTGTGTGTGTGTGTAAAAGCATTTCAATGCTTGAGCAGTCATCTCTTTTCCCACAGCCAATAAAAACTACTCCTCAGAGTCCACACCAATCTGAGCAGCACTATTCAACAGCAGCCCATGGCAGGAGCTCAGGGAGATTGTGTGTGTGTGTGTGATGAGCAAAAGGTGTAGGGGGAACGACGGCAGAGCGTTTCTAGCGCCGTCTCTGTGAACGCCAGTAAAGCCCTTGCAGCAAATTCAGTACATTCCTCTGTGTCAGAGCGGCCGACACACATTAGCCGTTTACATGGGAGGAAACACAATCTATTTGATGCTACACTGCCCACATGTCTAAAGCCTTCCCTTCAAACACCAGCGCTTCACACGTTTTGACTCATCTCATATTCTGAGCAGGTACGCCGGCCGGGAAACACTCCATCCGGAAACCACTGTTTAAAGTCAAAGCTGAGAGTAAACATGCTACATTTGTTTCCATGTACTATGGGACATTTTTGTAGGTTCCAGTAATCTATCTATGCATACAAATATCAGGCAAGCTGTGCACATGTGTGTGTGAGTTATATATTGTGTTATACTATATATATACAGTATATATATATATATATATATATATATATATATATATGAAAAGTTCAGATGTAAAAGCCTCTAAATGCCATTTGAAATTTTCTTCTTGAATGATGATTTTTATCAAACTTGTATATTTAAGTTCAGTAATTTCACTTAAATAACAATTAATAAGTAATCATCATTGCAATTTAAGTGAAATCACTGAACTTAAATATACAAGCTTGATAAAAATGATCATTCTAGAAGAAAATTTCAAATGGCACTTAGAGGCTTTTACATCTGAACTCTTCATATATATATATAAGGTGGTGACCATAGACCTGCATTATATGACTGACAGACAAGAACGGTTTGATCTAAAAATATCAAAATTGAAACTACTGCGGAAACAAAGACGCCTCCATCTTGGATGCTCTTGAGGTAAGCTAAAACATACCAAAAATTTATTTCAAAGTGAACTATCCCTTTAAAATATGTCTATTACACTCTTCAAGCCTGCATTTATCTGATCAAAAATAGAAAATTGAAATAACTTTACTAAATAATGGTTTTCTATTATAATATACTTTAAAATGTTCATTTTCAGCATCATTACTCCAGTCTTCAGTGTCACATGACCCCTCAGAAATCAGTTTAATATGATGATTTAATTTTAATGTTGGAAACAGTTGTGCTGCTTAATACTTTTTTTATAACCGGTGATATATTTTTTTCTGGATTCTTTCAATAAACGAGGATGAAAAGGGAACTTGCGAGGTTGCAGAACTTTGGGAACGTCGGAAGAACGCGACAATCTCTCGAGGAACACGTTCAGACTTATTCTACATCAAGAAGTAGTTTAAAAAGGCCACATCCCTTCCAGAAGCGTTTTTCAAGGGATACTCCACTTTTTTGGGGGGAAATAGGCTCATTTTACCACTCCCCCAGAGTTAAACAGTTGAGTTTTACCGTTTTCGAATGTATTCAGCTGATTTTCTGATATTTAGAAGAATATCAGTAACCAGTATAGTATATTTTTTTCCTACTATGGAAGTCAATGAGACCAGAAACTGTCTGGTTGCTTTTGGCTTGCTTAGTTGGGGTTATTTAATATTTAATATTTAACAATATCTGTGTTGTACTACTTTCATCCTATCACTGTGAAGCTGCTTTGATACAATCTGTATTGTGAAAAGCGCTATATAAATAAATGTGACTTGACTTGGTTACTGATATTCTTCTAAATATCCGAAAATCGGCTGAATGGATTCGAAAACGGTAAAACTCAACTGTTTAACTCTGGGGGAGTGGTAAAATGAGCCTATTTCCAAAAAAAAAAAAAAAGTGGAGTATCCCTTTAATATTGATTTGTATGTATTTACAAAACATCAAGCAACACAAAAGCTATGCTCCAAAAACATAATGCGCTACCTATCTAGAGAGAATATAAGGTTGCGAAAAAGATAGGCAACATAATGATGATGTCTTCTAATCGAAGATACCCTAAGATAATATATATATATAAATACACTATATATGTATATTTCTTTTCTCTATAACATCAGCCATCGACAGAGAAGCGGAGATGAATGTGACAGCTGCGGATGGTCAGTGAGCTCTTGGTAAATGTCACTTCACTCATTACCACACAAACACAACACGGCCAAAAGCTTCATGATAGATGAGTGACCCAACAACAGATAGAAGACAATCCCACTCCATCACTACATGCTGTCAAGCCAACAAACGCCAACGTATCGAGCGGGAATCTCGAGCCCTTTTGATTGGCCAATTACTGATGAACCTGCATTGAATATTCTGTCGCGCCGTAAAACAACTGAAAACTGAAGCCTACACACTGAAAATGGCACACATCTATATTATGCAGTTTCCCATAATGCAATGCGCTTGACTTGATCTTTGCATTCCAATGTGACAAATCAACTACATTGTACATTTATTTCTTAATTCATTATGAAATTAGAAATGTGATACTAGTAAACAACAGACTAATTATTTCTGCTCCTTTCCTTCCAAGTACTGTGTAGTTCACTAGTTACTATGTGTTACTATTTCAAACACAGCCAAAATAATTCCACTTCTGCCAGATCAGCAAAGTGTCCACACTGGTCATGTTATCATCAACGTCCAGCTAATTTAACACAGCATGTGACCTTTAACGTGAGACTGATGACTTCTGATTGGCCCTGTCTGCTGACATCACACTACAATTATAAACTCGTTCTAAGTTTATAACATCCAGGGTATTAATAATGATTTCTATTCATACTACAAACAAAGAGAGGCTGCGTTGCAGTCGTTCTCTCAGTAGAGACTCGTATTTAACCATGTGTTTCACTCATCTGTGAATTCAAAGGTGCTTCATGACATGAGCTGCTGATGCGGTCCAGCGGTTCCCATCTGTACCGGGCCGTCTCAGAGGAAACACACACACACGTCACGACGCCTACGCTCGGGCCAGCCATCCGTTTCCCTCTTGGGCTTACGGGAATATTCTGGATGGTGAAGCAGAGAGGAGGCAGAAACCAGTGGCAGACTTCCCTTGTGTTTGGGGGAGGGCGTCGTTCGTTTACCTTAGTGCACATGTGGAGAAGAATCCCGGAGAGGAGACCCGTGAAGTGTGAACGCACCCTCTTGTCGTCAATCCTCCAGATAGCAGAGTCTATCATTAGAGCACTTACACACACAGATGGAGGTTCTGGGATGAACGGGAATCGCGGGAACTGGGCGGTATACCAAATACTCAAAATATAATAATATTATTATTTTATTATATTATAGAAATAATATTTGCAATGATTTTTATACCAATATAAATTTAAGCAACACTGTGCATATTTATTAATATTTATGATTTTTGGTGGAACTTCTAATTTTGATCATTTGAATTTTGTTTCCTAGAACAGATTTAAAAAAAATAAAAAAAAGGCTAAAAAAATTAAAGAAAATACTAAATAAAACATTATAAATAATAATAACTAAACAATAAAGATGATACATTTTAAAAGCAGAATAAAAATAATAATAAAAAATTATAAATAAAATATAAACAAATATTGATAAACGATAAAGATAATGACATATAAAATTACAATAAATAATTTACAAGCATGCTAAAATTAAAGATTATAATAAAAAAATTAAATGATAAAAATAATGAAAAAATATAATGATAATGATATAGATTATGATAAATAAATGATTAAAAAAATTAAATGATGAAAATAATGATAAATAATGAAAACATATAAAAAAAAAAATATGATAACGATGATAAATGATAAAAACAATGATAATAATTATTAATAAAACATAAAGATATAATAAATCATAAAAATAATTAAAAAATGATAAATAATAATAAACAAACAATAAAAAAGAAAGAAAGATATATTTAATATACTGCCCAGCCCTGGTATAAAGATTATAATAAAAAAAAAATCAACGATAAAAATAATGATAAATAATAAAAAAATAACGATAATGATATAGATTATGATAAATAAACGATTAAAAAATGAAATGATGAAAATAATGATAATGATAAATAATGAAAACATATAAAGAAAAAAAATTATGATAACGATGATAAATGATAAAAACAATGATAATAATTATTAATAAAACATAAAGATATAATAAATCATAAAAATCATTAATAAAAATGTAAATAATAAACAAACAATAAAAAAAGAAAGATATATTTAATATACTGCCCAGCCCTGTATAAAGATTCTAATAAAAAAATAATAATAATAATAATGATAAATAATAATACAAAAATAACGATAATGATATAGATTATGATAAATAAATGATTAAAAAAAAGAAATGATGAAAATAATGATAATGATAAATAATGAAAACATATAAAGATAAAGACAAAAAAAATTAAGATAACGATGATAAATGATAAAAACAATGATAATAATTATTAATAAAACATAAAGATATAATAAATCATAAAAATCATGAATGAAAATGATAAATAATAATAAACAAACAATAAAAAAAAAGAAAGATATATTTAATATACTGCCCAGCCCTGGTCCAAACACATGCAGTGTGTGAGTCTGTGAGTCTCATGCTCACTCGCGTCCGGCATAGACAATCTCAATCTGCTGAACACAAGTCATCAGCCGCTTATAGTATACACACAAAGTAAGAGGGACGAACTCTGCCTTCCCATAAGTCTCAGAGATCCAGGCCACCAGGATCTACATGAGGGATTTGTCCCTCTTATAATACATCAGGAGTGACAGCACCACAGCGAGCGATAGCGAGGGGACAGCAGCTAAAAAAAGAACTAAAGTTCAAACTAAATCTGGAGGCTTTTAGCTGCGTTATCTGAGCCTTTCCTCAGATACCACAAGTTAATTGATCTGAAACGTCTCGAGAGTCTCGAACGTCTCCTTCGGCCGCGAACTTTCTCCCTTCATGCAAATCTATTAAGCCCCTATGTAATCAAAGACGCTTGAGGAACGTTCTTCAAACCGTCATATTCCAGCGACATCAATCGATGCCTTCTCGAACTTTCCAAAACGAGAGAGAGCCGGATACTGTAAACAGGCCACAAAGAAATTATGCTATGCTGCAATCCATTATTCATTTATGATACATTTTTCATTTAGCACTAGAGAGGGGGCTATACGCAATGATGAATGCATTGCCCGGGATGCAATTTGTATGTAAAATAACAGAAGATTAAAGAATATGTTTTAACCGTAGATGTAGTTCACTGCCATTTAAAGGAGGGAGGAGAAAAAAAACCTTCATTGGGATAAAGAGCCTGTGGCGGTGCATTCGAAAAATCACTTAGTGCTACTTGGAGAGACTAAGTAATGAAACACAATGAGGAGGAGGCGTTCCAGGACACAGCATCTCTCTCTATCTCCATCATCCGGTGAATGAGATGACGTCTGGAACGAACCAAGAGACCATTCTCATTCATATGTCGTTTGATGGTCCGTTTTGAAAGTCCATAAACCAAATAATACGGTTTCCATGCGAGTAATACCGGAGACAATATATATAGAGACATGCCATTTCCCAAATCCTCAATAGAACTATATGGGAAAACCCGTAACGCCAAAGATGGCGGTTGTATGCACATGCCCCGCCCCTCCCGCCGGAAAGCCAATCGTCTGCTTTTAACAGTCAAGCCGGGCAACATTTAAGCCTATCGTCTGGTTCCGCTGACATTGAGATTTGCGACAGCGGAGACGTAGTAAACGTGTAACCTGTGGGGAAAAGGGCCTTTTAAAGGGGCAAATTTTCCTTGAGACATCTAAGAGGTCATCATATTATAAGAATATCCTGTGAGTTTCAGAACTAAAAACGTCCTTGTTAGTCCAATAAAAGCTTTTATTGACACCAGCCTCTGCAAACGACTCGTTTTTCAAAGTGGGGAACTATGACGTCAAAGAGGATAAAACACCACCGCCGCAGAAGAAGATCAACCAGTCCGTTTTCATCCTTTAACGTCACATAGAACGCTATGATAAAACGGTGCTATACTACGCACATGGCACCCTTTATCGTTAATATAACACGCGAACCCAAGGCGTCATAAATCCTTTAGCGTAATATGAGACTACCCTACCCCTTACAGCGCGTGTTATAGTAACAATAACGGGTGCCATGTGTGTAGTATAGCGCCGTTTTGTCATATACTGTAGCGTTCTATAAGACGCTAAAGGATGAGAATGCACCAACTTCAACACGGCCGATTTAGCCCCTCCACCGACTCGCGCATTACACGCATAGCTAAATAACATAGATGCCTACCTCGTGATGACAAACCGGGTCGAGAGTGAAACTCATTATAATATGCAAAACTGTTATCCACTCACAGCAGTGGGCGTTTACTTCCAAGTCTTCAATGCGAGACGCCCGAAAAAAACCAAGCGTTTTTGAGCTGGGCTCAAAACTAGCGTAGAAACGTATTCATTTTTAATGTGAAAACCAAGCGAACGTCATAATTTGACCTCAGACAACAATATAAAAAAAGTTTAAGACGCCCATTCATGAACCTTATTTTGGGGCAAAGTCGTCAAACCTTTTCAGCGATTTTTTAGCGTTGCCAAGATGGCGGCCGAGTGAAACGACTTCCCTAAAAGGACTTTGGTAATACACACACATACACACCAACTTTATTCAACTTTTACTCAGCCCCGTGTGAGATAGAGGAGAAAACGAGAGGAAAAGGGGGAAGAAAATGAGGTTACGTCGACACCAATCCGGACGCATTTGAAAACGCATCTTTTCTCAACATTTTGGCTTTTGGTGAGATGGCGTGTTTGTCTGAACTTTCCAAAATGAAGCTTTTACAGCTGAAGCCGGACACTATAAACAGACCAAATTATGCAATGACGGCGCTTTTGGCCTGCAAAAAAAGCTTCAAATGCCCTCCCAAGTAGATGAATCTAAAAATGTAGTAAAATTGAGGTATTAAAAAATGGATGCCTCTTGTTTAGTCATGTGACACAAACTCATAGTTATCTGTTTGTACCAGTATAGCTGTTCACTTTCACAGTGTTGTTAAAGATACATACTTTGAACAACCTTGATAATACAGTCCTGCAAAGATGACAAAACTTTACTTGCAATATCCAACCTGTAGTAAAACATGAGATGAAAATGATCACGCCACAAGAACAGGGTAAGAACCTTATTATGCTGAGTCTCTCTTTTACGCATGTGCAGTAACACGATTTTAGCGCTTTTCTACATTTCAGACCAGAAACTTTGGGATAATCCTTAAAAACGCTAGTGTGGTGGAATGTGTCCGGATTAAAAACAGCATGAGAGAAACGGACAACATAGGAGAAGAGAACGAGGATGAGGTTTAACTCATTGGTTCACGTGTGTCCTGGTGAAGGTGAAGGCATCATAAGCGCCTCCAGATGGGATCTGGCAGGAGATTCTCTGTGTATTTCCTATGTCAGATTCTGACCCATTAGCCCAGTGTCCTCGCCCAGAGGGGAGGAGGTGGGAACTCAAAATCTATTTGGGTCAGCAACATCGATCTCAACTCCCGCTGCTCTAGAGGTCGGGAATTTCAGCGCGGAGACAAGAACGCTGATGTTTTTTGGGGATCTCAGACTGTAAACTCACACTCTTCTCACCGACCCTCACATGACCAGAGAAATCAAACAAGCTCTGATCTGATTTGTTAGCTGGGAAACTTATTCAAGTTATCCATAATGGTACTTCTAATGTATTGTACTATGGCACTTTTTGTTGTTGAGCTCTCAAAAAACCCTGAACAAACTGACGTCTGGTTCAGGTTGTCTGTTACGATAGTCACTGTGTCAGATTACGCGATTTTGACTCCTGAAATCTTGTCGTGACGTGGACAAGACTACACGTTGCTTCCTGACCAGTCTTTAACGGCGCATGTCAACGGTGATGTCATCGAGAAGGCGAAACTAGTAGCGAGTGACTTCCGGAAACGAACGTAAACAAACAATGGATGAAGCGGTGAGTGTTGTATTGGCTGTCCTGTGTTCAGAATAAAGTTAAAAAAAGAAAGAAAACCCGACAATGGACTCGTTCCTGGATTGCTCGAAGAGGACAGTATGGGCTGTCAATCATCCAAAGAAAACTTGAGGTAAAATTTTGTTTTCTTATATATTTTTACTTTTAGTTTTAACGTTAGCACCATCGCCTCTCTTTCGTTTCGCCATTTTTGAAAGTTGTGTACGGAGAAGCTTCTGTGCTCCTATTGGTCAACCTCATACATGTGACGGACCGTTAAAAAAATAAACATGCTAGTCTTTTGTCATGATGTCGTGACGTAGCTTGTCGTCCACTATGACACACCATACGAGATGATACGATCGAATCTTGCGTCCCGAAGCCTGTTGTCGTTTACGAATCCCCACGACACTCTACGTCAAACGGATCGTGCCAAAATCGGGATAAAAGCGTGTAATCTGAGAAGCTACAATGCATTTTGGACATCTATACATGATATTCAGTACCGACGCAATGCACTGTGGTATTAACACATGATACCAACATTCAGAAGAGTAAAGAACAGGAATATGAATAAATGTATGTGTGTAAATATATATATACGGAAAGTCATAGAAACCCTATCGTAGATTTTTTCTTTTGCTGTTAGTTTTTTAAATTGGGAACCCTAAAATCAGATTTGTAGTATGTTTACCCAACTATGACGTCTTCCATTTATGAGAACCCCAGAAATGTGAAAAATGGTTTATATTTTATATGGCTAAACAGGAAGTTGGAATTTGACAGGAAGGGGAATTAACTGAACAGTGAACAGGTAATGCATTCTGGAAATGAAGTGTTTGAAATCCACCTTGGAACACAACATTAATGTACAGCATTACAATTTTTAATTTGTAATTTTTTTAGGCAACACTATTTCAACAATGTTCTCCTGACTTTAAGTAACTTCGCAACTACATGTCAACTTATTCTACTAACTTAACATTCAACTAATACTCTAATAGTGAGAGTTACTTGACATATAGTTGTAAAGTTACTTATAATAGTAGAATGTCTAAAGTGGACTATCGTTCATTCATTTCGTATTCATTTCTATACGCAATCGTATTCATTTCATCATCCATCTATCCTATCTATCTATCTATCTATCTATCTATTATCTACTATCTATCTATCTATCTGTCTATCTATCTATCTATATCTATCTATCTATCTATCTATCTATCTATCTATCTATCTGTGTATCTATCTATCTATCTATCTATCTATCTATCTATCTATCTATCTATCTATCTATCTAT
>NW_024121099.1:36795109-36834650 GCF_016745375.1 Pimephales promelas
TTCCACTTCTGCCAGATCAGCAAAGTGTCCACACTGGTCATGTTATCATCAACGTCCAGCTAATTTAACACAGCATGTGACCTTTAACGTGAGACTGATGACTTCTGATTGGCCCTGTCTGCTGACATCACACTACAATTATAAACTCGTTCTAAGTTTATAACATCCAGGGTATTAAATGATTTCTATTCATACTACAAACAAAGAGAGGCTGCGTTGCAGTCGTTCTCTCAGTAGAGACTCGTATTTAACCATGTGTTTCACTCATCTGTGAATTCAAAGGTGCTTCATGACATGAGCTGCTGATGCGGTCCAGCGGTTCCCATCTGTACCGGGCCGTCTCAGAGGAAACACACACACACGTCACGACGCCTACGCTCGGGCCAGCCATCCGTTTCCCTCTTGGGCTTACGGGAATATTCTGGATGGTGAAGCAGAGAGGAGGCAGAAACCAGTGGCAGACTTCCCTTGTGTTTGGGGGAGGGCGTCGTTCGTTACCTTACCTTAGTGCACATGTGGAGAAGAATCCCGGAGAGGAGACCCGTGAAGTGTGAACGCACCCTCTTGTCGTCAATCCTCCAGATAGCAGAGTCTATCATTAGAGCACTTACACACACAGATGGAGGTTCTGGGATGAACGGGAATCGCGGGAACTGGGCGGTATACCAAATACTCAAAATATAATAATATTATTATTTTATTATATTATAGAAATAATATTTGCAATGATTTTTATACCAATATAACTTTAAGCAACACTGTGCATATTTATTAATATTTATGATTTTTGGTGGAACTTCTAATTTTGATCATTTGAATTTTGTTTCCTAGAACAGATTTAAAAAAAAAAAAAAGGCTAAAAAAATTAAAGAAAATACTAAATAAAACATTATAAATAATAATAACTAAACAATAAAGATGATACATTTTAAAAGCAGAATAAAAATAATAATAAAAAAATTATAAATAAAATATAAACAAATATTGATAAACGATAAAGATAATGACATATAAAATTACAATAAATAATTTACAAGCATGCTAAAATTAAAGATTATAATAAAAAAATTAAATGATAAAAATAATGAAAAATATAATGATAATGATATAGATTATGATAAATAAATGATTAAAAAAATTAAATGATGAAAATAATGATAAATAATGAAAACATATAAAGAAAAAAAATATGATAACGATGATAAATGATAAAAACAATGATAATAATTATTAATAAAACATAAAGATATAATAAATCATAAAAATAATTAAAAAATGATAAATAATAATAAACAAACAATAAAAAAGAAAGAAAGATATATTTAATATACTGCCCAGCCCTGGTATAAGATTATAATAAAAAAAAAATCAACGATAAAAATAATGAAAATAATAAAAAAATAACGATAATGATATAGATTATGATAAATAAACGATTAAAAAATGAAATGATGAAAATAATGATAATGATAAATAATGAAAACATATAAAGAAAAAAATTATGATAACGATGATAAATGATAAAAACAATGATAATAATTATTAATAAAACATAAAGATATAATAAATCATAAAAATCATAATAAAAATGGTAAATAATAAACAAACAATAAAAAAAGAAAGATATATTTAATATACTGCCCAGCCCTGGTATAAAGATTATAATAAAAAAAAAATCAACGATAAAAATAATGATAAATAATAAAAAAATAACGATAATGATATAGATTATGATAAATAAACGATTAAAAAATGAAATGATGAAAATAATGATAATGATAAATAATAAAAACATATAAAGAAAAAAAATTATGATAACGATGATAAATGATAAAAACAATGATAATAATTATTAATAAAACATAAAGATATAATAAATCATAAAAATCATTAATAAAAATGGTAAATAATAAACAAACAATAAAAAAAGAAAGATATATTTAATATACTGCCCAGCCCTGTATAAAGATTCTAATAAAAAAAATAATAATAATAATGATAAATAATAATACAAAAATAACGATAATGATATAGATTATGATAAATAAATGATTAAAAAAAAGAAATGATGAAAATAATGATAATGATAAATAAAAACATATAAAGATAAAGACAAAAAAAATAAGATAACGATGATAAATGATAAAAACAATGATAATAATTATTAATAAAACATAAAGATATAATAAATCATAAAAATCATGAATGAAAATGATAAATAATAATAAACAAACAATAAAAAAAAGAAAGATATATTTAATATACTGCCCAGCCCTGGTCCAAACACATGCAGTGTGTGTGTGTGTGAGTCTGTGAGTCTCATGCTCACTCGCGTCCGGCATAGACAATCTCAATCTGCTGAACACAAGTCATCAGCCGCTTATAGTATACACACAAAGAAAGAGGGACGGACTCTGCCTTCCCATAAGTCTCAGAGATCCAGGCCACCAGGATCTACATGAGGGATTTGTCCCTCTTATAATACATCAGGAGTGACAGCACCACAGCGAGCGATAGCGAGGGGACAGCAGCTAAAAAAAGAACTAAAGTTCAAACTAAATCTGGAGGCTTTTAGCTGCGTTATCTGAGCCTTTCCTCAGATACCACAAGTTAATTGATCTGAAACGTCTCGAGAGTCTCGAACGTCTCCTTCGGCCGCGAACTTTCTCCCTTCATGCAAATCTATTAAGCCCCTATGTAATCAAAGACGCTTGAGGAACGTTCTTCAAACCGTCATATTCCAGCGACATCAATCGATGCCTTCTCGAACTTTCCAAAACGAGAGAGAGCCGGATACTGTAAACAGGCCACAAAGAAATTATGCTATGCTGCAATCCATTATTCATTTATGATACATTTTTCATTTAGCACTAGAGAGGGGGCTATACGCAATGATGAATGCATTGCCCGGGATGCAATTTGTATGTAAAATAACAGAAGATTAAAGAATATGTTTTAACCGTAGATGTAGTTCACTGCCATTTAAAGGAGGGAGGAGAAAAAAAACCTTCATAGGGATAAAGAGCCTGTGGCGGTGCATTCGAAAAATCACTTAGTGCTACTTGGAGAGACTAAGTAATGAAACACAATGAGGAGGAGGCGTTCCAGGACACAGCATCTCTCTCTATCTCCATCATCCGGTGAATGAGATGACGTCTGGAACGAACCAAGAGACCATTCTCATTCATATGTCGTTTGATGGTCCGTTTTGAAAGTCCATAAACCAAATAATACGGTTTCCATGCGAGTAATACCAGAGACAATATATATAGAGACATGCCATTTCCCAAATCCTCAATAGAACTATATGGGAAAACCCATAACGCCAAAGATGGCGGTTGTATGCACATGCCCCGCCCCTCCCGCCGGAAAGCCAATCGTCTGCTTTTAACAGTCAAGCCGGGCAACATTTAAGCCTATCGTCTGGTTCCGCTGACATTGAGATTTGCGACAGCGGAGACGTAGTAAACGTGTAACCTGTGGGGAAAAGGGCCTTTTAAAGGGGCAAATTTTCCTTGAGACATCTAAGAGGTCATCATATTATAAGAATATCCTGTGAGTTTCAGAACTAAAAACGTCCTTGTTAGTCCAATAAAAGCTTTTATTGACACCAGCCTCTGCAAACGACTCGTTTTTCAAAGTGGGGAACTATGACGTCAAAGAGGATAAAACACCACCGCCGCAGAAGAAGATCAACCAGTCCGTTTTCATCCTTTAACGTCACATAGAACGCTATGATAAAACGGTGCTATACTACGCACATGGCACCCTTTATCGTTAATATAACACGCGAACCCAAGGCGTCATAAATCCTTTAGCGTAATATGAGACTACCCTACCCCTTACAGCGCGTGTTATAGTAACAATAACGGGTGCCATGTGTGTAGTATAGCGCCGTTTTGTCATATACTGTAGCGTTCTATAAGACGCTAAAGGATGAGAATGCACCAACTTCAACACGGCCGATTTAGCCCCTCCCACCGACTCGCGCATTACACGCATAGCTAAATAACATAGATGCCTACCTCGTGATGACAAACCGGGTCGAGAGTGAAACTCATTATAATATGCAAAACTGTTATCCACTCACAGCAGTGGGCGTTTACTTCCAAGTCTTCAATGCGAGACGCCCGAAAAAACCAAGCGTTTTTGAGCTGGGCTCAAAACTAGCGTAGAAACGTATTCATTTTTAATGTGAAAACCAAGCGAACGTCATAATTTGACCTCAGACAACAATATAAAAAAAGTTTAAGACGCCCATTCATGAACCTTATTTTGGGGCAAAGTCGTCAAACCTTTTCAGCGATTTTTTAGCGTTGCCAAGATGGCGGCCGAGTGAAACGACTTCCCTAAAAGGACTTTGGTAATACACACACATACACACCAACTTTATTCAACTTTTACTCAGCCCCGTGTGAGATAGAGGAGAAAACGAGAGGAAAAGGGGGAAGAAAATGAGGTTACGTCGACACCAATCCGGACGCATTTGAAAACGCATCTTTTCTCAACATTTTGGCTTTTGGTGAGATGGCGTGTTTGTCTGAACTTTCCAAAATGAAGCTTTTACAGCTGAAGCCGGACACTATAAACAGACCAAATTATGCAATGACGGCGCTTTTGGCCTGCAAAAAAAAAAGCTTCAAATGCCCTCCCAAGTAGATGAATCTAAAAATGTAGTAAAATTGAGGTATTAAAAAATGGATGCCTCTTGTTTAGTCATGTGACACAAACTCATAGTTATCTGTTTGTACCAGTATAGCTGTTCACTTTCACAGTGTTGTTAAAGATACATACTTTGAACAACCTTGATAATACAGTCCTGCAAAGATGACAAAACTTTACTTGCAATATCCAACCTGAAGTAAAACATGAGATGAAAATGATCATGCCACAAGAACAGGGTAAGAACCTTATTATGCCGAGTCTCTCTTTTACGCATGTGCAGTAACACGATTTTAGCGCTTTTCTACATTTCAGACCAGAAACTTTGGGATAATCCTTAAAAACGCTAGTGTGGTGGAATGTGTCCGGATTAAATACAGCATGAGAGAAACGGACAACATAGGAGAAGAGAACGAGGATGAGGTTTAACTCATTGGTTCACGTGTGTCCTGGTGAAGGTGAAGGCATCATAAGTGCCTCCAGATGGGATCTGGCAGGAGATTCTCTGTGTATTTCCTATGTCAGATTCTGACCCATTAGCCCAGTGTCCTCGCCCAGAGGGGAGGAGGTGGGAACTCAAAATCTATTTGGGTCAGCAACATCGATCTCAACTCCCGCTGCTCTAGAGGTCGGGAATTTCAGCGCGGAGACAAGAACGCTGATGTTTTTTGGGGATCTCAGACTGTAAACTCACACTCTTCTCACCGACCCTCACATGACCAGAGAAATCAAACAAGCTCTGATCTGATTTGTTAGCTGGGAAACTTATTCAAGTTATCCATAATGGTACTTCCAATGTATTCTATGGCACTTTTTGTTGTTGAGCTCTCAAAAAACCCTGAACAAACTGACGTCTGGTTCAGGTTGTCTGTTACGATAGTCACTAGGGTTGGGTATCGTTTGAATTTGAGCGATTCTGATTCCGATTCCTTGTTTCGATTCATAGACATATACACTAGACCTCACCTGGTGGTTCTAATTATGCGTCAAAACCGCCGCCATCTTGGAACAGGGGTCTTGTCATAGGAAGTAGCTAGGTAACGCTGCTATCTCTCCCTTTACTTCGAATTCATTGATGGTGGCGGACTTTTGTGCAGCGTATGAAGTTCACGGATGAAATCTGAACTAGGAAGAATGTTTTTAAAAAAAAAAAAACACTTTTTTTCTTTCTGGAATCAATGATAAATACATGTCTGACCGTTGGAACAAACCAAAAAACAAGAAAAATCGCATTCATGATGATTTATGGTGATTTTATTTGCGTTAGACCTGTGTCTACTACATTGACGCTGATGCATTAAAGTGGAGGGGCTCCCCTGTTTCAAGATGGCGGCTCTATTGACGCATTCGTTCTAATGAACTGCCGTATCCAAGGTGAGGTCTAGTGTATATGTCTATGGTTTCGATTCCAGTTTCTAACGATTCTCGATTCTGATTCTTTTAAGAGGCAGGGTCAAAAAAGTTTAGCTAACCTTGCTAACCAACAGCCTTTCTGAAAGAAATAATCCTTTCTAAAGGAAATACTCCTTTTGTCACAAATTTTGCATTTTGCCGAGATTTCGTTATTTTTAGAAAAGTGAAGCCACACTTTGGACCGCCGACGTAAGCTACTCATGTTCGACTCGCGTGGTTATGGCAACACTTCCGGAAGACGCTTCTTCGTTGGTGTTGTTCAGCGGTTTATTCTTCCGCTCGGCGGACTGTGAATATCGAAACTAGGAATCGAAATTTTAACTTTTGAACGATTCCGGGAAAAACGAAAAGTTAGTCCCGATTCCAATCGATACTCGATACCCAACCATAATAATCACTGTGTCAGATTACGCGATTTTGACTCCTGAAATCTTGTCGTGACGTGGACAAGACTACAAGTTGCTTCCTGACCAGTCGTCGCATGCCGTCTTTTACGGCGCACGTGTTGTCATCGAGAAGGCGAAACTAGTAGCGAGTGACTTCCGGAAACGAATGTAAACAAACAATGGATGAAGCGGTGAGTGTTGTATTGGCTGTCCTGTGTTCAGAATAAAGTAAAAAAAAGAAAGAAAACCCGACAATGGACTCGTTCCTGGATTGCTCGAAGAGGACAGTATGGGCTGTCAATCATTCCAAAGAGAACTTGAGGTAAAATTTTGTTTTCTTATATATTTTTACTTTTAGTTTTAACGTTAACACCATCGTCTCTCTTTCGTTTCGCCATTTTTGAAAGTTGTGTACGGAGAAGCTTCTGTGCTCCTATTGGTCAACCTCATACATGTGACAGACCGTTAAAAAAATTAAACATGCTAGTCTTTTTGTCATGATGTCGTGACGTAGCTTGTCGTCCACTATGACACACCATACGAGATGATACGATCGAATCTTGCGTCCCCAAGCCTGTTGTCGTTTACGAATCCCCACGACACTCTACGTCAAACGGATCGTGCCAAAATCGGGCTAAAAGCGTGTAATCTGAGAAGCTACAATGCATTTTGGACATCTATACATGACATTCAGTACCGACGCAAAGCACTGTGGTATTAACACATGATACCAACATTCAGAAGAGTAAAGAACAGGAATATGAATAAATGTATGTGTGTAAATATATATATACGGAAAGTCATAGAAACCCTATCGTAGATTTTTTCTTTTGCTGTTAGTTGTTTAAATTGGGAACCCTAAAATCAGATTTGTAGTATGTTTACCCAACTATGACGTCTTCCATTTATGAGAACCCCAGAAATGTGAAAATGGTTTATATTTTATATGGCTAAACAGGAAGTTGGAATTTGACAGGAAGGGGAATTAACTGAACAGTGAACAGGTAATGCATTCTGGGAAATGAAGTGTTTGAATCCACCTTGGAACACAACATTAATGTACAGCATTACAATTTTTAATTTGTAATTTTTTTAGGCAACACTATTTCAACAATGTTCTCCTGACTTTAAGTAACTTCGCAACTACATGTCAACTTATTCTACTAACTTAACATTCAACTAATACTCTAATAGTGAGAGTTACTTGACATATAGTTGTAAAGTTACTTATAATTAGTAGAATGTCTAAAGTGGACTATCGTTCATTCATTTCGTATTCATTTCTATACGCAATCGTATTCATTTCATCTATCCATCTATCCATCTATCTATCTATCTATCTATCTATCTATCTATCTATCTATCTATCTATCTATCTATCTATCTATCTATCTATCTATCTGTCTATCTGTCTATCTATCTATCTATCTATCTATCTATCTATCTATCTATCTATCTATCTATCTGTGTATCTATCTATCTATCTATCTATCTATCTATCTATCTATCTATCTATCTATCTGTCTATCTGTGTATCTATCTGTGTATCTATCTGTGTATCTATCTATCTATCTATCTATCTATCTATCTATCTATCTATCTATCTATCTATCTGTCTGTCTATCTGTGTATCTATCTATCTATCTATCTATCTATCTATCTATCTATCTATCTATCTATCTATCTATCTATCTATCTATCTATCTATCTATCTATCTATCTATCTATCTATCTATCTATCTGTGTATCTATCTATCTATCTATCTATCTATATATCTATCTATCTATCCATCTATCTATCATTTTGTTTTTTAGTTAACTTTTTTCAAAGTTTACAAAGCTGCATTAGTCATGTGACCAATTAATTTAAATTTTACTTCCTTGCATTAAAATTCGAATTGCAATTCTGTATCCTGTTAGCAATCGCAGTTCTAATGGGAGCAAACCCATCAACTGAGGTAACAGGTGGATGTTTGCGGCTCTAAGGAAACTGGTTTTGTACTCATCCAGAAGTGTGCGAGCTGTAATGAAGGGTGACTGTTCCACATGCCGAGGGTGAAAAGAAAGCTGTTTGTGCAGGTCAGATGAGAGTGTCGAGGAGGAGAGGTCTTGGTGAAGGCCTGTCAGAGCCTCTCAGACCGCAGCACGGGGCAGCAAATGGGCCTGATCCGCACGCATTGTGTGTGAGCGCATCGCCTGTCTGCACTGAGAGGAACGGGAGAGGAACCGGGAGACAGACAGACGGGAGAGGGGAGGGAATTAGATCCGTGATTTGTAGCCTTCAGTGCGTCTCTGACAGGCATGTTCCAGCTCAGAGACGCTGGCTAAACCTCACCTCTCACGCTTCAAACACACAAACACAACGTAACTCACCGCAAACACACACACAGCCCTCAACGGACCTCCCATAGCTCATTTAACATCAAACTTCCAGCACAACATTCCCGGGAGCAAAAAACACAAAAGCCCTTTTTTGATCAGTTAGAAGGCCGTTTTTCTTTGTGCTACAGATCTGTCTGCTTTTTAACACTTACAACTTATCTGAAGGGTTTTTACAAATACATATACATACATACTGTATTATATATATATTTATATATACTATATGTACACACGCACACACACAGCACTGGTCAAAAGTTTGGAAACAATACTATTTTTGATGTTTTTGAAGGAAATGTCTCGTACGCTCATCAAGGCTGCATTCATTTGATCAATGTTATATTGTGAAAAAGTAATGTTAAAATAATGTTCTTCTATTTTAATATACTTATTATACTTATATACTTATTCAGGAAGGATGAGTCAAATTGATAATAAAGTGATAGAAAAGATTTATATAGTTACTGTTACTGTTATATTTTGAATAAATGCTGTTTCTTTTTCCTTTATTAATCAATTAATCACTAAAAATTTTAAATTTTAACTGTTTCCAACATTGATAACTAAGTATGAAATCATCACATTAGAGTGATTTCTGAAGGATCATGTGACACTGAAGACTGGAGTAATGAAATCAGTCATAAATTACACTTTAATACTAACATAAAAATCTGTGAATTTAAATTGCAATAATATTTTTCTTCCACTTATTATTACGCTAACTATCTGTTGCAGTCGGTTAAAATGTGTTAGTCATGCAGGATCATAGGTTAATTTTTTTCAGATTCTGAGTTTTATAATCTTTAGTTTTAATATTACACAGTTAAAAATGGATGTGAAATCTACAGTTATTTCACAGTAACATTAGTGTATAAGATTTTTACAGTAGAATATTGTAAAGTTTACAGTAAGACCTTAAAAATCACAATAGTCCAAGCATTACAGTTGAAATCACAGTAATCAAAGCATTACTGTAAAAAAAAAATCACAATTTACCCATAGTACTGTAAATAGTAAAGTAAACTAATGTAATTTTCTTTTTTTTATCATATCCTTCTTTGTGCCCCTTTCACATGGACAGCCCCAGATTATTGTTGTTCAGAATTCATAACCGGAATGTGATATAAATACTCGATGATGAGCTTTATGTAAAAGTGTAATATTAATAAATTAAAATGTATAATGTAACTTGATGCACCTGCTGTAGGAGCTTTCTATTCCATACAATATATATATATATATATATATATATATATATATTTATATTTTAAAAATTTTAATATTTTTTGTGACTGTAAAATGGATGTTTGGGTGTAAAAGGTTGTTAACAGGGCATACAAATATTTGATCTTTGATGTTTGATTGTCTTTTGGTTATAAGATGCAATAGTATATTCACATAATTATGTATATTAATATTAAGGCTGTCAAACGATTAATCGCATCCAAAATAAAAGTTTGTGTTTACATAATATATGTGGGTGCACTGTGTATAATTATTTTATATATATAAATACACACACATGCATGTATATTTAAGAAATATTTTCATGTATATACTGTATATAGATTTATATATAATTTACATTATATATAAATATAAATATTTTATATATAAATAATATTTATTTCTTAAATATACATGCATGTGTGTGTATTTATACACAGTGCACCCACATATATTATGTAAACACAAACTTTTATTTTGGATGCGATTAATCGCGATTAATTGTTTGACAGCCCTACAATAAATATATTCTTAATATTAGTTGTTTTTATTTTTGAGCTTATATATCTCAATATTATTAACATCCGATTCATTTTGAGTTTTGAATTTGAGCCAAAACTCTCAAGCTTTCCAAGTGCATGAGATGTTACCAATCGTGCACAGGGAATAAGAGAAAGCCAAGAGTTTGTGATTAAACATACGGTTCCTTGACCTTCTCTGACACTGAATGGAGCGCAGACACCCAACTCTTAACCCGCTGCATCTTTACTGTATCACACGACAGTGAGAAGACGATGAAGAGATGCTTTCAGGAGCAGCTGGCAAAGCACAGACGCTCACGCAGAAGACCTCCGACTGGCAGACACTCAACACAACACTCCAGCCTGACCGAGAAAGAGAGAAACACACACACGCACACGACAGCTTTCATCTTCTAAATGAATCAAGCAGTTTGAAGTGTTTCAAAGGCAGATGCGTTCACCTGCTCGTGTTCAAGTAGACTATGGTAAACCACACAACTTGACGGCACACAAAAGATGAATCCTGTTCTGAGAAACCGTAAATTCAATTCAAAACTTCAATTCATAAATGGTGAAAGTGAAAATGATACAGAATAGCAATCCAAATTTCAGACAGACATACAGATTTACCAGATTATTATGACAATTAGCACGCCAATAAGTTTTCCCTCCATCACGAAGGACAATAAAACGCTCCTCCAGGTTCTTCACGGACTAGACGGAAAACCACAGGTGATAAAAAGCGAATCAAAGTTTTCCAGTAAAAGCGGCAACGCAATGGCGTATAGCGAGCCAGCCGAGATTTATCCCTTCACGGCCTTTTGACACTAAATTAAAGTGTCGAGTCCATTCCCTGTGCCAGCTAGTTATCTTTCTGGGCTAATTTAACACTATAATTTACGTTCCATATAAAATACGTCCTGATATGGCGCTGTCGAGGCAGTACATCATTCTCGCCGAGCGCTCTGGTTTCGGCGAAAAGGACGGAATTAGATCATATTCATGATGCAATTAAACACTTCAGTGGGAATCAATGTAAAACTGATGAGCCCTGAAAACAATGCATATGGCAGGGAACATTAGAACGCATTACCTTCAGCTGGAAACCCTCAGCAGATGCAATTTAAACCCCTCCAACACTCTCGGCTGCCGTCGCCGCAGCCTCATAACGCGCAGCCATAATAAATGAATTTTTCACAAAATTATTCAACTACTAAATTGCCCATGGTAACTGAATATCAGATGAAAGTGATGTGAATTATTAAGAAGAGATACTGTTTGTTCTTACCCAGAGTATAATAACCGCACAAATGAGGGGAGGAGAGAGAGAGAGAGAGAGAGAGAGAGAGAGAGAGGGGTGTATACAGTAGGAAGAGTTCTTCATAATAAACACCGCCGGTTATGTCGAGCTGTAAAGGAGTTGGTCTGTGACTGTGTTCACCTGCTGTGATGATGGCATTGACCATTTCCCAGTGGACTGAAGTGCTGGATTATGGGCAGCAAATTATTATCAAGCGGTTTTGAACTTCTTTTGTAGGCCCAATGCTAAAATGCAACTGTAATATCTAACGTAACATGAACAAAAAGTAGAGACGAAGTACATTCTTGTGAGATAGTATTAGGCTACATACTATTAACAATACAGATACTTATATCTATGAAGCAGAAGCAAACTAACTTCATGTCATTGATCTTATTGTGTGTTATTCGGATAAAACGGAGAAGTTTAGAAACGCTGCAGCTCCGTTTTGCGTTTTGAATCTCCGGAGGGCGTTTTAGTAGGGCGATTAATCGCATGCAAAATAAAAGTTTGTGTTTACATAATATATGTGGGTGCACTGTATATATATATATATATATATATGGGCTATTTATTTTTACAAAATAAAAGTTTGTGTTTACATAATATATGTGTGTGTATTGTGTATAATTAATTTGTGTATATAAATACACACACATGCATGCATATATTTAAGAAAAATGTGTTATTATTATATCAAATATTTATATTTATATATAATATTAATTATGTATAAATATATATATAAAGTATACACATGCAAATATTTCTTAAATATGTACACCCACATATATCATGTAAACACACTTTTATTTTGGATGTGATTAATCGTTGCCCAGTCCTTATATATATATATATATATATATATATATAAATACACACACTAGAAAAAAATATTATTTATATATAAAATATTTATTTTTATATATAATATAAATTATATATAAATCTATATACACAAAAATATTTCTTAAATATATACAAGCATATGTGTGTGTATTTATATATATATATATATATATATATATATATAATAATTATACACAGTGCACTCATATATTATGTAAACACAAACTTTTATTTTGGATGCGATTAATCGTTGTTTGACAGCCCTACGTTTTATTGAAGACGGGACAAAACGGAGGACTTTAGAAACGATGACGCAGAGGCTCACGCTCGGCTCTATGATTGGGTGTCATCAGTCATGACATGTCCTTCCCTGATTCGTCAGCCACCCATCACATGACCTGTTTCCATGACGATCGTATTCGTTTTAATTCTCCGTTTTTAAACAAAAACGCAGTAGTGTAGATGAGGCCTGAGACATAAGCAGGACTTCTCCAATCATTGAGTCTGCTTAAACCCCGCCCCTGCAAGCTTGCGTTCACCCGCCTCCACTTTTGAGTGCCACGCCCACATCTCAACATCCAATCAACAACCAATGCATAGAAGAATGTCCCGCCCAACAACTAGAACGATTATTAAAGTAATTAGATTTCCCTTTTGGCATGAACGGGCCTTTACGCTCAGATGCACGTCACAATATAGAAGAAATAATCTGTCCCTATTTTTGTTTCATCGTGACTTTACATACATAAAGATATAGATAAATTCAGGAGTTTGAAGAAATTACATTTTCACTAGCCATTTTATCCAGGATGAACCACTCAGGCAAAAATATTAGCACAGTAAAACTACTAGAAAATGATTTATATAACCACATACAATGCCATTTATTAACAAATTCATCAGCACAGGTTTTTGGGATAATTTAGGAACCATTTTCAAATTTTCTTTCCATCGCATTTTGAATGTAAATGAACTAAATGTGACTGAATTGTGCAAGAAATATTGTCATTTTCGAAAGACACGTGCACATAACTGCATGAGCCACCCCAGCACTAAAGTCAACCAGCGGAAAATGTGTGTAAAACGTGCTTTTTGGAAAAATTATGCATAATTTCTGACAATGTGAGTTTCTCCCTCTCTTGAAAAGATAATTACACTTAATAATGCTTTAATCCGTCCATCACAGGCGAGGTGAAAGGGAGGGGTCGCGCTAAAGTGCTCCAGGGTCACGCAGTGTCAGGACAGAAGCTAGAGGTCGCACAACACAGCGACAACCGGCCCATCAAGCACACACACACACACACACACACACAACTAAAGTCTCATCGCATTTTATAAGAAACAGACAAGTCCTTGCACAGTTCCTTAACAACTTCCTGTTTTAACAGGAAATGTGTCAAAACCAAGGGGTCAAGGTTAAGCTGGTTAGTGTGACTCAGTTAGCCCCTGCTGGTGGATATTATTACAACATCAACTGGCTGCAAAATGCATCTTTCTCTATCCATGGCCATCTAAAAGTTGTCAAATGTGTTGCTGCATAAACCAAAATACAGAGTTTACTGAATTGAAATCTGACCCAATTTCGCACTGAATGTTGGTTATATTGGTTTTATTGAATGTTTAGCTGTGCATTTACTGAATGAACACTGTGCCACTGTTCGTCCGACTGTTACTGTACTTCAATTTTATTCTAAATGGTTTTAATTTACTGTATTTTATTTTTATCATCATTTTTATTTTTCACTATTTCTTATTTTTTATTCTAAACTTTTTTAATTATTCTGATTTCTTTTGATTATTTTAATTTCTTCCATGTAAAGCACTTTGAATTGCCATTGTGTATGAAATTAGCCATTGTGCTACTATATAAATAAACTTGCCTTGCCTTGCCTTGCCTTATATGTAGATAGATGTGTAAAGAAAATGTCAATTTAAATAAAAAAATATATTTAATTAAAATTAAATAAAATCTAAATAATAAAAATTAATAAAAATTATTGTGAATTTTATATGTCATAAGTACTGATGGTAATGTTACGGTAAAATAAAAAATATTTTAATTAAAAACAGATGTTAACACACACACAAAAAAAATTCTGTAGGGACAACATCATGGTTTTACCACCATTGCACCAATGCAGTACCTTTTTAAAAGTGGGGGAGTCAATCTTTTGAGGGATTATGATATTTCCCCCACACAACTCCATTATAACTTCACTTAATCTAATATGAACGTGTGTGACAGAGAGCAAGGTTTCTAAATGACTCCCAGCAGCTGGAGAGAACAGGAGAGTAATGCTAACACAAATACAAACAAATGATACCTTTGTACCCCGTGTCATTTGTACTCAGGAAGAGAGAGAGAGAGAGACACACACACACAGGGACGCGGACCGTCTCTCTCTGTGACCACTTCACCGGCCGAATGAAGAGGAAAGACAACAAATCACTCTCAAATCTGCTGCTGTTGTTCCACAGCCTATCAACGCTTCTCTCCCGCCTGGCCACGTCAATACTGAAGAGTGATGGCCGTTTGCTATATGATTGCCTTTTTTATTTTCTCTCCCTCGCTCACCTTTCTCTTCTCCCTTTCCCATTCTTCCTCCAACCGCCTAATCAGTACGGCGGGCCGAAACAAAAGAGGGATTGTCTCTTTAACTGAGAGCAGCACTGTATCACAGCTTTCTTCCCCATTTCCCCGCTTTATTAGCAGCGCAGCAGACCACTGTTTATACTGGTGGGTATTCCGTGTTTGCTGGAACAATTACGGTATGACAAATGGTCCATCAACGCCATCTATCAGAGGCCGCTTGACAGGAATCCTATACGCAGGGCGGCCATTCGTCCCCTGCTTGCCTTCTCCTGGGCACCATGCTTCAGTATCCATGACAACACGCAAGCCGCTTGCCGTGTGTGATGCTCCTTGATGAGAGATGGCACCCAAGAGCAGCTCTGGAAATTAGCCTTTGACACCCCACCCCCCCAAATGTGCTCTCGGAAACGTCCCAACCCCCCAGAGCCTGCGCGCACGCAAAAAAAATGGTGCCGTGACCCGGACGGCTTCGCCCCACCCCCCAGCCCGGATAATCACCAGACCCAAACACGAGCGCGCGCGCACACACACCTCGAGATCTCGCCGGCGCAGCTTATCTGAGCAACTAGAGCATGCACAAGATGGCTGATCTCCACTCCTGATATCCCATTATCCTCAGCAAACGTAAATACAATCGCCTACCCGTCAGATCGCACTTCAGCCCCGGAAAACAAGATTGACATTTCATTGAGCGGCCTTTTGCGCTCTATATTAAACACAGGTAGGTATTTGCTTTGCAGCCAGGTTTGCAGTTGTTCATTATGCCTCACCTTTTGGCTTATTGATAGAGGGAACTCTGGGGTATTGGGAAGGAACTAAATTGCTCGGCGAGGAATAGATAATACGGCTTTAATAAAGCGCCGAAACGGGGTTCGAATCGTCGCCAGACTGTGGGAAAGCCAAAATAAAAGTGGTGGATGCAACAGAGGGATCAATATTTGGGAGGCAGACGGAGGTGGCTGTGGCAGACGAAGGGGGTCAGAGTTTGACCTCCCCGGTGACCTTTGTCTAGTCTGAAACAAATACTGAGGGAGACGGCTAAAAAAATATAATGCGGGTCACTGACATCTCACTTATTGTCTGTCATGACCGATCGCACATCTGCTTTTGCACAAGCTGCGGCTCGTGAGATAAATGGTCTGTTTAAACATTAGGTGCTTGTCAAGTGTTCGTTCATGACAAATCAACATTAAATGGTTTTTAGGGTTAGAAAAAAATCATTCTAGGTTTAATTTTATTTAAAAGAAAAATTAGGAAAATTCTATATGTTGCACACAAAATAGCAGACTGATTCACAAATAAATGATTCTTATGAACCAGTTCAGTTCAGTGAATCAAAAACACAACCAGTGTGATCAGATTAGATTCCTTTTAAAGAGTCATAAATCAAAAGAGTTGAATGAGCTTTCCATTTCTCACGGTAATGGGATATTTGAATAAATTACAGGATGAATGGTGATTTAAATATATTATAGCGTAGTCATGTATTCAAATATTGAATTACTGATAACTTATGATTATATATTATGACTTATATACTGTATATACAGTACCAGAATTCTCTTATGCTCATCAAGCCTGCCTTTATTTGATCAAAAATACAGAAAAAACTACAATATTGTGAAATATTATTACAATTTAAAATAATGGTTTTTTATTTGAATATACTTTTAAATTATAATTTATTTATGTGATGTAAAGCTGAATTTTCATCAGCCATTACTCCAGTCTTCTGTGTCACATGATCCTTCAGAAATAAATTCAGGCTTGATGAGCATCTTTCAAAAACTTTAAAAATTGTAATGTTTCTATTCACTAGTAACTAGTAATAGTAACTGTTTACTGGTACTATATCTATATATATATATATATATATATATATGTGTGTTCTTACTAAAGTCATAAAACAGTATGCTGACCTGCTGAGTTGAAGTAACTGATTTTAGTCGTGTGGCCTGAGCTTAAACGCAAAATGTCAACAGTTATAACCCGCCTGTGCCAGCGGCGCCCACATTGATGTGGCAGAGCCTCTTTCTCCCGGCTGGAAAGACGACAGTTTTGCAGAGACTTGGAGTCCTTAATTATCCCTCGACTTCGTCTAATTCAATCAACACAATTTCAATCTGCTGGCAAACAGGCGAAAACACTCCCATCCCTTCCAGTACAGAGTCTGAAATACACACCAAGAGGAAGTCGAGCTCGGAACAGATGAAAACTCGATGCCACATAATCTCACTGCTTAAATCACATCTTTATTACTGATTATGAATGAACAGAAGCCTAAGAGTGAGCCGTTCACAAGCTGCTCTCTCGTACAGGAATTGTACTATTGCATTACCATAAAAATATGCCATGGAAAAAACATGATAATAATACTACTGTTTAACTATGCAAAGTAAAAAAAAGTGGAAAGTGCAATGAAATGAAAACAGCGTATAGCTTTCCTCAGACCTCACTGCATTTTGCATTTTAATAAATGCTATAAATAAATTCACTGCTTTGCTTTTTACACACACACAAAGTATATATTTTTTTATTAAAATATAAAATTGAATAAAAAAAAGCTTTGCTTATAATATTTTATATTTACATATATTGCTTTGTGCATGTATATTATATAAAAATAAAATATTCTATATGTTAAAATACAAAAACATTAACAAATCTGTGTTAATATATATATATAAAGATTTTTGGTACATAAAATATAACAATAAAATTAAATACTACATGTATATATTTCATAAGAATAAAAAATATGTATATAAAAATATAATAAAATCTATATATATACTATAAAAATAAATGCATTTAGCTTTTTGCATACATAGCCTATATTTAATAAAAAATAAAATATATACACAAAAATATTAAAATCTATGTAATCTCATAAAATGTGAAACAAAATAAATGTGAGACAATATGAATATTACTTGTTGCTACTGTAAAAAATACATTCCTGATTTGAATGTAGTCAAATCAACTTAAATAATTTATGTAGATAACATAATATTTTGAGTTTCTGATGATTAAATCAATCTCCTTCCTTGTATTAACTCAATTTTTCCATTTCAATGAACTTAAAATTTTAAGGCAACCCGGTTACTTCATTTAAGTTAAACCAACAATATTTTTTTTAGTTGCTTTAGAATAAACCTCTAAAAAATATAGTCCAGTACAACCTTTCAAATTCAGACTTAACAGATTCTGATCGTTGATCGAGATCAATGAAAAAGGAAAAAAAAATCATTGATTTGACCCAGCAACCCTCGTGCCGGCGGTCTAGACTCGACCTTAAACATTCTCCCGGGATCCTGATGCATCCCAACACATGTGGACTCGGACACACGGACAGCGAGCGGCGTAAGCCTTCATTTAAAGGTCATTAGGTTTTAATTGCACGGCTAATTCCCTGAGAGGAACGGATGCGGGAGGCCGGACAGGGTGGAGGGGAAGTTAAACCATCGTGATTTGAGCTCTTAAAAACCCAAAGCCGTCAGAGCAGAGGACCACCCTCATTCAAACAGCATCCCACTCAACGCTCGCATCGCGTTATTAGATTTAATAAGCTCAAATAGCAGCCCGGCCCCACGCGTCATTATACAGCCGTTACCTCCTAGCCGACTGCCAAGACTGTTTTGCGGCGGCTTCAGACTGCCAGAGCCAACAATCGCAGATTAGTGAAGCCCTTCTCCCATTTCAACAGAGGTTAATAAAAAGCGACAGGGCTAAGTCTGCTCTGATTAACTATGCTGAGAGATATTAGCGCAGTTTGTTACATCAGATCATTATTGGATTAAACGCCGCGCACGCTCGCACAACAATGAAATTTTCATTTTCCATTTACAAGATGTACACACAAAGCCAGCCCTGGGAGTACACTTGTCAGAACAAAGAGGGTTTTATTTTTTCCTCTTTTCCATGTGATGACGATCCATCCTGTGACGTTCTCAGGTCAAACGCTTACTGTAACCGCTTTCATCAAAACAAAAGGCAAAGATTAGCAAAGCATTTGCAGCAATTACCCCAAGCGGACACCTTTCGATAACAGTAAAGGTTTTAATGTGGAGAGCGTGTTTTAGAGGAGTTAATGCTTCACCCTTAACTCTGAACTTAACCCTGACCCGAGCCCTATCCCTAAACGTTCCTTCGACCTTAATCAACCTACTATTGAAGCTAGTTTCTTTCTGCGCAGATTAAAGAGTTGCCTGGGAAAAATCAATGGAGGTCAGTGGAGAAGAGAAGTTATTTCAGCTCTGTGTTTATAAGCTTATCATTAGGCCTAATGAGAACAACAACATGAACAGATTAGAAAGTCTATATTTCAGAGGAAAGACAATTAAGCTATCTGAGGACGAGCTTACGATATTTGAGCGTTCACTTCAATATGAAGCATTTGTGGAACTAAGAGAACATCTAAATCAGAGCATCACTATTACTTTTCCTCTCACTTGACTAAGTGATCAGATTAACAAGTAACAACTCGCATCCCACACCCTAAAGACCAGAATAATCACACACTCTTTTGACGTGGACCATGTAAGAAACCACCTAGCAACCTCCCACAACATCCCCAGCATCTGTGACTTTGATTTTTTGAATTCCTTACTGAAACCAATCAAGTCTTTACTTTCTGATAAGAATAGAAATTCACTTTATAAACCGTATTCACTTTATAGCCCTCAATCCTGTAATTGTGGACAAATGTGGGCACAGAGGACTCCGGTGTGATCCTAATTTTTATTTATTATAAATTCTATATCACTGTCTTTGATAAAGTTTTGTCAATCCATTTATGGTGTTTTTTTATTTTATTTTGGGGGTATTTTTGAATTTATTTACTTCAAAAAGTACCATATTTTCTATGTAAATTATGCTTATTTTTATGTTTTATTTTATTTTAACTACATTACAGTATCATTCCAATAAGTTCTTAGAGCTAAAACCTAAAGATGAAGTGACTTTGCTGTCACCTGGTGTCTTATTTTGGCTTATTTTCGAATGCTCTAAATTACAGTTTTTCCCATTCATTTCTATGGGTGCCCATTTTTGACCCAAATACAAGATTCACCCACTTAACATTGTAGAATTAAGTAAAAAAAAAAAAAAAAAAAATTGTGTGTGTTCAGGAGGCAAACTTAGGAAAAGTAGCCAAGTCTTGTACCGCTCAGATCAAGGGAAGTATTTTTAAAAAATAAACCCACATTTGCCCACATTTGTCCAGAATACGGTTTTATGGTTAAATTGTCAAACATTTTATTCCTCCTAGTTTACGCCATATCAGAAGGAAATATGTAATAGGCTGAAAAAGCAGAACAGACCCTAAGACAGTAGCCAAATACTTTTCTAAATACACATTTGAGCACAAAAGTCTCATAAAAGCAGCCAATTTTGCTCATACTCTTATTTATATAAGTTAAGCAACACCTTTGTGTAAGGAACAGAAATTTGAATCATTATTTGCTGAAAATCTTCCCTTTGACCATAGTTCTGAAATCATTTTGCTTTGGTTTTCATCCTTTATTAATGCCAAAACCTGGTGGCTCAATTTAGCTCTCACAAAGCAATAAATATTGTATATGGTAATCCATTTTTAAATAGAGCTGCACGATTAATCGTTAAAACATCATGATCTCGGTTCAAACACCCACACTCTTAGAAGAAATGGTTCTGTTTAGAACCAGAAATGGTTCCATCCCCTGCTTCATATATGGAACTCCAAAATGGTTCTATATAGAACCCCTTTTTTTTTTGGTAAAAGGTTCTATTGGCCAAGTATGGAACCCCAGGGTTCTATATAGAACCCAGAGAAACCCTTTTTAAAGAGTGTATAGAACCTTTAAGGGGTTCCAAATACGTAGCGCTGATAGAACCTTTTAAGGTTCTATATAGAACCTTTTCTTCTAAGAGTGCATGCAATCTTGTTCCTAAATGACTATGTTTCGACTATGAATACAACCTAGAAATATTTGTAAAAGGTTAACAATAAATATACTGTTGATTAAAATGCAAAATTTGGTATTGCATCGTGTGTGTGAATGAATAGGCTTGGACTTGGAGCTGGAAACCCAAAGCACAGGACAATAGACACACCAGAATAAAAATATTCATGATTCTGAAGCTGAAAACACAGAATTATTTCAGACGAATATGTTTGCACACTGTCAATGACTAGATATTTATGTAGGCCACTTTTTACTGGTAACATAAGACATTTGGCATTAGCAGGACCCACAAATATCCCCCCATTGCATTATTATACATATTAATATTCAAGATTATATCATAGTGTAATGTAGTACTGACACTAAAACTCTGTAAAGTTTCTGAAACTCTCTGTAAATTTAAATTTTTTGGTGAACTATACACAATACATATCGTCACTATCCACGATACATATTGTTGCATTTTTGTATTGCGATTCGATATATTGTTACACCAGTAATGAAACAAGTGAAGTCTTTATGAGTGAGTCGTTGAATGATTCACTCAATCTTAAAAAGAAAAAAAATCTAATCAACCGAAAACATTTCTTTTTGATACACTGCAGCAATTAAAATTTTGTCTGAGCCTCTAGTAAATTACATGTTGTCTATTCCGAATCATGATCTCCAAATGTGAACCAAAAAAAGCTGTGATTCTCAACGTTAATGATCATTCAGTACACCCTGTTTCTCCTCCACACATCCATCAATTAGCACAAGTACCTGTTACAAGCCTTTCGCAGTATTACGCCAGCGATCAGCTGTCCGACTGAGGTAGAAATATGAACTTTTGCTTCAGCTCTAAAGAGAGAGGTCTGTCCCTACGAGAGCCAAACCTGCTTCCAACTGCAGAAGAAAGAGTGGGCTTCAATTAGTGCGTCTCTCGGGGTCCCCACCGTCCCATTACCCGCCATAAATCCTGATGCTTTACGATTAGGTGCATAAAATGAGTCATCCATCTGGACAGTAAATAAAAGCTTGTCAGTGGCCTGACGCCAAGCCTGAACACAGCTTTCTGTGAAACTCACCGAAAATATGTGGACAGTCAGACATAAACAAGGCTAAAAGTGTCCAGCATGGCCACGTGATAAAACGCTTGCGAAGTAACAATATACACTTAGAGCTGTCACGATAACTACTTTTTGTTGTGCGATATATTGCACCAAAATTAATTGCGATAAACGATAATATTGTCATTTTCAGACCATTTTATGCATTTTATGCCACTGATTACCTATGACAATATAAAAGCATTATAATGCAAGTACACTGTATTCTTATTCTATTCAATATTTAGACATTGTGAAATGTGAAAAAATATATCCCAAATAAATAAAACAAGTAGCCTAAATAAATACACATTCGTTAACAAAAAAGTGTCAGGTATCAAAAACTAGATCAAAACAAAGAAATATGTCAATTTAAACTTTTAAAGTGTCTCACACAAAGGCACAGATGCATCAACAGGACATTTCATATTTTTAAATGCTGGTTTTTCGACCGTGCATAATGGTTGCATCTCTTTGGCTAAATAGGGAGTAGTGTTGTGCCTGAACGCGTTCAATGAACGATAGTTCATGAACGCGTTCATATTTGAGTGAACTGAATAATGTACTGTATTACTGCCTGATGAACGTTACTGTGAACGCGTTCATTCTGGTGTCTGCGAACGCACGCTCTATCAGTTTAAACTCTTAAGGCCAATTTATACTTCTGCGTAGGGTGCGCGCAGTAGGTACGGCGTAGCATACGCACAGACGCGTCCCATTCCGCGTACCCTTCGCCGTCGCCTGACGCGCACCTCCTCAAAAATGTAACTACACGTCGCGACGACGCGGACCGCAAGATCGGTGATTGGTCGGCTTGGTAGCATCGCATTTCCTCCTACGCATTTCCGCACGTACCTTCTCACGCATTTCCATCACTGTCTATGATTTCCACACGTACCATCTCCTCCGACGTCTTCTCTCATTTCTGCCTTTCAGTTTTAGTAATTTCACTAAAGTGAACTGTTTTTCCACCTCAATAAGCTCCAACTCCAACATGATTCACTCTCTTTCAATCGCTATTGCTTGTAGTACCCTAGCCGCGAGGAATCTAAACACAGTGGAACATTAAAACTCTCCGCCGCCAACTAGCGTTTCGGAGCAGTACTGCAGAGCAACAAGACCTGAACGCAGAAGTATAAATGCTCATAACGGCGTCGCCTACGTGCGTAGCCAACGCCGCACATTACGGCGTACCCTCGACGCAGAAGTATAATTTGGCCTTTACCTTACAATAGGGTGCCGATTTGTATAGAGGCTTCCAGGCGAAAACCCGGCTAAAACACACGTAAACAGGCCTTAAACACCCAATCTGGCAACACCAACCGCGCCGCAGCCAGCGTCGACAAAGCAGCGAGTGAGGAGATGTATGATCATTTAAACGGATTTTATGAGGTCAGTGCGGATGGGAAAAAAATCTCACATTTCTGCGCAAATTGGCCGTCGATAAAATAATTGTTGTCTGTGTTGTTTGGGCTGTGACAATAACAGCCTAATAAAAAAAGCTCACAACATGGAAAAAAGAACTATAAATTAACTAGTTTTTTTGAAGTATGAGCTATGAACTGAACTAACTCATTTTAAAATGTGTGAACTGAACTTTGAACTAGTTCGTGTAGAAAGTGAAATTTACCAACACTGAGAGTTACGCTATCCGTGAGTGTGCGCCATTTCGCGCTGTCACGTTTACTATATTTGCACGGTCGGGACGGGAAAATGCATCTGCAACATAACTGTCTGGAAGAAGGCCCCTCTCCAACTCCAGCTGCTGCTGTTGTTCCCAGGTTGAAAAACTGGGTGGGATGGTTATGTTTTAGGTGCGATTTTAAGTTTGTTGTGTTGCCTCGTCGCGTTGCTATACTATTTTAAAACACAGTCGACATACCCGCTCGTTCACGTTTATCTCTCCTCTCTTGTTCGGCTTAAAAGCAAAATGTTCCCACACCGGAGCTGAAGATTGTGGCTTTGAAATCAATTCCATGTTGGACTCGTTCTTCCTAACTGTCTGGCTCGCTGTAGATGTCACGAGAACACTTTAAAATGCAGTTGGTTGGTTCACGCCTTCTCTTAACCTGCCGGTGTCCACTCTCTCCCTGTAGGTGGGTGTGTGTGTGGTGGACGCGTGCAGACAAGATGACAGAGGCAGCGCGATCAACTAAAATGCTCATGACATTCATTTTATTGTAAAAATGAATTATTCTAATTATTATTATAAATTATTATAATTATTATTCTTAATAGTAAAACAAATTATCTGGTGCAATATATCGCGGCACCAAAAATGATCGCACTGGTTTCCATATATCGTGCGATAAGTCGATATATTGACTATCGCGACAGCTCTATATACACTCACCTAAAGGATTATTAGGAACACCTGTTCAATTATCTAATCAGCCAATCACATGGCAGTTGCTTCAATGCATTTAGGGGTGTGGTCCTGGTCAAGACAATCTCCTGAACTCCAAACTGAAAGTCAGAATGGGAAAGAAAGGTGATTTAAGCAATTTTGAGCGTGACATGGATGTTGGTGCCTGACGGTTTCACAATCTGCTCAGTTACTGGGATTTTCACGCACAACCATTTCTAGGGTTTACAAAGAATGGTGTGAAAAGGGAAAAACATCCAGTATGCGGCAGTCCTGTGGGCGAAAATGCCTTGTTGATGCGAGAGGTCAGAGGAGAATGGGCCGACTGATTCAAGCTGATAGAAGAGCAACTTTGACTGAAATAACCACTCGTTACAACCGAGGTATGCAGCAAAGCATTTGTGAAGCCACAACACACACAACCTTGAGGCGGATGGGCTACAACAGCAGAAGACCCCACCGGGTACCACTCATCTCCAATACAAATAGGAAAAAGAGGCGACAATTTGCAAGAGCTCACCAAAAAGACTGGAAAATGTCGCCTGGTCTGATGAGTCTCGATTTCTGTTGGTAGAGTCAGATTTTGGCGTAAACAGAATGAGAACATGGATCCAACATGCCTTGTTCCCACTGTGCAGGCTGGTGGTGGTGGTGTAATGGTTTTCTTGGCACACTTTAGGCCCCTTAGTGCCAATTGGGCATCATTTAAATGCCACGGCCTACCTGAGCATTGTTTCTGACCATGTCCATCCCTTTATGGCCACCATGTGCACATCCTCTGATGGCTACTTCCAGCAGGATAATGCACCATGTCACAAAGCTCCAATCATTTCAAATTGGTTTCTTGAACATGACAATGAGTTGACTGTACTAAAATGGCCCCCACAGTAGTGTTGGGCGATATGCTCCATTTTCATATCGTCCTATCGTCAGCCTGTGAGATCGGCGATACACGATATTATCGTGAGGGGGCGGGGCTAACTTATTTGATTATTAACTTGATTATTTAGCCTACTCATTAATTTGCTTGTTTTATTAGCCTACTTCGTTTTATATACGAGAATCTTTTTTCTATTTTGCTAGCAAAGGTGGAGTGTTTATTAATAGGATCAGGTTATTTCCTATAGTGAAGTAAAAAAAAGAGATCCTAATAATCCTTTTGTTTGTCAACGGGAAATTTACGGACACATTAGCCTCATGCCATTACATGCAGCATTTTGGTCTATTTCTGCACGAGATGAAAACACGTTTTAATAATTTCTTGGGTCAGAAAGAGTCGGAGTTTGCGATATGTGCCCCCCTACCAGTGCGTTCTCTGCGCACTTCACATGCGCACTTCAGTAAGCACGAAGTACGCGGGTTAATGTGTTTTAAATGCCGATAGAAACAAGAGCAAGGGCCAAACGTCTAGCTGAGTCGATCGGTTTATACTTATACTTATGACTTGACTCTGATAAAGGAAACGTTTACATGACCACATGCATTGAAGTTTATTCAACATAATCAGGTTAAGAACGTCGTCGCATGTAAACGCGCTCTATCTCTGAAAGTGAAAGTAAAAACGGACTGCTTTCGGCATCTGCATTAACGCCGCGTTCCCTCAGAGACGACGATGATAACGGTAACTATAATACTATTTTAGTGATATTATTATTAATACTAATTAGTAATTGTATTGTTTTTAGTGTTAGTGTCATTAAACGTTTTGTTAATGTGTTACAGAAATAAATACTGACGAACAACGATGCCGTTTTCATCTCGGATCTGTAGGAAATTTAATTTTGCGTCTGTTAAAACGAGCACACTTGATAATTTGTGAATGGATCACCTTGCGATTGAATTTTGATGTGGGATGTTTTTTAGTCTGTTTTAAAAACATTCTCTTAGAGGAGTCCTCATTAGTGCGTGTGTTGTTGCAATTGTTATGAGGTGATGTCGTTGTAAATTTAGGCAAGGCAAATTAATTGTAGTTCCTAATATTCATTTAATAACAATACTAGCTTTATAATAATAATAGGCCTAATAATAATAATTTAATACATTATGGTAAAACGAGCCAATTATCGTATTGATATCGTCAAAGGCATCTGCCATCGGCGATATGTCAGACTATCGTCGATACACGATACTATCGTCTATCGGCACAACCCTACCCCACAGTCACCAGATCTCAACCCAATAGAGCATCTTTGGGATGTGGTGGAACGGGAGCTTCGTGCCCTGGATGTGCATCCCACAAATCTTCAAGGTTTGACTAGTCTTAGCCAACTTGGGATGATGGGAATATGTAAAAGTAGTCTAAAATGGTTTTATAGACCTTACAAACAGATAGACAGATCTTTTTTGAAATGACACATATTATAGACATTTTATTTTATTCTATATATTTATGGACCAGGGTGGAAGAACGTTTCATTTCCCAGAAATCCATTGCCTTATAGAATTTCTCTCAATTCTATTATTCTCTTATGTTGAGGTCAACTGATTTTAAAGGAGAACTCCGGCGAACAATGAACCGTTGGTCTAATAAAACATCGGTACCTAGTCAATTGTTCTCTGAGATTTGTTTTCATGATAATCGAATGTAAAGAGTTTTATCTCTAAAAACTGTTTAGCGTATAATGCTAGTAATGGGGGCATTGACTAAGTAAAAGAAATCGCTAGTTTATACCACTAACAAGGCTCAAAATAGCCCCACACTAACAGTAATATAATGAGGGTCCATACATCCAAAACGAAGCGTTGAGAACTTTGTAAGTGTACAGACTGTTTAATAAGAAGATACTTTATGAAGACAGTTCACTTCGCGTATACAGACAGGAGCCATCTTAGAAAATAGTCTCGATAAGTCAAACCACGAATGATCTGAACTGTATGAAGTTCAGCGAACGTCTGAACTGTATGAACGGGGATCGACTTATCGAGACTATTTTTTAAGATGGCTCCTGTCTGTATACACGAAGTGGACTGTCTTTATAAAGTATCTTCTTATTAAACGGTCTGTACACTTACAAAGTTCTCAATGGTTCGTTTTGCATGTATGGACCCTCATTATGTTACTGTGTTAGTGTGGGGCTATTTTGAGCCTTGTTAGTGGTATAAACTAGCGATTTCTTTTTACTTAGTCAATGCCCCGATTACTACTGTAACATTATACGCTAAACAGTTTTTAAACAAAACAAATCTCAGAAAAAGATTGACTAGGTACCGATGTTTTATTAGACCAAAGGTTCATTGTTCGCTGGAGTTCTCCATTAAATTCACACTCATGAACTGAAAGGGGGATTAATGCACAGCATTGAGTGTATGGACATTTTCTATAGGGTTTTGTGTCCTTTTTTGTAGCTGAACATCTTCAATAATCAACATTCACACTTTTCAAATGAGCGGCATTTTGTAAATGAAGTAGCATGAGTGTGAGTAGAGAATGAGAGAAATTACATTTGGTTGAACTATTCCTTTAATGGTGCGATTGACTGAAGTATGTTAGGTATGAATACTTCCCATTCTCCTCTCACTTAGATTTCATGCACAGGGAAAGGACGTGTCCTTCAACTGAGATGCAATCATACCCTTCAGCCACTGAACAAATGAAGACAAATATTTCAAGAACTTGGGTGCTATGACTCAAAAACATTCACTGTTGCACGGCAGACTTGTGCATTTAATACATGAAAAGAAACAAAAAACCTTTCAACCCTTTGTTTGCTTGCCTTTATCTTTTTAACATGACGCAACATCAAGGAACGAGGAGTCAATCAGGAAACGAGCTGCTTCAGGCCTGCAGTGTGTGAGTGCCAGGGGCCAGGGGCCCTCACCGTAAACTCACCATAGACTCTCACTCTCGCAGCGAGATAATAAATGCTGGTGATTTGTTTGCGCTGGTCTGAAATGACTCCCTGAATGACTGCAGTGCATATCAAACAGAGCAGTGTTTGAGTGCTTTTGTGGAAGACAACAGGACCAAATGCTAATATCTAGTATCTCGTTCCAATTTATTAAGAGAAACAGAGTGGAGACTGAGAATTATTAGTGAAACTGAATTAGAGCACATCACAAGCCAGATTCAAACCTACACTGACAGCATGAGCACCACAACGCCATGTCTCTCTAGAGCAAGTGCATTATTAGTATTATCCAATGAGGGATTTTACAACCAGATGCCATGATTTAAAGGATTGATGATTTCACCTTTTGCTACATGTATAGTTTTGTAACTGATAAATGACATTTTTGTCAATCATGTCAAATCTTAATGCACTTTATTGGAATCTGTTCAAATGAGCTCAGGTGGATAGGAAATATTTTGAGTGAATACAACTTCTCACACAAAGCATATTATATGTCTTCTATATGTTTTCAGAAGACACATATTGCAAAATGATTTGGTAATTTTTGGAACTTGACAGCCCCCGTTGCCCTTCATGTTCATTGTAAAATAATCAGTCAGGATATTCTGCAAAACAATTCATTTGAAAAAAAGGATGAATAAAATATAATATGGTTGATAAATAAAATAAATAAAATGCTTTGATAAATAAAAATAAATGTATTTATACATAAATAAATCAAATAAAATAAATAAATCATAAAACAAGTATGTCAATAAAATAAAAATAACAAATGTTTAATGCATTACATTAATACATTTTTAATAAATGTGTTTATGAATAAATAAATGCATTAATATAAAATATAAATAAATGAGAATAAATGTATTCAGAAATAAATCAAATATATTAATAAAAATGCATAGGCTATATTAATAAAACGTATTAAAAATAATGCATTTATTTATAAATTAATAAGTTAAATAAAACATTTTATTAAAAAATACATTAATAGATATCTATTGTGTATTTATTTATATTAATTAAAAAAAATTATATTATATAACTAAATATTTATTGTGTATTTAGTTTTTATTATTTTACTTTATTAAAAATAAAGTTGTTGCAAAAATAAATAAATAATACATAAAAACATGCAATATTTATAAACAAATAAATAAATACACTATTAGCTTTGCTGGCTCGTTTATTTGTCACAGGTGAGGACAGGTGACCTACAGGAGGGAGGGTCATCCTCTCCTTTCAATCTCCATTCTGATTGGCTGTTTAAAGTCAAGCCACTCCAAAACTCAACTGTTCTGAACTCCAACAAACTCCATCCGGGAGTCCCAACACGACGACTCACGTTCATCCCACCGTTGTCACGTTACATCATGTCTGTCAATGAGAAAAACTGCACTTCCTATTAGCGGCAAGTATTTCGCAGTTGCTCCCAATTTCAAAACACTGTAAAAATCACAGTTGAGGGGACGTATTTATTATTGCTCTGTGCACGGGGAGGATAGTAGACTGATTTATTGCGCTGCGATGTTAAAAGTAGGACACTTTCACAAGAGGGGGAAGTTCTAAAGAAGAAGTGCGGAGAGCTTATTTGCTATAGGCAAGCAATCAGTGTGGAATTCAAAAGCTAGCCTGGCCTCCAGAGCTCTATAATAAGAGAATGAGACGGGGGGGGGGTTACCGGCTACACACACACAAACATGCACAAACATTTTCCCATGTGACACCATAAAAGTATCTTAAAAGCAAGGCCGGCTATTGTCTCTTTGTTCAGACATGGCTGTGAACATGTTTTTATGTGTGGTCCGAAACGTGGAGCTTTCAGGAGACCTGAGCGGCTGCGCTGGTCAGCTGAGGTTATACTAACACCAACCAGGCACAAGAACAAGATGTTTGACATTTCCACACAATCACAAAATACCCAAATGTAATATGCAGGTAGTCAGTCAATATGCATCCGGTTCCCAACACCTTCACAAGCAGCATCATCTCTTATTTGTGTGACCTTATAAGTCTTAGGAAGCTGTAGACAAGCTTTGTGTAGCTCAAATGTTGTTTGTGGACATGCACAACATAAAACACTCTCAGCTTAGGAGAACAAAACCCTGTTTTAATAACATTGTTGCTGTCGGGCAGAAACCTTGTCTTTTTTTCATAAATCATTACTTTTGGTAACCCTTCACATCTGTCGTTGCTTTTGCCAACAAAAAGTAGCTTCAATGTGACTACAGCGTGTATTTCCATTGGATCCTCAAACTGTCAGTCAAACCTCATAACTCCGCCCCTCCTCTATCGGGATGAACTTGAAGTGCTGCAGTTTGGAGCGTCTCTGCTTGTTTGCAGAGGTAAATAAAGAACTGGACAGCATTTTTTGTTTTGTTTTTAACTAAAGAAACACTATAGTAACGCTATGCACTTACTAAACCTCTTATGATGCTCAAAACACATTGCGTTGTTGGGCTCGATGCGAAGTGGAGTAACTCCTTCAGCCGTTTCTTATTCACGATACAGCACTTGCCTCGAGTATCTTATTGCTTTTATAAAACGGTTACCACACAATAAAAATATGAAAGTAAAAAAAAAAAAATGTTTTAGTGCAAGTTTCATGAAGTAAAATCATTAAAAGCCTTCCTTCCGCTAGAAAAAATAGTCCCTGAACGTGAACAGCAACAACGCTCCAATCTGTAATATGCATGAAAGCTCAAATAAACACAACATAGAAACCGCAGTGTTGCGCAGTGATACATAGAACGTTTGGGTGAAGCGGTCATAACCTTGTTTAATCATAAATAAAGCACAGCTATTGGCCAATCAGAATCAAGGATTGGAACTAACCGTTTTATACATATACATATATATATACACACACATATATATATATATATAAAGAGTTCAGATGCAAAAGCCTCTAGGTGCCATTTGAAATTTTCTTCTAGAATGATAATTTTTATCAAGCTTGTATATTTAAGTTCAGTGATTTCACTTAAATGGCAATGATAATTACCTATCAATTGTTATTTAAGTGTAATTACTGAACTTAAATATACAAGTTTGATAAAAATCATCATTAAAGAAGAAAATTTCAAATGGCATTTAGAGGCTTTTGCATCTGAACTCTTCATATATATATATATATAAACACAGGCTCGGCAAAACCAAAGCCACGACATCCATGAGGAACAAGTCCTGCAGATAAACTCTAAAGGATTTCTGTGAATTTGTGACCCCTGCAGTGAAGTGTCTGGAGATCTGCATACAGTAAAAAGACAAACAGTCCTGTAAATAAAGACGGCTGTCCGGCAACTGTCTTCCCCGCGACGCCGTTATTGACCCTAGTCAGATGCTCTGCTGATTAAAAATTGATCCCTTTGGAAAAATCTAATCAACAGAACAGGATTCTTTCATATGAGGAGGGCACAGCTGCTGACACAAGGGTTGCAGACCTGTTATTAACCCCTAATCCGCCACACAAACACACACACGTAGGCTCTCCCTCAAGGCCTCAGCCAGACCGCGGCCCAGACGTCTTGAATTATTCAGGAGACTTTGTGACCACCTCACCTCAATTTATGCAGGCCACTGCTCTTAATGGACCATCCAGGGCCCCAAAAGAGCGGTCAGTGTAGGGACGGGTGCCGTTCGAGCCGTCAGGCCCGAGCCACTGGTGTGAGGACGAATTCATCAGCGAGGTAGCGAGGGTCACCGGGGGTTAATGATGCCACGCGTCTAGACGGCCGGCGCTCTTGGCCTTTGTCCGAGAGGCAGCTGCGGGTGAGACAGGAGGGCTGGGAACGCCAGCGCTTCCCACGACACACTAGGATTATTACGCTTTATTATAATTTATAAGCGCTAGACGTGATGTTTCCTGTTCGTCACATTTCATCTAAACAAACAAACGTGCGCATCCTATAGTGACGCCAGTAAATGATCAGCAGTGTGTCACTCGTATTAAGAGCGATAGTGTGCAATATTACGTCTTGAGGGCAGGAGGCCGCATTTAACATTAATAAATGCCTAAAATTTACATTTCCATCCGTGGTGAGTAAGAATACACATCAAACTTCCCAAACAACCGAGGAAGACTGGACAGATATATAGAGATACAGCCAACTACTTACTATACACTCAAGTGTGGTACTGTATATCAATTTAATCAAATAACATATAAAAGTATTTGTTTCTTTAATAACTATTACAAACCCCAAACTTTTCAATGATACAGCACCTAATTTCTTTTCTCTATCGAAGAGAACGTCTTGCAAAGCGAAGACATTTTGTGCATTGATTCAAACAGACACACAAACAAACGTAATGGTGACGATCAACAACACACCAGATTAAATCCAATAAAAAGGGCTCTTAACATCACCACACGACATAAGATGAAGAAAGTAAGCAAACTAAAAAAATGCCGTTGTTACAGTTTACTCGTGCTGCAATGCATGTTGGGAGCTCATAAACCCTTAAGTTATATATAGAAATGTATGCATATTCAATGCAATAGTGTTTTGCATAGAATCAAAGTCTTTGTTCAATTAAAAAGGCTTTTTTTTTCTAAAGATTTAGACATTAAAAATGAGACTTCAACTCACACGAGATTTGTTAACTTGTCGGAGACTAACTCTTGGTAATTATGATGAAATATTAAAGGCATTTAAACTGTTCAAGGTCTTTAATTCAATTTATGCAGAAATGTTCTGACGTTGGTTGCATGTTGCATGTGTAAAACGTATGTTATTCTCGACTTAAATGTAATTTTTATCTACTAATAGAGTACGGACAGCACAAAAAAGTACAAAAACTGCTCGTCCGACTTTATTTTGATTCTAAATTGTCTTAATTATTCACCGTATTTTATTTTTCATATTTTTTTTTATTCTAAACTGTTTTAATTACTCTGATTTCTTTTAATTATTTTAATTTCTTCTATGTAAAGCACTTTGAATGTATGAAATGTGCTATATAAATAAACTTGCCTTGCCTTGCCTTGCCTTACAGACTTCGGTACCAAGTCGGTACCGAAATGTAAAAAAATGTGACGTGTTGAGTGGAATCGTAAACATCTCTGATTGGCCATTGTGTTCACGCACTCATCGGATATGTCTGTGATTGGCTACAATGATCAGCGCTTCAAAAAATGTGTTAATATACATCAATGACGCTCTTCGCCGAGTGATTAACTAAACCGTCTTTCAGCGGACTACTTGTGCTTTCAACACCTACACTTTAGAAAATGCTGGGTTGTTTTAACCCAATTTTGGGTTAAATATGGATGGACATACTCAAATTGGATTAAAAATATATTTTAAAAATGTAACCCAATGGCTGGGTTTGTCCATATTTGACCCAAAATTGGGTTAAAACAACCCAGCCTTTTTTAGAGTGTGTTTCGAAAGCTCAAACACTTCCGTGTGCTCTCAAATGCTCCCGTGAGTTGATCGTTGCAGACAGTCACAGACATATCCAATAAACGTGTGAACACAATGGCCAATCAGAGGTGTTTACGATTCTGCTCAAAGCAATTTTACAATTTCTGTACCGAATTGGTTACAAAGTCTATCGACTAAAATTGAACAGTAGGACATTCTGCAGGGAAACCCGTATCAATCTTTCTCCAGCTGAAGCACGTTCACCATCTACCACAACAATGTCTGGGTCTCCCAATACTACAGGTCTGAATTCATAAAACCTGCTTCTAATCCGTTAAACCCCTAAAGAGTGAAAAAGCCTCTCCCACACAACATCCTGTGATTAGACCCTCGTCGTACGCCACTCAATACTCAACCTGTACCATTACACACACAATTACTGCACCATCAGCACCAGCACAACCTGTTTAGTAATCATTCTTCCAGGAAAAGGCGGGAGGGAGGGGGTGGTAGCGATTGGCAACAATTTTGTTGTCATGAGACAATCTCCTTGGTGATCCCGTTGACCAAACCTCAAGTGTGCAATTGTGGCTAGTAGTAACATTCTGAAAGCATTGCGTAAGGTTTTCCTTTCATCTCAGCAGTGGGCTTCCAATTATCACAGACTAACATGTTTCACCTCGGATAATATCTGGTCCCCTCCGTACACTGATTCTTATTGATAACATTTTGAATGGCCACATATTAATGAGTAGTTCACTTTAAAAAAAAACTTTTGCTGATAATTTACTCACCACCATGTCATCCAAGATGTCCATGTCTTTCTTTCCTCAGTCGAAAAGAAATTAAGGTTTTTGATGAAAACATTCCAGGATTTTCTCCAAATAATGGACTTCAATGGGGTCCAAACGGTTCAAGGTCCAAATGACAGTTTCAGTGCAGCTTCAAAGGGCTTTAAACGACACCAGACGATGAATAAGGGTCTTATCAAGCGAAACGATCGCTCATTTAAAAAATAAATAAAAAAAGTTTAAGTTTTATAAGCACAAATGCTCGCCTTGCTCTGTTCTGTGATGCGCGTTCGTGACTCTCCTGTTCAAACTCGTTCATCAAAATGAACAAATCTTTTTTCGAGTCATGACTCAAAGGGTCCCAGATAAGACCCTTATTCATCGTCTGGTGTCGTTTAAAGCCCTTTGAAGCTGCACTGAAACTCTCATTTGGACCTTAAAAACGTTTGGACCCCATTGAAGTCCATTACATGGAGAAAACCCTGGAATGTTTTCATCAAAAATCTTAATTTCTTTTCGACTGAAGGAAGAAAGATGTGGACGTCTTGGATGACATGGGGGTGAGCAAATTATCAGCAAAAGTTAATTTAAAAGTGAACTACTCCTTTAAGAGAACTCAAAATGACGATGAACAGTCATCTTTTGTGTGCTGGGGTTTACAGGCGTTCATCATGAGAATGAAACTTGGCTATGCTAAGCAACTGTGCTAACGCATGCGCTAAGGCCCTGTTCACACCTGGTATTAAGATGCGTTTTGGTCAAGTAGAAGAGGGACACCTGCCGTTTTAATCCAGCTCTTTTATCCACTTTCAATCACTTCTGTCCTGATTTCTTCTATGGGATGGTAAATGTATGCGCTTTTTCAGATCTTTCTATTTAATGGACAAAATCAGCTCGTGGAATTTACATATGAATGCGCCCGGAAACACACAATCAGCTTTAGTTTCGGCTCTGACAGCCACAAGACCAGCCGAACACTATGAGTGTGTGTTAGAAATCAGGAATAGTGAGAGAACATTGTGCTTGATACGTTTTTCGTCTTAAAACCAAACTTTGGTCTCGTTTAAATCCCGTTTGTCTAGCGCGCTTCCCATAATGTTCACGTATCAGGTCAGTAGGCGGAGAGTTGATGTCTTTTGAGGCTGTTCGAACACGTTCAGTCGAGCGTTTACATTTACGTTCACATTTCGTACACACTATGAAAGCAATCCGGTCGAATGCGTTCTCAACTACCTCTGAAAATGGTGGAAAGCTCAAAACGTTTAGACCCAGTTTACACTAGTGATCATATTGACCAAAACACATCTTAACACCAGGTCAGCTGTAAACAGGGTCTTAAGACTGACTAGTTTAATAGACCGGTTCAAACTAACCAAACTATGTTCAAAATTCAGCTGTGTAAAAAATATGCATGTTGAATCATTGAATGTGAGATCTTCATTTAAATGCCAAAAGATCCTTGAAAACTGTGTGTACGTTCAGTGAGACAAAACACGTAATGTGCATCCGATGTCTGGTGTCATAGCGGCTGAGGTCAACAGTCTCAGCAGTGACTGAGCTAAACTCAAGGGCGGTCGTCCCACCTGGAGTCGCCCTTTACAAACGGTTCATCAAGGTGACTGAGCTCATAACTCAAATACCAGCGTAGAGGGCAATCCCAGCGGCCATGTAACACCACACAGGAAAAAAAACACCTTACTGAGAAAGGACACACAACATTACATAACATCAGATTTTTTCGTTAACTTTGATTGCTTTCGCCGTGTCCTTCTAGCAGGTGCAGCTGAGCAAGCAGAAGTCTAATTTGAGCTTGTGTCGTTCATATGAAAGGGACCACTGGGGAAGAACCGCTCTCATATTCACACACACTCCAGCAGAGAACACACTAATCTCACAACGGCAAGAACTACTTATTTTAACCATTAACTCAATTCACTGCTGTAAATTACCCCTCATCAGCCCGTGCTGCTGAACCCTGAAAACTACCAGTGATCTCCACCAACACACAATTACACTTCCTTTAGAACCAACAATCACAGATAGCTGGACTAATGCTAAAAATATTAGGGAATTCATTTATGAGCCTTTTTCCAATTTTTAGAACATATGTGATCATCCAAAGTAAATTGAGTTTTAATAAATACATAAAATTATGCTATTACAAGCTGGCTTTAATGTCAAAATAAAATAAAATTTCTAGCAAATCAATTGATAGAGTTTATGTAAATAAAAATGTTAGGATGGATGGATGGGTGGGTGGGTGGGTGGGTGGATGGGTGGGTGGGTGGGTGGATGGATGGATGGATGGATGGATGGATGGTTGGATGGGTGGGTGGGTGGATGGGTGGGTGGGAGGGATGGATGGATGGATGGATGGATGGGTGGATGGATGGTTGGGATGGATGGATGAGTGGGAGGGTGGGTGGAAGGGTGGATGGATGGATGGATGGATGGATGGTTGGATGGGTGGGTGGGAGGGTGGATGGATGGATGGATGGATGATGGATGGATGGGTGGATGGATGGGTGGAAGGGTGGATGGATGGGTGGATGGATGGTTGGATGGATGGATGGATGGATTGGTTGGGATGGATGGATGAGTGGAGGGTGGGTGGAAGGGTGGATGGATGGATGAGTGGGTGGATGGATGGTTGGATGGGTGGGTGGGTGGATGGATGGATGGATGGATGGGTGGATGGATGGAAGGGTGGATGGATGGTTGGATGGGTGGATGGATGTTGGATGGGTGGATGGATGGATGGTTGGATGGGTGGGTGGATGGATGGTTGGATGGGTGGGTGGATGGATGGTTGGATGGGTGGATGGATGATGGGTGGTGGGTGGTTGGATGGATGGGTGGTTGATGGATGGATGGATGGATGATGGTTGGGATGGATGGATGAGTGGGAGGGTGGGTGGAAGGGTGGATGGTTGGATGATGGGTGGATGGATGGAGGTGGATGGATGGATGATGGATGGATGGATGGATGGATGGATGGATGGTTGGATGGATGGGTGAGTGGATGGATGGATGGTTGGATGGGTGGGTGGGTGGATGGATGGATGGATGGGTGGATGGATGGAAGGGTGGATGGATGGTTGGATGGGTGGATGGATGGATGGTTGGATGGGTGGGTGGATGGATGGTTGGATGGGTGGATGGATGGATGGGTGGATGGGTGGTTGGATGGATGGGTGGGTGGGTGGATGGATGGATGAGTGGTGGGTGGGTGGGTGAGTGTATGGATGGATGGATGAGTGGGGTGGATGGGTGGGTGGATGGCATGGATGGATGAGTGGGTGGGTGGGTGAGTGTATGATGGATGGATGGATGGATGGATGGATGGATGGATGGATGGTATGGGTGGATGAATGATGGATGAGTGGGTGGACGGGTGGTGGATGCATGGACGGATGAGTGGGTGGGTGAGTGTATGGATGGATGGATGGTTGGATTTGCAGTAGAACAAGAATTATATGTACATCAAAAGCATCATCACATCTGGTGATTCAAGTGTAGGTGGATTGTATTAGTACCAGTGTTGTTGATATAGAAAATGTATTTGGTGAAGACATAATCCCAGCCACTGTGTTAGTGGTTAGTGATTCAACCAACAAGATTAACATCCCATTGCAAAGACAATTTTCCAGCCAGAAACCGTGGAAAGGGGTCAAACTGGGATCCAGCACCAGTAGAAAACGGGTGAGGCCAGAGTTGGCTACTTCCTAAACCCTATGGAGGATGAATGCAACAGTTATTGTACACTGGGTTTTGTTGAATATAACAATCAACTGACAATATTTCAAAGGATTGCAGTGCAGTGGAAAAGCTGGAAAGCGGCTCCCCAGAAGAGCATTCTGGATAGATGCACAGGTCAGGAGTCTATCTCAACTAAAGATGCTTCACATGGTGCTGTGATCATTTCCATCTTAGTGCTGGTAAACCATACAGAGAGTTCCTGTATTTACAGACTGGCAGCTTTAGGAGCAGAAACTCTGAACAGTTAAACTGAAATGACATTGATTTATAGCGCCACATATAGATGCTGCCATCAAACCAAAATAATAGCTTATATTCTATGGGAAATAACCAGTCAATACATAAACAGCATAACACACCAGAGCCATCGGCACAAAAAACGGTTCCCTTTTGAAAGAAAGGTTTTGAAAAAAATATTCAAAACAAACCATTAAAATGTTTGAGCTCGGAGTAAGATGATTGAGTTAGCAGCAGGCTTTAGCTTTACCAACATTCATCCAGTCATGCTTTTGGAAGGCAAATTGTATTTTCGCCAAATTGATTTTCTCCTCATTGATTTTCTTATTTTACAAAGTGTGATACAGTCATCTGTTGCACTAACATCGGCCATCTCTGCACAATAAGCAAACCTGTTGCAGGTATCACATTAGACGCACTGAAACCTGACAGATTATGGTGAACAATTCTGTGAGGCGCCGCTGTGCATCAACAAAACTACACTTACATTCTTAAGCCACGAGAATCAAGCTCATCGCGCTCTTTGATATTTTGTGTCTGTGACTAAAAGCGCTGCATCACATCACAGCCTTTGTAATTTGACTTGTAGAGTAATAGCTAAAGACAACATGAGAAAGAAAGAAAGATGAGCAGAACGATTGTGCAAGTTGTTACAAAATTCTTAAAAAAACTGTTGCATGCAATTCAGTGTGACAATTTAGTTCAGCCAAATATGAAAATTGTGCCATTTATCCATTCTTACATCGTTCCAAAACTTTATTTTTGTCTGTGGGACACAAAGAAGATATTTTATTTCACCATGC
>NW_024121099.1:36835150-36917650 GCF_016745375.1 Pimephales promelas
TGATTTATTGCGCTGCGATGTTAAAAGTAGGACACTTTCACAAGAGGGGGAAGTTCTAAAGAAGAAGTGCGGAGAGCTTATTTGCTATAGGCAAGCAATCAGTGTGGAATTCAAAAGCTAGCCTGGCCTCCAGAGCTCTATAATAAGAGAATGAGACGGGGGGGGGGTTACCGGCTACACACACACAAACATGCACAAACATTTTCCCATGTGACACCATAAAAGTATCTTAAAAGCAAGGCCGGCTATTGTCTCTTTGTTCAGACATGGCTGTGAACATGTTTTTATGTGTGGTCCGAAACGTGGAGCTTTCAGGAGACCTGAGCGGCTGCGCTGGTCAGCTGAGGTTATACTAACACCAACCAGGCACAAGAACAAGATGTTTGACATTTCCACACAATCACAAAATACCCAAATGTAATATGCAGGTAGTCAGTCAATATGCATCCGGTTCCCAACACCTTCACAAGCAGCATCATCTCTTATTTGTGTGACCTTATAAGTCTTAGGAAGCTGTAGACAAGCTTTGTGTAGCTCAAATGTTGTTTGTGGACATGCACAACATAAAACACTCTCAGCTTAGGAGAACAAAACCCTGTTTTAATAACATTGTTGCTGTCGGGCAGAAACCTTGTCTTTTTTTCATAAATCATTACTTTTGGTAACCCTTCACATCTGTCGTTGCTTTTGCCAACAAAAAGTAGCTTCAATGTGACTACAGCGTGTATTTCCATTGGATCCTCAAACTGTCAGTCAAACCTCATAACTCCGCCCCTCCTCTATCGGGATGAACTTGAAGTGCTGCAGTTTGGAGCGTCTCTGCTTGTTTGCAGAGGTATAAAGAATAGAGCACAGTTTTTTGTTTTGTTTTTAACTAAAGAAACACTATAGTAACGCTACGCACTTACTAAACCTCTTATGATGCTCAAAACACATTGCGTTGTTAGGCTCGATGCGAAGTGGAGTAACTCCTTCAGCCGTTTCTTATTCACGATACAGCACTTGCCTCGAGTATCTTATTGCTTTTATAAAACGGTTACCACACAATAAAAATATGAAAGTAAAAAAAAAAAAAATGTTTTAGTGCAAGTTTCATGAAGTAAAATCATTAAAAGCCTTCCTTCCGCTAGAAAAAATAGTCCCTGAACGTGAACAGCAACAACGCTCCAATCTGTAATATGCATGAAAGCTCAAATAAACACAACATAGAAACCGCAGTGTTGCGCAGTGATACATAGAACGTTTGGGTGAAGCGGTCATAACCTTGTTTAATCATAAATAAAGCACAGCTATTGGCCAATCAGAATCAAGGATTGGAACTAACCGTTTTATACATATACATATATATATACACACACATATATATATATATATAAAGAGTTCAGATGCAAAAGCCTCTAGGTGCCATTTGAAATTTTCTTCTAGAATGATAATTTTTATCAAGCTTGTATATTTAAGTTCAGTGATTTCACTTAAATGGCAATGATAATTACCTATCAATTGTTATTTAAGTGTAATTACTGAACTTAAATATACAAGTTTGATAAAAATCATCATTAAAGAAGAAAATTTCAAATGGCATTTAGAGGCTTTTGCATCTGAACTCTTCATATATATATATATATAAACACAGGCTCGGCAAAACCAAAGCCACGACATCCATGAGGAACAAGTCCTGCAGATAAACTCTAAAGGATTTCTGTGAATTTGTGACCCCTGCAGTGAAGTGTCTGGAGATCTGCATACAGTAAAAAGACAAACAGTCCTGTAAATAAAGACGGCTGTCCGGCAACTGTCTTCCCCGCGACGCCGTTATTGACCCTAGTCAGATGCTCTGCTGATTAAAAATTGATCCCTTTGGAAAAATCTAATCAACAGAACAGGATTCTTTCATATGAGGAGGGCACAGCTGCTGACACAAGGGTTGCAGACCTGTTATTAACCCCTAATCCGCCACACAAACACACACACGTAGGCTCTCCCTCAAGGCCTCAGCCAGACCGCGGCCCAGACGTCTTGAATTATTCAGGAGACTTTGTGACCACCTCACCTCAATTTATGCAGGCCACTGCTCTTAATGGACCATCCAGGGCCCCAAAAGAGCGGTCAGTGTAGGGACGGGTGCCGTTCGAGCCGTCAGGCCCGAGCCACTGGTGTGAGGACGAATTCATCAGCGAGGTAGCGAGGGTCACCGGGGGTTAATGATGCCACGCGTCTAGACGGCCGGCGCTCTTGGCCTTTGTCCGAGAGGCAGCTGCGGGTGAGACAGGAGGGCTGGGAACGCCAGCGCTTCCCACGACACACTAGGATTATTACGCTTTATTACAAGCGCTAGACGTGATGTTTCCTGTTCGTCACATTTCATCTAAACAAACAAACAAACGTGCGCATCCTATAGTGACGCCAGTAAATGATCAGCAGTGTGTCACTCGTATTAAGAGCGATAGTGTGCAATATTACGTCTTGAGGGCAGGAGGCCGCATTTAACATTAATAAATGCCTAAAATTTACATTTCCATCCGTGGTGAGTAAGAATACACATCAATCTTCCCAAACAACCGAGGAAGACTGGACAGATATATAGAGATACAGCCAACTACTTACTATACACTCAAGTGTGGTACTGTATATCAATTTAATCAAATAACACATAAAAGTATTTGTTTCTTTAATAACTATTACAAACCCCAAACTTTTCAATGATACAGCACCTAATTTCTTTTCTCTATCGAAGAGAACGTCTTGCAAAGCGAAGACATTTTGTGCAATAGATTCAAACAGACACACAAACAAACGTAATGGTGACGATCAACAACACACCAGATTAAATCCAATAAAAAGGGCTCTTAACATCACCACACGACATAAGATGAAGAAAGTAAGCAAACTAAAAAAATGCCGTTGTTACAGTTTACTCGTGCTGCAATGCATGTTGGGAGCTCATAAACCCTTAAGTTATACATAGAAATGTATGCATATTCAATGCAATAGTGTTTTGCATAGAATCAAAGTCTTTGTTCAATTAAAAAGGCTTTTTTTTTCTAAAGATTTAGACATTAAAAATGAGACTTCAACTCACACGAGATTTGTTAACTTGTCGGAGACTAACTCTTGGTAATTATGATGAAATATTAAAGGCATTTAAACTGTTCAAGGTCTTTAATTCAATTTATGCAGAAATGTTCTGACGTTGGTTGCATGTTGCATGTGTAAAACGTATGTTATTCTCGACTTAAATGTAATTTTTATCTACTAATAGAGTACAGACAGCACAAAAAAGTACAAAAACTGCTCGTCCGACTTTATTTTGATTCTAAATTGTCTTAATTATTCACCGTATTTTATTTTTCATATTTTTTTTTATTCTAAACTGTTTTAATTACTCTGATTTCTTTTAATTATTTTAATTTCTTCTATGTAAAGCACTTTGAATGTATGAAATGTGCTATATAAATAAACTTGCCTTGCCTTGCCTTGCCTTACAGACTTCGGTACCATGTAAAAAAATGTGACGTGTTGAGTGGAATCGTAAACATCTCTGATTGGCCATTGTGTTCACGCACTCATCGGATATGTCTGTGATTGGCTACAATGATCAGCGCTTCAAAAAATGTGTTAATATACATCAATGACGCTCTTCGCCGAGTGATTAACTAAACCGTCTTTCAGCGGACTACTTGTGCTTTCAACACCTACACTTTAGAAAATGCTGGGTTGTTTTAACCCAATTTTGGGTTAAATATGGATGGACATACTCAAATTGGATTAAAAATATATTTTAAAAATGTAACCCAATGGCTGGGTTTGTCCATATTTGACCCAAAATTGGGTTAAAACAACCCAGCCTTTTTTAGAGTGTGTTTCGAAAGCTCAAACACTTCCGTGTGCTCTCAAATGCTCCCGTGAGTTGATCGTTGCAGACAGTCACAGACATATCCAATAAACGTGTGAACACAATGGCCAATCAGAGGTGTTTACGATTCTGCTCAAAGCAATTTTACAATTTCTGTACCGAATTGGTTACAAAGTCTATCGACTAAAATTGAACAGTAGGACATTCTGCAGGGAAACCCGTATCAATCTTTCTCCAGCTGAAGCACGTTCACCATCTACCACAACAATGTCTGGGTCTCCCAATACTACAGGTCTGAATTCATAAAACCTGCTTCTAATCCGTTAAACCCCTAAAGAGTGAAAAAGCCTCTCCCACACAACATCCTGTGATTAGACCCTCGTCGTACGCCACTCAATACTCAACCTGTACCATTACACACACAATTACTGCACCATCAGCACCAGCACAACCTGTTTAGTAATCATTCTTCCAGGAAAAGGCGGGAGGGAGGGGGTGGTAGCGATTGGCAACAATTTTGTTGTCATGAGACAATCTCCTTGGTGATCCCGTTGACCAAACCTCAAGTGTGCAATTGTGGCTAGTAGTAACATTCTGAAAGCATTGCGTAAGGTTTTCCTTTCATCTCAGCAGTGGGCTTCCAATTATCACAGACTAACATGTTTCACCTCGGATAATATCTGGTCCCCTCCGTACACTGATTCTTATTGATAACATTTTGAATGGCCACATATTAATGAGTAGTTCACTTTAAAAAAAAACTTTTGCTGATAATTTACTCACCACCATGTCATCCAAGATGTCCATGTCTTTCTTTCCTCAGTCGAAAAGAAATTAAGGTTTTTGATGAAAACATTCCAGGATTTTCTCCAAATAATGGACTTCAATGGGGTCCAAACGGTTCAAGGTCCAAATGACAGTTTCAGTGCAGCTTCAAAGGGCTTTAAACGACACCAGACGATGAATAAGGGTCTTATCAAGCGAAACGAGCAGTCATTTAAAAAATAAATAAAAAAAGTTTAAGTTTTATAAGCACAAATGCTCGCCTTGCTCTGTTCTGTGATGCGCGTTCGTGACTCTCCTGTTCAAACTCGTTCATCAAAATGAACAAATCTTTTTTCGAGTCATGACTCAAAGGGTCCCAGATAAGACCCTTATTCATCGTCTGGTGTCGTTTAAAGCCCTTTGAAGCTGCACTGAAACTCTCATTTGGACCTTAAAAACGTTTGGACCTCATTGAAGTCCATTACATGGAGAAAACCCTGGAATGTTTTAATCAAAAATCTTAATTTCTTTTCGACTGAAGGAAGAAAGACGTGGACATCTTGGATGACGTGGGGGTGAGCAAATTATCAGCAAAAGTTAATTTAAAAGTGAACTACTCCTTTAAGAGAACTCAAAATGACGATGAACAGTCATCTTTTGTGTGCTGGGGTTTACAGGCGTTCATCATGAGAATGAAACTTGGCTATGCTAAGCAACTGTGCTAACGCATGCGCTAAGGCCCTGTTCACACCTGGTATTAAGATGCGTTTTGGTCAAGTAGAAGAGGGACACCTGGCGTTTTAATCCATCTCTTTTATCCACTTTCAATCACTTCTGTCCTGATTTCTTCTATGGGATGGTAAATGTATGCGCTTTTTCAGATCTTTCTATTTAATGGACAAAATCAGCTCGTGGAATTTACATATGAATGCGCCCGGAAACACACAATCAGCTTTAGTTTCGGCTCTGACAGCCACAAGACCAGCCGAACACTATGAGTGTGTGTTAGAAATCAGGAATAGTGAGAGAACATTGTGCTTGATACGTTTTTCGTCTTAAAACCAAACTTTAAAGTTTAAATCCCGTTTGTCTAGCGCGCTTCCCATAATGTTCACGTATCAGGTCAGTAGGCGGAGAGTTGATGTCTTTTGAGGCTGTTCGAACACGTTCAGTCGAGCGTTTACATTTACGTTCACATTTCGTACACACTATGAAAGCAATCCGGTCGAATGCGTTCTCAACTACCTCTGAAAATGGTGGAAAGCTCAAAACGTTTAGACCCAGTTTACACTAGTGATCATATTGACCAAAACACATCTTAACACCAGGTCAGCTGTAAACAGGGTCTTAAGACTGACTAGTTTAATAGACCGGTTCAAACTAACCAAACTATGTTCAAAATTCAGCTGTGTAAAAAATATGCATGTTGAATCATTGAATGTGAGATCTTCATTTAAATGCCAAAAGATCCTTGAAAACAAACCCTGTGTGTACGTTCAGTGAGACAAAACACGTAATGTGCATCCGATGTCTGGTGTCATAGCGGCTGAGGTCAACAGTCTCAGCAGTGACTGAGCTAAACTCAAGGGCGGTCGTCCCACCTGGAGTCGCCCTTTACAAACGGTTCATCAAGGTGACTGAGCTCATAACTCAAATACCAGCGTAGAGGGCAATCCCAGCGGCCATGTAACACCACACAGGAAAAAAAACACCTTACTGAGAAAGGACACACAACATTACATAACATCAGATTTTTTCGTTAACTTTGATTGCTTTCGCCGTGTCCTTCTAGCAGGTGCAGCTGAGCAAGCAGAAGTCTAATTTGAGCTTGTGTCGTTCATATGAAAGGGACCACTGGGAAGAACCGCTCTCATATTCACACACACTCCAGCAGAGAACACACTAATCTCACAACGGCAAGAACTACTTATTTTAACCATTAACTCAATTCACTGCTGTAAATTACCCCTCATCAGCCCGTGCTGCTGAACCCTGAAAACTACCAGTGATCTCCACCAACACACAATTACACTTCCTTTAGAACCAACAATCACAGATAGCTGGACTAATGCTAAAAATATTAGGGAATTCATTTATGAGCCTTTTTCCAATTTTTAGAACATATGTGATCATCCAAAGTAAATTGAGTTTTAATAAATACATAAAATTATGCTATTACAAGCTGGCTTTAATGTCAAAATAAAATAAAATTTCTAGCAAATCAATTGATAGAGTTTATGTAAATAAAAATGTTAGGATGGATGGATGGATGGATGGATGGATGGATGGATGGGTGGGTGGGTGGGTGGGTGGATGGATGGATGGTTGGATGGGTGGGTGGAAGGGTGGATGGATGGGTGGGTGGGTGGGTGGGATGGATGGATGGATGGATGGGTGGATGGATGGATGGATGGTTGGATGGGTGGGTGGAAGGGTGGATGGATGGGTGGATGGATGGATGGATGGATGGATGGATGGATGGTTGGGATGGATGGATGAGTGGGTGGATGGATGGAAGGGTGGATGGATGGATGGATGGATGGATGGATGGATGGATGGATGGATGGATGGATGGATGGATGGTTGGATGGATGGGTGAGTGGATGGATGGATGGTTGGATGGGTGGGTGGGGGATGGGTGGATGGATGGATGGAATGGATGGATGGATGGATGGATGGATGGATGGATGATGGATGGATGGGTGGGTGGATGGGTGGGTGGATGGATGGTTGGATGGGTGGATGGGTGGATGGATGGTTGGATGGGTGGATGGATGGATGGTTGGATGGGTGGGTGGATGGATGGATGGTTGGATGGATGGATGGATGGATGGATGGGTGGATGGATGGATGGGTGGATGGGTGGTTGGATGGATGGATGGTGGTTGGATGGATGGATGGATGGATGGGTGTATGGATGGATGGATGGATGAGGTGGGTGGGTGGATGGATGGATGAGTGGGTGGGTGAGTGTATGGATGGATGGATGAGTGGGTGGATGGGTGGATGGATGCATGGATGGATGAGTGGGTGGGTGGGTGAGTGTATGGATGGATGGATGGATGGATGGATGGATGGATGGATGGATGGGATGGGTGGATGATGGATGGATGAGTGGGTGGACGGGTGGATGGATGCATGGACGGATGAGTGGGTGGACGGGTGGATGGATGGATGAGTGAGTGGGTGAGTGTATGGATGGATGGATGGTTGGATTTGCAGTAGAACAAGAATTATATGTACATCAAAAGCATCATCACATCTGGTGATTCAAGTGTAGGTGGATTGTATTAGTACCAGTGTTGTTGATATAGAAAATGTATTTGGTGAAGACATAATCCCAGCCACTGGTGTTAGTGGTTCAAGACCAACAAGATTAACATCCCATTGCAAAGACAATTTTCCAGCCCAGAACCGTGGAAAGGGGTCAAACTGGGATCCAGCACCAGTAGAAAACGGGTGAGCCAGAGTTGGCTACTTTCATCTAAACCCTATGGAGGATGAACGTCATGCAACAGTTATTGTACACTGGGTTTGTTGAATATAACAATCAACTGACAATATTTCAAAGGGATTGCAGTGCAGTGGAAAAGCTGGAAAGCGGCTCCCCAGAAGAGCATTCTGGGACAGATGCACAGGTCAGGAGTCTATCTCAACTAAAGATGCTTCACATGGTGCTGTGATCATTTCCATCTCAGTGCTGGTAAACCATACAGAGAGTTCCTGTATTTACAGACTGGCAGCTTTAGGAGCAGAAACTCTGAACAGTTAAACTGAAATGACATTGATTTATAGCGCCACATATAGATGCTGCCATCAAACCAAAATAATAGCTTATATTCTATGGGAAATAACCAGTCAATACATAAACAGCATAACACACCAGAGCCATCGGCACAAAAACGGTTCCCTTTTGAAAGAAAGGTTTTGAAAAAAATATTCAAAACAAACCATTAAAATGTTTGAGCTCGGAGTAAGATGATTGAGTTAGCAGCAGGCTTTAGCTTTACCAACACATTCATCCAGTCATGCTTTTGGAAGGCAAATTGTATTTTCGCCAAATTGATTTTCTCCTCATTGATTTTCTTATTTTACAAAGTGTGATACAGTCATCTGTTGCACTAACATCGGCCATCTCTGCACAATAAGCAAACCTGTGCAGGTATCACATTAGACGCACTGAAACCTGACAGATTATGGGTGAACAATTCTGTGAGGCGCCGCTGTGCATCAACAAAACTACACTTACATTCTTAAGCCACGAGAATCAAGCTCATCGCTCTTTGATATTTTGTGTCTGTGACTAAAAGCGCTGCATCACATCACAGCCTTTGTAATTTGACTTGTAGAGTAATAGCTAAAGACAACATGAGAAAGAAAGAAAGATGAGCAGAAACGATTGTGCAAGTTGTTACAAAATTCTTACAAAAACTGTTGCATGCAATTCAGTGTGACAATTTAGTTCAGCCAAATATGAAAATTGTGCCATTTATCCATTCTTACATCGTTCCAAAACTTTATTTTTGTCTGTGGGACACAAAAGAAGATATTTTATTTCACCATGCAATTAAAGTTAATGGGGTCCCGTGAAACACTGAACATTACAGTGAGAAAATCATGACAATTTTTGGTGAACCATCCCTTTAAAGTTTTGCAAACAATTTACATTAATTAAAAGACTTAGTATACAAAGTCTCAAACAGTACACATTCTTATACAAAACCAGTTATATGCGAGTTTGAGTAAAATGAACATACCTACCGACAACATTTCTTCCAAATTTCGTAAAACAATGTCATTTAGAGCATTTAATTGCAGAAACTGACAACTAGTCAATATCAAAAAAAGATGCCATGGTTTTCAGACCTTGAATAATTCAAAGAAACACTCTTTTATATTCACATTAAACACACAACACTAATGTTTTAACTTCAGATGAGTTCAGAAATCCATATTTGGTGGAATAACCCTGATTTCCAATCACAGCTTTCATGCGTCTTCTTGACATGCTCTCTATCGGTGTTTCACGTTGCTCTTGAGTGACCTTGGCTTTATTTGATGGCTTGTGGATTTCCATTTTCCTCTTGATCAGGTTTTCAGACTGAGAGGTTCAGGTCTGGAGCCATGTCAGGGTCTTGATCATCTGGCTTGAGTCATACATCCTTCAAAAAGACAGATCAGCTGAAGAACCCCCAGATCATCACGATCATCACGTCTAACCATTAGAGGACCAGGTGTCGACTCAGAGAAGATCAGGAGCAGGTAAAATGGTAAATGGACTCCATTTATATAGCATTTTCACAGACCCAATTGCCAAGGATGTAGGATCACCAGATCAAGACTCTGACCCACTGAAAACCTTTGAGGAAGATGGAAGTTCACAAGCCACCAAACAAATCTGAGCTGCTTGAATTTTTTTCCACCAGGAGTGGCATAAAGTTGCCCAACAGCAACGTGAAAGACTGAAAGAGAGCATGCAAACATGCATGAAAGCTTGGAAATCAGGGTTATTTCACCCAAAATTGCTTCTTATATTTTAAAATTAATATAAAACAATTTTCTTTGCATTAATTACGAGGTCTGAAAACGTGGCATTGTTTTTTTTTTTGTAATTTTGATCAGTAGTCATTTTCTAAACATATATGCTCTAAATGACAATTTTTCTATTTAAAAATGGGAATAAATGTTGTCAGTAATTTATAGAATAAAACAAAAATGTTCATTGCACTCAAACACGTAAATATAAATAGTAAATCCAGAGAAACTGCTTATTTTGCAGAAAGTGAAAAATCCGATATTTTCTTTCTTCGGCTTTCAGGTTTTACCAATGAATGCAAATGACTACTATAACTGCATGTATGCATATGACACTGGTATTATGCATTTTAATGAATAAAAATAAAATTAATAATTGAATTATAAATATTGTCTTATATTCTACGTTGTTTAATGACAATAATAAAATGTGTTCTTTCTATCGCTGCCAGGTTAGTCTTGTATTGTAATGATTTATGGCTGCGTGCCTAATGATTATAATATAACGTTTTTTAATGAATGATGGTAAAAAAAATCTATTTAATTTTAATGAATTAAATATGTATTAAATTGCAATTACGTTTTTAGTGGACTCTTAAATGCAGTTTTATGCGTCCTGCAGTGAGGAGTAATTTGCAGCTAATAGAGATAGATATTCACACTCTTTTGTTTTCCCCACAGCAAAGCACATTTCACAAACAATGCAATCCTAAAGCACGTTTACTAGCGATATAACACCAAATATAGAACATTTATTCACAAGACTAACGTGCTAATCCACAAGAAACTGATTAAAACTTCAAAGGGGTCATGAACTGGCTTTTTAATTTTTTTTAATATTGTTGTCTGAGGTCAACTTATGACGTTCACTTGGTTTTTACATTCAAAAACAACCAATTAATAAGTAATAGGCTATGTTCTACCCTAGTTTTGAGTCTAGCTTAAAAACGCTCGGTTTTTATGGGCGTCTCGCATTGAAGACTTGGAAGTAAACGCCCACTATGAGTCGCGTATGCAGCGACTGTTTTCTTCCACAACCAGGCGCTGCACAATATTCTGTATTGCTCGGTAGCTCGATCCGGTTTGTCATCACGAGGTAGGCATCTATGTTATTTAACTATGCGTGTAATGCGCGAATCGGTGGGCGGGGCTAAACCGGCCATGTTAAAGTAAGAGTTGATCTTCTACGGGGGTTGTGTTTTATCCACTTTGAAAAATGTTTGCTGAGCCTGGTGTCAATAAAAGCTTTTATTGGACTAAGAAGGATGTTTTCAGTTCTATAATATGATGACCTTTTAGATGTCAAAAATCACCCCTTTAACACTGACGTCACTGCCATTACACGATAGGCTGAGGTGCATCACGTGATCAAAGTTAGCGGTCACACTTTCTCCAATGGTAAGAGATACAGCATCTCCCTATAATGAGACGATCTCTGGTTTAACTTTAAAAGCCCGTACAACATTACTTTGGTTGGCTACTGCAATCAAGTACAGACAGACCTTTAAAGGGAACATGATGTTTCCATGGACTGATCTGGAGAGCAAGAACCCGTCATAACGACCATCATCTCACATTTACACCCTTCGGTGCGGCCCGAGGGAAAGCGGTGGCCTCATGCCCTCTCCAGCAAGGCCTGTAGCAGCGTTTAGCAAAACCTGCTGCTCTCGATAGGGGCACGGAGACGGAGAACGAATCGAGAGAGGGAGAGAGGAAGAAGAGAAAGAGAGGGGGTCCCTAGAGGGCTGAACAATCAGACAATTTCAAGATCACGAAGCATTAAACCAATCCCGGCAGGGTACACTAATTAAACAGCCGGGCCCAGCACCGCCAACCAATCCCCACAGAGCAATTAAATCCATCCCCTCTAAAACACTGTGGAACCTGTCTGGGGAAAACCACGGAGAGAAAGCGAGAATAAAAAACATAAAATTCATCTGGAGAGAGGGGGATAGAGGGGGAATGCAGTAAGCTACTAACAAGGGGAACTGAACGAGAACGATTCAATTCGATGCTTTGTTCTTTCTGTCTTTATTTTTTAATTACTACGTTCAAAACGCTCCAAAAACAGTCTTTACTTGGGGGGGGACCCCTGTTGTCACGACCCCCGTGTAAAATCATGTTGAAGAGTTCAGGAAATGCTTCCAGATTGGAAAGTGCCTGGAGCTCCTTAATAAACCGGCGGAGATGATCACGGTGTCATCCAGCACAATCTATTCACCGGCGCACTGATCAAAATCATCCCGGAATGAAAAAACGACTCCATCATCCGTCAAAGAGCTCCTGGGCGACTCCGGATAACTTCCCAAATCCAAATTACATTGGAAAAGTGCGCATAATAACGTCACTATCATCAAAGATCACATTTGTAATCCATATCAACTTCCCGTTTCTTGCAATATGCTTCACGGCACTGTGCTGAAGAAGCTGTGTAGAATAGCACGCACAAAAAAGACAATATTTGGGGGTTCGTTTGTTAAACCTGCAAGTTTTGAAACATTATCTAATCATTTAGTATGAGAACTGAAAGCAGGCAAAGGAAAAAGGATCACTGAGAGTGTTTGGTCTGTGTGTGTGTGACTATCTAAACTGCCCTTTGGCGTGTTGAGACGTCCCACTGGTTCCAGTCAGAGCTGATTTTCTCCATTTCTCTCGGAGGCCGTTATGTAAACACTAGAAGTGACAATTCAAAATAGGCGACAGACTACAGAAACACTGCATTCGGATTTGCTTAGCATGGAAGCACACGCATTGCATGCAAATTTAATTCACACACCAAGCTACTAAACATGCAAGAAATGTGATTTTCTTTATAAAAATGACTTTAGCACTTGATTTACACTATAACATTTACTATTTAAACTACCATTCAAAAATTGTTCATATTAAATGTATTATTATATTGAAAGATGTTTCTTCTGCTCACCAAGGTTGCATACAGTGAAATGGTTATTTTGTGAAATTTCAACAATTTTTCTTTATTAATGTCATTTATTCCTGTGAACAAAGCTGATTTTTAGCATCATTACTCCAGTCTTCAGTGTCGTCTAATTTGCTGCTCAAGAAACATTTCTGATTATTATCGGTTTTGAAAATTTATGAGGAGAGTATTGCAATGCAAGGTTTGCGCTAGTTAAAGCTACACTGTGTGATTTTTACCCCCATCTAGTGGTGAAAAGGTATATGACCATCCAGTGACTATTAGTTTTTGTTCTTCATTCCGATTTCGTTTTAACTCCCACGGTGGCCAATGTAGTCCAAGATTAACATGGCTTCCAGTTCGACCTCGTCCATGAGTGTTAACTCAAACGTAAACGCAAAAGGCGAAGCTTGAATTAACGGGTATGTCCTTCTTTGGCTAATTTACTTTCATGATGGAGGGTGTGTTTTCAATGGCATATTATACACTCACGAGAATACTTTATTACTTGAACGAAGTAAATATAGATTAATGAGTGCATATATTTTTGAAAGAACTAAGTGTTTTTAGCTAAAAGAGTTACACAGTAGAGCTTTAAAGAGATACTCCACTTTTTTTGGAAATAGGCTCATTTTACCACTCCCCCAGCGTTAAACAATTCAGTTTTACCTTTTTCAAATCCATTCAGTATCCCTTTAAGTTATTGGCATTTGCGTCATCATTTACCACCCGAAAAAAGCATTTCATAAACCATATGCTAATTTGCGCTGATCTCGGTAGGTTGTCTTGGTCATTATGGAAATGATCCGGCTTCGTCCGTGTTCTTTACGATTTGTGCGTCGTCAGTAGATCACGCGCAGAACTAAACACTCCCATCTGCGCTTTTTTTAAATTGTGCCCTCACATTAATTTGCCCTGTATAGTAAATCTGGCCCATTGACTCTTCTGGGACGTTGCTATGCGGTTACCAAGGTATTCAAGGTGGTTGCTAGAGGATTTCTTATTGGCCTGGTGTGAAAACAGTCCTGCAACCTCAAATTTCAGTGATTTTCTGATTTCTAGATATGGATCGGGTCCCTTCAATGTGCATCTGAGTTTTAAATTTCACCGCATTTCTCATCCAGCGGGTGAAATTCGTCACAAAGTACACCAAAACCCCAACCCGGAGAATGAACACTAGTGTTTAGTAAGGAAATCATCACTATTAAATTGTCATTTTTATACAGTACCTGATCGGTGCTGTTGTGAACTAGATTGTGTTTGCATGATACAGGGATTTTTCTTCTAGTGCACTTCACCAGGTGGGAAAGGGGGAAAAACACATCACACGTGCAGACAAACACACACAATCATGGGGTCTCCTTTATCCCTGAAGGGCAGAATGGACAATAGAGAGCTGAATTATGGTGACTGAAGTACTGGCTGATATAAAAGCGGCACAGAGAGAGAGAGCAGAAGAAGAAGAATGGAGGGATTCAATAAGGCCTCTGTAAAATGAACAAGAAAGGCCGTTGCTCAATACATCTGCCATCAGACAGTCAAAACAAATAAAGAGGGCCGCCGTACAGGTACACAGCTCAATATGGCCTCACTCGCTCTGGCTTGGTCTGCCAGCAGGGAGAAGACACGGCTATATACTCCAACAGATGAGCCATTAGCTCTCCCTCTCTCACAATCTGGTTTATAGGACCGCTATCGGGTTTAGCCGGACTTAACCTCGCCGGTGCGGTAGACTAATGTCTCCCCGAAGTTTTGTTAAAACCTCATTATTTACTGAAGTGCCGAGACCATCACCGTCCCTGAGAGTGAGCGCAACGGGTATTAATATGAAAATGCAGAGATTCATTGCCATGACGAACTATCAGACTCCAGCGCGGATCGATGGGGGAAAAATTGAGGATCGGTGCTTCTGGGACGTCGTTAAGGATTTAGAGGAGGAACCGGCTTAAACAGGGAGTGTCTGTCACCGTTTAGCCGTGTGTGTGTGTGTGTGGCGCGCACCTCAAACACATGCGTGAGGGTCAGCGGTGTGATGCGTCAATGCAAATCTCCTTACGAGCGGCGCTTATGATTAATTCATGCAGCTTCGAGTGATGGCCAATTCACAAATAAATTGTGCTGCTGAGCTGATTCTTTTTAATGAACTGATTCCCAAAACATGCTGAAGTTTAATAGGATTAGGGCTACAGCAATGTTTTTAAGAATATTAAGAATAAAAAACAGAAAACAACCTCACATAAGCAGGAATAATCAGTAATTTTACTACAAAAATTAATTGTAAAATGTCACGCAGTAATTCGATTCATTCTGTTGATTCCGATTCCAAAGAATCAGTGAATCAGTGGATTCATTTTTATGATTGAAACGATTCACAAATATGTTGAATTTCAATACCTCTACAACATTATAATACAAAGGGTTTTGAATATATTATCAACAACAGGATTCTTAAGAATATTATGTTTTAACACTTTTTTTAATGCTTAGGACAATAAAAATAACAGAATATGACAATCTATTACCTAAATTAAAAAAAGATAACCAAAAATAAACATAATAATCAGAAATTTTATTTAAATTGAATTTATTTAAAAAGAACCGATTCACTGAAACAAAGGCTGAATCCAAAAATCACCTCTTAAACCCTCAATCACTATACAGTTCACTTTGTGCAATTTGTGAGTGCACTATAACGTCCACTATGGTTTTAGACGTCACTACAAATGCCTCACATCAAATAATGCCCTATTTGAGGGTTTAGGGGGGCGATTTCGTTTTCAGCCAAAGTGTTTAAATGAATCAATTCGACAAAACGAATCAGACTGCTCAATGCAAAACCCGCAGAAATGATTTAACCCTTATGCTGCATTAGGGACATTTTTGGTCTTTTGCAGTTTAATTTCTTTGACCATTTTGGCTGTTTTAATGCAAATGGTATGAAATTTGGCAAAATTGTGACTTTTTGGATACATGTAAAAAATGTGATCCCATTTTGCAAAATATGTATGTAGATCAAATAGTAACACTCAGCACCATAAAGACCAAAAATGGCCCATTGAAACCCATTAAAACGTTGTTTAAATCTGAGGCTGTCAGTAATACATGAAACATCCTTTCATTTTGAAGCAAAAGCATTATATTTGCATTATATAGTGTATTCCACCAGATGACGTCACTACATATTTATTCCCTATGGGTGGAAATGCACCTTATTTTAGGCAATAGGCAATGTTTAATAGGTGGCCATTTTTGGTCTCTAACGCGCTAAGTGGGATTTTTTGCAAAGTGGGACTGTGATAATCCAAATCTAAAGTTTTCTCTTTGCATTTAGTTTATTGAAAATAATTGAATTTTTGTGTTTTTTCCTCTTATACAAATCGATGGTTTCGCAAACAAAACTGGTAATTAAAGGGTTAAAATCCTGAAATTGAATACATTTTTGGTAGTTATGATGAGGACTGATGCTGGTTAAAAGATTTAACTTGGTAAAAGTGGAAAATAATAATAATATATAATATTTTAGGCAATGTTTAATATGTGGCCATTTTTGGTCCTTAATGCACTCAACGGTGTTAAAAATCTAATGCAGCACAAGGGTTAAGCGAATATGGGCGCTGCTATGCGGATACTAAGGTTGCAAAGAGTAAACAACCTGGCCAAATGTTAATAACTTCAGTTTTATACACACTCATGCAACACGGTACTAGTGAGACCTTGGCTTTGTGTAGTTAGCAACTATCAAAGCACATGCACAAAGGGTTAATCCAGGGAGCAGTGGAGGAGAACGGGGGAAAATAAGTGTGGACAGGTATGAAAATCGAGCCCTAGGAGGGTCACAGCGATTAAGGGGCTGTTTTATGACAGACTCGGTGAATAGGCACCCGGCGTCGAGCAAAAAAACGGTTTATCATTCCTCTCCGCACGCTCAAGTATCCGCTTTGAAGTCTTGAGCGCTAATTCTACAGAGGAAGGTTAAACTGCTTAAATCTTGAGTCAGTTTCACTTCTCCTCTAATGTTGTCGGCTGAGCGGGAGGGGAACGTGACTCGGAGATCTTCACAACTCAATTTGCAGACACGTAAAAGCCTTTTCTCGGCGCTTTTCTCTCCTCTTTGTTTCCTCTGCCAAAGGTTCACAGAGAGAGAGAGATGGAATTTCCATTCTGCCAGTCTGATGGATAAGAGATTGTTCTAGGCAGCTTTTTTGGTGAAAGGTGAGACATTTGGGTGCACACTTATGAAAATGTTTGTTTCTCAGCACAGACGGAAGCTCTCTGTTGTTAATGCGAGTTCATAATTGCCTAATTCGACACAGACTAGCTTTTCGAAACAATCTAATGACGGTCAGCGCAGAGACGCACACATACGAGTCGATTTCATTACTCTACGATTCACGTGCCTAATGCACAAGCACATGCACCCTCACGATTAACATGCGTCAGGACTCAGAATGTCACAAAAACCATCCGTTATGATGTGTCTTGCATCGTTATGAAGCACAAATGAGTAAGTTCTCATCTAAATTATCAATAAAACACATCGTGCAATTTATACGCGAAAATTAGTTTTCGCATGCATTTGAGTGTAATACACACGCACCCCACACCACTACTAAACCTACCCAAACCAACCCATACGTATCCTATGCAAGTAAAATCTCATTTTCACGTATAAATTTAAAATGTGATCAGGTTGAAATACAGGTGTAAACGGGGTCTACTTTCTGCCTTCGGACCTAATGCCTAAACATTATGGGAAGTGCATGTGATTCAAACTTTGTCGGCTGCATACGGAAAACGTACCAAGTATGGGTTGAACAGACAAATGGACTAGTCAACTTTAATGCTCTATCATGATGCTTTAAGCTTGATGTCGACTAGTCGCTGATCATTCATGGCCTGTAGAGGGCGCAACCGGATAAGAAATCTTTGAAGTCCAAATTTAAAGGACAAGTTCGGTATTTTACACTTAAAGCTCCATGATGAAATGGATTAACGAAGAACGGTTAAGATTGAAATTTGGACACATGATGCTGACCCGATTTCGGTTTCTGTGTTTGAATTTGGAGTTTTCTAGACTGAGAAAAGCCAGAAAATGTATTTTTGGCTTATGTGGAGGAAAAACAACAACTCCCAGAATGCACTTGCTTCGCTGCCCTAGGAGGCCACGCCTACCAGTAACAGAGCACAGAAGTTAAACAACAAAGGTGCGTTCCATTCGACCGTAAGTAGACTGCGAAGTGGACTTCACAGGGTATTTCGCCATCTTAAGTGAGATTCCAATTCGAAGGGAACGAAAATGTTCAGTTCGAAAAGCACTGCAAACGGCATAGGGAATAAGGGAACATCGATACATCACTTCACAGGAAGTCAGTGAAGTCCACTTCAACTGATATACCGTGTTCAGGGAGTAGGGAGCAGTGAACACTGCGTAGGGACCCTGTCGAATGGAACGCACCTCAAGTCTAGGCTACTAGTGAGTCTCCGTGATGAGTCTTGTCCAAATTTAAAGGACAAGTTCGGTATTTTACACTTAAAGCTCCATGATGAAATGGATTAACGAAGAACGGTTAAGATTGAAATTTGGACACATGCTGCGGACCCGATTTCGGTTTCTGTGTTTGAATTTGGAGTTTTCTAGACTGAGAAAAGCCAGAAAATGTAATTTTGGCTTATGTGGATGAAAGACAACAACTCCCAGAATGCACTTGCTTCGCTGCCCTAATAGGCCACGCCTACCGGTAACAGAGCGCAGTCGCTAAACAACAAGTCTAGGCTACTAGTGAGTCTCCGTGATGAGTCTTGTCCAAATTTAAAGGAAAAGTTCGGTATTTTACACTTAAAGCTCCATGATGAAATGGATTAACGAAGAACGGTTAAGATTGAAATTTGGACACATGCTGCTGACCCGATTTCGGTTTCTGTGTTTGAATTTGGAGTTTTCTAGACTGAGAAAAGCCAGAAAATGTAATTTTGGCTTATGTGGATGAAAGACAACAACTCCCAGAATGCACTTGCTTCGCTGCCCTAGGAGGCCACGCCTACCAGTAACAGAGCACAGAAGGTAAACAACAAAGGTGCGTTCCATTCGACCGTAAGTAGACTGCGAAGTGGACTTCACAGGGTATTTCGCCATCTTAAGTGAGATTCCAATTCGAAGGGAACGAAAATGTTCAGTTCGAAAAGCACTGCAAACGGCATAGGGAATAAGGGAACATCGATACATCACTTCACAGGAAGTCAGTGAAGTCCACTTCAACTGATATACCGTGTTCAGGGAGTAGGGAGCAGTGAACACTGCGTAGGGACCCTGTCGAATGGAACGCACCTCAAGTCTAGGCTACTAGTGAGTCTCCGTGATGAGTCTTGTCCAAATTTAAAGGAAAAGTTCGGTATTTTACACTTAAAGCTCCATGATGAAATGGATTAACGAAGAACGGTTAAGATTGAAATTTGGACACATGCTGCTGACCCGATTTCGGTTTCTGTGTTTGAATTTGGAGTTTTCTAGACTGAGAAAAGCCAGAAAACGTATTTTTGTCTTATGTAGATGAAAGACAACAACTCCCAGAATGCACTTGCTTCGCTGCCCTAGGAGGCCACGCCTACCAGTAACAGAGCACAGAAGGTAAACAACAAGTCTAGGCTACTAGTGAGTCTCCGTGATGAGTCTTGTCCAAATTTAAAGGACAAGTTCTGTATTTTACACTTAAAGCTCCATGATGAAATGGATTAACGAAGAACGGTTAAGATTGAAATTTGGACACATGATGCTGACCCGATTTCGGTTTCTGTGTTTGAATTTGGAGTTTTCTAGACTGAGAAAAGCCAGAAAATGTATTTTTGGCTTATGTGGAGGAAAAACAACAACTCCCAGAATGCACTTGCTTCGCTGCCCTAGGAGGCCACGCCTACCAGTAACAGAGCACAGAAGTTAAACAACAAAGGTGCGTTCCATTCGACCGTAAGTAGACTGCGAAGTGGACTTCACAGGGTATTTCGCCATCTTAAGTGAGATTCCAATTCGAAGGGAACGAAAATGTTCAGTTCGAAAAGCACTGCAAACGGCATAGGGAATAAGGGAACATCGATACATCACTTCACAGGAAGTCAGTGAAGTCCACTTCAACTGATATACCGTGTTCAGGGAGTAGGGAGCAGTGAACACTGCGTAGGGACCCTGTCGAATGGAACGCACCTCAAGTCTAGGCTACTAGTGAGTCTCCGTGATGAGACTTGTCCAAATTTAAAGGACAAGTTCGGTATTTTACACTTAAAGCTCCATGATGAAATGGATTAACGAAGAACGGTTAAGATTGAAATTTGGACACATGCTGCGGACCCGATTTCGGTTTCTGTGTTTGAATTTGGAGTTTTCTAGACTGAGAAAAGCCAGAAAATGTAATTTTGGCTTATGTGGATGAAAGACAACAACTCCCAGAATGCACTTGCTTCGCTGCCCTAATAGGCCACGCCTACCGGTAACAGAGCGCAGTCGCTAAACAACAAGTCTAGGCTACTAGTGAGTCTCCGTGATGAGTCTTGTCCAAATTTAAAGGAAAAGTTCGGTATTTTACACTTAAAGCTCCATGATGAAATGGATTAACGAAGAACGGTTAAGATTGAAATTTGGACACATGCTGCTGACCCGATTTCGGTTTCTGTGTTTGAATTTGGAGTTTTCTAGACTGAGAAAAGCCAGAAAATGTAATTTTGGCTTATGTGGATGAAAGACAACAACTCCCAGAATGCACTTGCTTCGCTGCCCTAGGAGGCCACGCCTACCAGTAACAGAGCACAGAAGTTAAACAACAAGTCTAGGCTACTAGTGAGTCTCCGAGATGAGTCTGCCCGAAAATGTGTTTCGAGATCGCCCAAAATGTCCGGGATTCGGCTTTTGCGTTCTACAGTCGCCATTCCTCATGTTTACTGCGGGCCGCGGGAGAACGGCGCGAGGCCGGTGGCGTGATTACCGATGAGCGACACCTGTGAGACGCACCGGTCTCGTATCTCTCACGGAGGAGCGGGAATTTTCTTAGCAATGTTAAAACGCACATCAACCGATCACTTGTTTAGCGTTCATGTAAACACTACATTCAGATTCACCAATCGGAATGAATTCAGTTAGACTGAAACAAAAGCTGTGCATGTAAACAATGAATGGCGACTGCAGAAAGCAAAAGCTGAATCCCGGACATCGACGGCCGGACATGTCCGATAACCCCTACTACTCAGCTTTCTCCACACAACAAGAGCCTGCTAGCTTAGCTTCCAAAAAAAGATGGCCGACACTATGTGTTCATTCTCTGAGTGAGATCGCCCTCTATGGGCGGGTTGAGAACATGTGACCCTACTACTGACTGTAGTCTTTAGCATCTGGACAAAGAAAAGCACCATAACACACACTCACAGTGTTCGGCGTTGTGACGAAACCTCCGTATTGTTTTTCCGTTTTCGCCAAGCACGTTCAAATGTAAATTGCACACGCTTATTTTGTCCAATAGATCAAAAGATCTGAAAAACCTATACATTTACCCACTCATACACCCTCCCCTCGAAGAAATCAGAAGTGATTGAACATAAACAACAGAGACGGATTAAAACAATTCTGGTCTAATTCTGATCCGATCGACCAAAACGCGTCTTAAAACCAGGTACGATGTACGTAGTGGATCTTCTAACAATGGCGAGGATTAACTTTCAAGAGTTTGATGCATGTTACTGTGGAGAGGATAAACAAAGCAATTCTCTCATTTAATTCATGTATAGTATCTAACCATATTTTATTGTCATGCATTAAGTGCAGCATAAACTCTGTAGTTTTGTAGTGTTGCCAGCAAGTAAACGTTGTTGAGTTTTCCTTTCGACAACAGCGTTTTATCCCTGCAAATCCGTGCGCCTTGCAGAATATCTCTAAACCATTTCCAGATCCAGCGCATTTGACAGCAACAATAACAGCAATAAACACTGATCCCCCACACACACACACACACATGAATGAGTACAGAGTTGAAATGAGTCTTTTTCACGGCCAATTGGTGATGGTTGGGGAAAAGCTCTGAGCAAACTACAACAGAAGGAGGCCACACACACACACACACGCACGCACAGAGGAGTGATGGCACTGTTTGACAATATTACCGTCGTGTTTGTGGAGGAAAGATGACATGCAAACGCCTGAGTCATGCAAAACACAGCCCTTGAGAAAATGGACCCAAATTAAATGAGCAAAACAACCACAAGACCGATGCTACACTAGAATCTGACGGGTGTCATTTTGGCACCACATTGGACCCTTTTCAATTCAATTCACGTTTGTGTGTATAGCACTTTTCACAATATCGTTTCAAAGCAGATTTCCAGAAAACGCACGTGTCTACATTACAATACAAGAGGGATCTGTTATCAGAGGTGACTGTCCGTGTCCAAGTAAAGTATTTCAGCAATGCACGTATACAAATGACCCGTGCATATTTTAGGCAGAAACAATTCAAGCTATTATTACAAGTAATAGTGAACCTAATAATTACAATATAGAAAATTTAGCATTGGTGCATGTTGATTCAGAGTTTGAAGTCCTCGTTTTTACATTTCAAGTCGTCATTGGGTAAACTGCTACAGTGGTAAACGCTTGGAAACTACAACAAATATAATTTTTACAATCCCAAAATCCACAATAGCATTTCTGTGACTTTCCAAAAATATTGAGAGATTGATTACATTGGTTAGAAGAAGTGTGCATCAATCCCTCTGTTGTTTTAGAAACAATCACACAGAAGCATAGTGTCATTAATGGGCATTAAATTGTTTAAAAATGAAAATATAAAAAACGTTGCCAGATTTACAATCTGTAAAGAAGCATCGGTAACACTTTATTTTACGACCCGCAAACAACTGCGTAAGTAAACCGCGTTTCTGTAATTATAGCGTACTTCCGTGTAGGTATAAGGGAACAATGTGTTAAGTTTTGGGTAACAAAGGGGTAACAAGCAGATTATGTATAATGTAATTATTTTAAAACTAACAGGTTCCTATTCCGTTAATATATTCCAGGCAAAAATGTTACGTCTGTTGTATATAAAAGTCATCATCACATTTCTGGCAAAATATGCTCTTGTGCAATTTTACATTTAATTTTGACATCTGTGGGTTGACTTAACATTAGGGTTGGGTATCGAGAATTGAGTATCGATTGGAATCGGGACTAACTTTTCGTTTTTCCCGGAATCGTTCAAAAGTTAAAATTTCGATTCGTAGTTTCGATATTCACAGTCCGCCGAGCGGAAGAATAAACCGCTGAACAACACCTACGAAGAAGCGTCTACCGGAAGTGTTGGCATAACCACGCGAGTCGAACATGAGTACCTTACGTCGGCGATCCAAAGTGTGGCTTCACTTTTCTAAAAATAACGAAATCTCGGCAAAATGCAAAATTTGTGACAAAAGGAGTATTTCCTTCAGAAAGACCGTTGGTTAGCAAGGTTAGCTAAACTTTTTTGACCCTGCCTCTTAAAAGAATCAGAATCGAGAATCGTTAGGAACTGGAATCGAAACAAGGAATCGGAATCGGAATCAGAATCGTTCAAATTCAAACGATACCCAACCCTATTTAACATTAAGTAATCTAGTAAGAAAAGCCATTCAATTTATTTATCATACTGTGCTTACATACAGCCATATATATATATATATATATATACAGTGGTGGAATGTAACGAAGTACAAATACTTCGTTACTTTACTTAAGTAAATTTTTCACGTATCTTTACTTTACTTAAGTACAATAAATAGTGCCTACTTTTTACTTTTACTTCGTTACATTTTGCAGCAATTATTATACTTTCTACTCCACTACATTTCTACAACTTCTGTTACATTTTCGTTACATTTTCTGATCAGTTTTTCCCCTGCCAAAACGTAATCTGACCGTCCGTTCGTTGCACGTTTGTTTCACCAGTGATGTTTGGTTGCCATAGATACAGTATATCAACCCGGTCACACTAAATGCGTCTCAAACGCAGTGTGTTTATCATGCAACTCATACTCGAAAATTTGTTTTTACGTGCATAGGAAACACACCGTGTGTAATATATGTTTGGTTTGGTTAGGATTATGGCAAGCCAAGAGGTTCAGAATTACACCATAAATGAATTGCGTTTACTGCCAAACATAGTTATTAACATATAGTAAGGATAAGCATGATATTGCCTAATTGCAAGCTTGTTTCAGAAATGGTGACATTTTTTTTCCATCATTATTGAACATCATTATCGGAGTAGGCTATTAGGTTGAATGAGTTAGAATTAAATGTTTTTTTAATCATTAGAAAATAGACATTAAGATAATAAATTGTTATGCAAGTACTTTTACTTTTAATACTTAAAGTACATTTAAAATAAAGTACTTTTTACTTTTTACTTAAGTATGGTTGTCATTGTGTTACTTCTACTTTTACTAAAGTAAATATTTATCTGGGTATTTGTACTTTTACTTAAGTACTGAGATTCAGTACTTCCTCCACCACTGTATATATATATATATATATATATATATATATATATATATAAAACGTCAAATTTTCAACCACAGATGTCAAAATGACCCTTTTATAACTTTTATATACGACAGCCATACAATTTTTGCCTGGAATATATTAACGGAATAGGTATCTGTTAGTTTTAAAATCATTACATTTTAAATAATTTGCTTGTATATCTGCTTGTTGCCCCTTTATTACCCAAAACTTAACATATTGTTCCCTTATACCTACGCAGAAGTATGCTATTACAGAAATGCACCCATAATTTCGGTGTACTTATGCAGTTGTTTGCGGGTCGTAAAATAAAGAGTTACCAAAGCATAATTTATCAGTCTGTGAAAAGTGTCCAGAGAAGATTACCAAGCACTCCTTCCTCCCCAAACCAGCCATGACTACTTTGTAAGAACAAACAAACAGAGGAAATCCTCGTGAAGTCAACCTATGTATTGTTGCATTATGAATTAAGTACAGTGCGCATTACAAGTGTTTATCCACGGCCAGTTTTCTCTTTCAGGTCAACTAGGGTCATGACAGGGCAACTATTTGAAGAGAATTCTGTCATTATTTACTCAACTATATCCATTATATACAACAGGACTCCATTGTTGAAATGTATGTGTCCATTTGTATAGTTGTATAGTAGCCTCTGCACAATAAACTGGGAAAGTTTTCAAACAATGCACTTCAGCTAAAATATGCCATGAAAGACAAACTAGAACAAACATACAGAAATAAACAGTCCTTGTTTTATATTTTAGGCTAGTAACTATCCAACTGTTAAAAATCGCATATTTCATCAGCTTCCATATTGGTCACCAATGCTCTGCACTCTGGGACAAAAGAGGACAGTCTGTTTGCACGGGGATCTTGTTAGCCTACTCCCTATTGGTCAGATCTGTCCTAAAAGAGACTAGCAGGGACCTTTTGGCCTGTCCTTTCCACGAGCGCCCACGGAAATGCCATCTGGCTGGTGTGAATTATTACCACGGCAACGGCCATGTGACCTGAGACCAGTGGAAACCAAGGTCACCACAACCTGTAGCCCATCTATTTCTGTGTCATCTCTTTTATATGAGGTTAGAAGAACCCGGTGTTCGTTCTTACGAGGACATGTCCGATCACTTAGGAGACAGATTTAATGAGAGACATTATTCGGTGTCGTTCTCATCTTCAGTTCACAATAAGGTCATTATCATTAACAAAAGACAGAACTAGCAGCGACTAATGATTTTCTAGGAAGTTATACATACATATATATATATATATATATATATATATATATATAAAAACTAAGAATGTGCATCAAAAAGTCACTTTAATTTTTTTTTAATTTTTTAATTATTTTATTATAATTATTATTATTATTATTACAATAAACTAAAACAAGTCATTCTCCAAAAATTCACTAGTCTCTAGTCATTTAAAATAATAATAATAATAGTAATAATAATAATAATAATAAAGTGTAGGCCTATATATAATTGCATATATTAATCACAACCAAAATAAAAGTTTGTGTCTACATAATATATGTGTGTGTGCTGTGTATAATTATTTTGTATATAAAAATTCACAAACGTGCATATGTATATATTTAAGAAAAATGCGTTATTAATATATAAAATATTAATATTATATATAAATTATGTATAAATATATATACAGTATATTCATGCAAATATTTCTTAAATATATACATGCATGTGTATATTTATATATGCAAAATAATTATACACACTACACAGTACACACATATATTATGTAACATGTGACTAATCGCAATTAATCACAATTAATCTTTGCACAGCCCTAATATATATATATATATATATATATATATGTGTGTGTGTGTGTGTGTGTGTGTGTGTGTGTGTGGTGTCAAATCGATCTTACATAAACAAATATGCATATACTGTGTGTCTATATGTTTTCAAAACCCTGTTGCAAAACAATTTCTCATATCATCCATTCACTTCAACAGTTTACTGAGAGAATATCTCCACAAAAGACACTTATCGGTATGACTTATATCAAGACTCAAGATGATGCCAAACATTCCCTCTTATGAACAATTCCCAACGAGTCCCAAATGCAAGGCTTGTTCAAGAGGGAATATCACCGAAACACCTCTGAGGATTAATGGCGATACAGGAACTGCTGTATGAAATGATGTAATTTGAGAGCAACCAAAGCGACAGCCATAAGCCACAGACCCCAGCGAAAACATCATCTGACACGGCCAGATGCTCCGCTACAGACCAACACAGACAAAGAGGGTCATAAATCAACTGTCAGCCGCAGATACCCCCCTCTCCTAAACTTATTCGTCCGCTGGTCAATACGAGCAGTCGCGCTGCGTTCAGGGGGGTCTCGGGTTAGAGGAATAAAAAAATCATTTTCCAGGGAGAAGAGTTTGAACTTGAAGCTTTGATGCATGTGAAGTTTTGGACATGTTAAAGGTGCTGCAGACCTGATTATTTCCCACCTTTTCTCTTTCACCCGTCCTAGTCTAAGGATCTCGCTGGAGTCCAAGTTCAAGAGTGGGTGAGGGGCCCTCGGGGGACGCCATAGACACCACGTCCCGCAGGGGCCACAGGGAAGAATAACAAAGACCATCACAGCGTGCAATAAACAGCGTCTGACTGGATTCATAAATGAGTTAACAGAGATGTCTTGTAAATATTTCAAATGTTAACACATCCAGAATATGCACCCGTACCAGATAACAGCACAATTAACTTAAAGGCTACAGACTTAATGCTCTGAATTTCACATTTATAGCTTTGCTTCGGTTAGGCAAAATAACTTTTAGATGGGTGTTTTGTGAGACAAACAGATGCACATTTCATGATTAGAATTCGTGCAACTCATTAATCAATGCATTTTTAAACTCAATCAGTGCAAAATGCAAGAAACCCATATGGAATGATAAAAAAAAATGACTATTGCAATGACATGTTCAATATATATGGGGTTGGGAAGATTGTTTTATGTTTTTGAAAGAAGTCTCTTCTGCTCACCAGCCATTTATTCGGTCAAAAATACAGCTAAAACAGTAATAATATTAAAATTTTAAATGTTTTCAACTTGAATATATTTTAAAATGTAGTTTATTCCTGCACTCTAAACAATGCTGGGTTGTTTTAACCCAAAATTGGGTAAAATATGGACAAACCCAAATGTTGGGTTAAAAATGCCATTTAAAATTTCTTAACTTTCACTTTCAACTGTCCATTTTTTAATTGCATTTTTAACCCAACATTTGGGTTTGTTCATATTTGACCCAAATTTGGCTTGAAATAACCCAGCGTTTTTTAGAGTGTGTGATCAAAGCTGAATTTTCATCATTACTCCAGTCTTCAGTGTCACGTGATCCTTCAGAAATCACTCTAATATGATGATTTGCTGCTCAAGAAGCATTTCTGATTATCAATATTGAAAACAGTTGCGCTGCTTGTGGAAACCATGATGCATTTTTAAACTCAATCAGTGCAAAATGCAAGAGACCCATATGGAATGATAAAAAATGACTATTGCAATGACACACCGTTCAATATATATGGGGTGGGGTCGGAAAGATTGTTTATGCTTTTGAAAGAAGTCTCTTCAGCTCACCAGCCATTTATTTGGTCAAAAATACAGCTAAAACAGTAATAATATTACAATTTCAAATCTTTTCAACCTGAATACATTAAAAAATGTCGTTTAATCCTGCACTCTAAACAATGCTGGGTTGTTTTAACCCAAAATTGGGTAAAATATGGACAAACCCAAATGTTGGGTTAAAAATGCCATTTAAAAATTTCTTAACTTTCACTTTCAACTGTCCATTTTTTTAATTGCATTTTTAACCCAACATTTGGGTTTGTCCATATTTGACCCAAATTTGGGTTCAAACAACCCAGCATTGTTTAGAGCGTATTAGAATGATTTCTGAAGGATCACATGACACTGAAGACTGGAGTAATGATGAAAATTCAGCTTTGATCACACACTCTAAAAAATGCTGGGTTACTTCAAGCCAAATTTGGGTCAAATATGAACAAACCCAAACGTTGGGTTAAAAATGCAATTTCAAATTTTTAACTTTCACTTTCAACTGTAAATTTTGTAATTGCATTTTTAACCCAACATTTGGGTTTGTCCATATTTGACCCAAATTTGGGTTGAAACAACCCAGCATTTTTAGAGTGTATGATGATTTGCTGCTCAAGAAGCATTTCTGATTACCAATATTGATGCTTGTGGAAACCGTGATGCATTTTGTTATTTAAAATAGAAATATTTTGCAACATTATCATTGTCTTTACTGTCACTTTAAAGCAATTTAATGCATACTTCATATAAAAAAAAACATTCAAACGAGTATTAACACATACACAAATGTTTTTGCGTCCTCCTCACATGCAAATTGCTTCTACAGACTAAAATCATGTACTAGATTTGGAATGGGTCACAATAAAACAATATACTCCAGCTTCCCCCTACAAGTGAGCCTGTTATATGCTGTGGAAGCATCGCTGCATTCATGTGGCATTAAATATGACTCGAACCGTCACAGGCTGCAGGTGAGAACATCAATAACCTGAACCAGGTGTGACCTATAGACTAACTCCAGAAACAAAGAAAAACTCTGATGTGCAAATTTGAGGCTGTGCGCTCACTGCTGGTGTGGTTGTCAAAGCCACTTTTACCAGCTGATTCATAATGACAGATGGATTTAAACAATGTCAAGAGCTGAAACTTGTTCAGTATTTAAAACGAAAAGATCAGCTAATTCACAAAAGCTCTTTGTCCTGTCCTAGAAACATGACTCCTCCCCATCAAAACGTTCAATATTCAGATCAGCGATCGATCAATGTGTTTCTCAGGCACTGATTCTTTAACATTTAATCTCCTCAATCCGGTTACTCTTATGATTCATCACCCTAGTAGACATATTCTGAGCACAATCCAGACAATAACCATCTGATATTTGTCCAGATGAGCTCTCCGTGAAAACATGTTTGCTCTCCCTGTCCATGAACGGGCTCAGGGTTTGGATAAACTCGATATCTCGGAGCGTTTTGTCCATCTGTATTCAAAATAATAAAGAATGAGAGAGACCCTCCAACAACAGCCTATGGAGCCCTTCTTTGGAAAGGCTTGAATAACAATCGGCCACACACACACACACAGACAGATCTGATTCCTCTCCGGCTTGGCTTGGCATGCTCTTGTCATTTCTTATGTTACAGAACATCAATCATAGGGCTGAGTCTGTGCCCTTGCGCTGGCCGAGGCTGATTTACAAACATTAGCAGGGAATGCAATTACACAGTCCGAGAAGCGCGAACAGTCAGCGAGCGTTCTGGTTTTGAAGCGTCACAAGTGGCGTGGATGGAGCGTTCACACTGCGGTTGGAACGAAACCGGAGCGCGCGGTTAAATACGACATTGTATCATGCACACAAAAATACTAGCAATAGCAAACTATTTTTATTAAAACTTGACTATCTCTTCTAGTGAAAAGTCGAATTAAAAGGCTTTATATACATTCACACACACATATACATGCAAAACTTGTGTTAAGAAATATAGAAAACGTATTTAGTTTTTTTTTTTTTTTAAGTTTTTCAAATACATATGAACCCAACATGAACACAAAGATTGCATTTCTAATAAAATTACCCATATGTTTGAAACTAGATTTTTCTTCATTTTAATACAATATTATTTGACATTGACCCTGAAATCATAAGTCAATATCGTTAATGAATCAGCCTATACACACCAACATCACATGCAAGGTTGAATTTTGAACGTTTGAATACATATGTTGTTCTTAACTAACATTTTTTTCTTAAGTTTAAAGCCATTGCGAAAGCATAGGAGACATCTTTAAAATAAAACTTATTTTTTTCTACTTTTTTACGAATTCTGCTGCTGACAGCTGGCGACGAATGCATACAAGGCATAACATAACACGAGCACATTTAAGTAAATATGCATTTTATAGCAGGAATACTTACTATTCAGTCGTGTCACGATACATAAAGACGTCAATAATAAACTTTGCTATAACAGAAACTCTGATGGTGCGACGTTCATTACGCTCCATGTGATCAATACTGAAGAAGCACACTAATAAAGTCAATACGCGAGTGACAGATACATACAATCAACATTAAAGGTCTAAAATACATGAGATGTTTATTTCATAAAGTCTGAGGTGAATCACAAACCGGCACTTGACAAAACGAGCCGCGCGCGCGCGCCTCACCGTTCCTTATTTCTATTAGAATAAAACACATTAGGCTGATAAAAAGTTAAAGTCCACAACTCGGAAAGGCATTAAAAGTTTCTGTTTCCAACGAAGCTCGTGTGCGAAGCGTTAAAATAGCGTTAAATGTGGTGTTAAAGCCCGTTGGTGTGCGCGAGGCTGCAGCCGCTGCTCTTGCGCGCTCCTGATCAATGATTGAACCGAACAAAAGGCAGAAGAGGATCAATTACTAATAACTATCAATGCAACACCACCATCCCGTCCCTCTAAAGTCCCCAAAAGAGAAAATGCATGAAATGCAAGGTGCATTAGCGCGTATAGGATCGTATCGTGTAAAAAAGGTGAGAAATAAGACCAACCTGAAGCCGCCGGAGATCAAATTTCTTCCAATATTGAAACATCGATCCCACATCGGCGGCCATCTTGAGCACAATATTCAAGAGCGGCTACAATAAATATATGGGCTGGATTCCCCCCGTTAAACAGCGTTGACGATTACACTCCACATGGAAAAAAAAATGTTAGGAAAATAACAGTTGTGGAAACCTAGACGGGACGCGCAGCGCGCGAGAGCCGGCTGATGCGATATGATGAACAGAGTATAGATGCATATAGATGCATTAGTGCAGCTCCCTGGATTGCACTTGATTTTGGGTTTGGTAAAGTTATCAATACTGACGTAACGGGTTGATCAATAACGTCTGGGAAGTGGAAGGAGAACAACGAGCAACCAATGCGCATCGCCAGATGTTTGATGCGTAAAACGGTGAAATCATTACATATCATTAATGAGCCCATATAATTTGCAACTTTAAGTCAATAATGCGAAATGCATGCTGTAATTGCAATGAATAGAAGAAAACAAAAACACTGAATGGATGAAAGCTTTTTTGTTTGTAGTGAATATATATTTTAATAACGTCCGTCCTTGTGAATAATGAAGTGCTGAATAGTATTTATTGCACGAAGATCGGCGTTATTGAATAGTGCTGTCGCTTATTAAAAACTCTTATGCTTTTTAACATATTTTTTAGTAGATGATGTAAACTGCAAACAAAAAAAAACAAGTTAGATGTGGTAAATATTACTAAAGCGGCATGAAATGCACAAGCTTGAACAAAAAGTGAAAGTTTAGTCTATAAGCAGTTAGTTTATGAGATTCATGGAGCTGCAATGTGTGGAATTTCAATAAATACCAGGAATATTTATTAGTGACTTATCTATAACATTTTGTTAACGAGTGCAAATGCAAAGGTGTTTTCTCTTATATATGCTATTTTGTGTGTTTGAATGCGGTTGAATAAAAAAAAAATGCATTGGGAAAAAAGCATAAATGTTATAGTGGGATTGTGCGACCAATGCATGATTTGAAATTCTGAATGGACAGTTGTGTTCAAACGTTAACACGTGCTCCCTCTTGTGGATCAGGACCATGTAGCCCGTACAATGAGGACTATATCCTGACATTAATGTAGCACATTTTGTCCAAATCACATCTTTATAATTATAACATTGGTGTAACATAAAGACGACCATCCAGAGCCAAGATTTCCCCTAAAAATAACTCACTTTGACCTTTCCCTGTAAGAAAGTTTCGTTAACACATTGTGTGTAATGACTATAACTAAAGACTAAAAAAAAAGCCAACCTTTTGGTAAACCTTGTTCACATGACTACAAAAAGTCTGTGGATTTATGTTTGTGTTTAGAAAAGGCCGTTTGACATGTGCATCTGAAAGGATTCCAGATATCAGTAGAATAATGTCTTGAAATGAAACTGTTTAAGAGGTTAACTGCTCCGGTGGATTGTGGACTGCGAGCAATTACTACTGAGCACATCTGTCATTCCTCTCTTCGCCATTAAAACCAAACGCAAGTCTATTTTTAAGTAGAAATGTATTTGCACTTTGTAAGCCACCTACGGGGAATATAAAAGGTGCTTATTAAAAGTTTCTGTTTTATTGCTTTTTATTTATTGCTTCAGGGGGGAAAATAACTGCGTCGGTTTTATAAGAAAGGAATAATATATCTTGTGTTGATGTGGCTCACTGTTAAATTTGAAATTTAAATCAGTTCTGATATACAAGCTTGATGCACCAACACTTATTACTTTTGTTCAAATCTAAATATGCGGACATTTTGAGGGTGCAAAGACTGTTGGATTATTGAGAACAGAACAGTGGGAGGTTTTCACAAACCACTGTAAGCAGAGCAAGCTGTGAGGTTTTGTAAAAAATAAAAAATAAAAATAAAAATACTGTTTAGTCTAACATCTGAGACAAAAAAAATTGGCAAAAATGAACGTTAAAAAAAATAAGCTCAACATGTATCTAAATAAAGAGGTGATCGAGCCTTTAGAGTGCATTGGTGTGTTTGGATTGACGTTGTGTATGCAGTGGCCTAGATACACATAAAGCTTGGCAATAATATCATAATTCCAGGAATATCGGTGAGAGCTGCTGAACTCTGATATATTGACCCACTCTGGAGTGTAAAGGCCTTGAAACAGAAGCTTGGTGAGATTGCCACCAGGTGGCTGGAGTGATTTAGCATCACATTATTCCTCACGACCGAAAACTACAAACTAGAAAGGTTTTAATGACGACCTATTATGCCCTTTTCAAAGTCTTGCTTTTGTTTTTGGGCTCTAATAGGTTTTAATGCTTGAATTGAATGTTCAAAATACACAATACATTTCATTTTTGCAGAATTTCAAGCTCTCTTCCAAAGCAGCATTTAGTAAAAAAAAAAAAATGCTTCTGTCTCTTAGGCTGCATCTGATATCCCATAACCTGCTTCCCTATGTAGTAGGCAAAAAACAGTATGTAAACAAATAAAGAAGTATGTCCGAATTCACAGTACTCAGTAGACACTAAACTATCCCATGAGGCCACAGGAGAGGATTTATGAATGGTCATAAAGCAACACAACTAACGCTGACAGGTCACATGATAATGACAACATGGCGGATGTAGGCTAGTACGTCCCAATTACATTCATACTATATAGAACATACTTTTATAACGGTTGAGAAGTAATTACTTATTCAAAATAAGTATCTCAAGAGTTCGCGATTTCCATTCCTTTCCTTAGATTTACGTCATTGCTTACGAGTTTACGTCGTTGCTTATTGTTTTTGTGGCTTCGGTCTGCGCAAGCAGAAGTGATCTCTCACGTGTGTACGTCACTCATTGTTTACACAGAGATTTCAGAAGTGTTACCCTTCACTTCGAAGATCTAAACATTTATTTATACGTAAAATTGCAATGGAAGACGATTTCGATATATCAACAGACAGCGTTGATTTTTTTTTTACTTGCGCAGACCGAAGCGCCCACGCCCTCAAATCACTTGGAAGTGACTATGGTTACAAGAGGTAAAAACGATATAAATACTGTTCGTTTTCTCACACAAACCGCTCGTTTTGTGTCTTAGGCCATCAATGTGTACTTGCATTTGCGAGTCATTAAATCATGTTTAATTTGGACTTCTCTGTGCATGCTCTTTGAGGTGGTGACCAGTGTTGTAGTACTCGAGACTCGGACTCGTCTCGGACTCAGTCTCGAGACCATATTTTAATGGTCTTGGTCTTGTCATGGACTCGTGTCCATTTGGACTCGGAATTGACTCATACTCGAACATTTTTTTCTTTTTAGGACTCGGAATTATTCCCGAGTCCACTCGAGTTCAATTCAAAATATTTTTCATGATTATTAATGTATGTTAATAAAATATTTCTTTAAATTGATTGACACGCCAAGTGATTGGTGATTTTCTAGTGCGCAACTGCGCATTACCAATTGTAATAAAATTACTTTTAACACCACCTACTATGTGGCCTTTTTACCCTAAACTGATCATATTTTTTAAACTCTAAGTAAATTCAGTAAAAAAAAAAAAAAAGGATTTCTCTAAGTAAATAAAAGTAAATTAGGTAATCAACCCTCACTGGTCTCGGTCTCGACTCGGACTCGACCGTCTCTGGTCTCGGACTCGACTCTCTATGGACTCGGTCTTGACTCGGACTCGACTCTCTCTGGTCTCGGTGTCGACTCGGACTCGAGTGAGGTGGTCTCGACTACAACACTGGTGGTGACCATAGACCTCCATTATATGACTGACAGACAAGAACGGTTTGACCTAAAAATATCAAACTTGAAACTACTGCGGAAACAAAGACACCTACATCTTGGATGCCCTTGAGGTAAGCTAAAACATACCAGCTAACTAGCTGCCCTTGAAAATTATTAGCATAGCATTAAACTAGGAAACATAATTGATGGACACTTTTTGATAGAATATGGTACCTACATTTAGGCAAGGCTACACTCTTGAAATGGTTCTATTTAGAACCAGAAATGGTTCCATTCCCCGCTTCATATATGGAACTATATAGAACCATTTTTTGGGTAAAAGGTTCTATTGGCCAAGTATGGAACCCCAGGGTTCTATATAGAACCCAGAGGAACCTTTTTTTAAGAGTGTATAGAACCTTTTAGGGGTTCCAAATATGTAGCGCTGATAGAACCTTTAAAGGTTCTATATAGAACCTTTTCTTCTAAGAGTGTATAACTCAAGGGCTAGGTGTATCACTGTTTTTTTCTATTACTTTCTAAATGTATAGTTTAGTTTTTGTCTATGGTCGTGCTATGTCATCCTTTCATTCCATTTAGTTGTACGAGTACTGCTTTATTTTTCAGATGGATTATGTGTGTGTTAATCATAAATAGTATGAAATGAACCTACAAAGAGTGAGAAACAGTCTTACAGATAAATGCCGCTGTCAATCATACATTCAGGAAAGTTCTAGCTGTTTTCCAACAACTGTTATCCGTCTGTCGAAGCCCATTGGCTCCTGTATTAAATCCCTTAAATCAGAATTCTTATAATAACTTCTGAAGTCTATCGGCTTGGTTAAGCACAATGGAGGATGTATTTATAGACAGTCAGAGGTGGAGAATGGGCTTATATAAAATCAGCATTTCCACCCTGTTTGAAAACACTTGTGCTTTGTTTCCTGAACTCAAGGGTTACGATTATGGTGAGTTTACATTTATTCATTCATTTATTCTGCTTTATATGTTCAGCAGACATGTACTGTAACTCACTATTGTCTTGATGCATCCAAACGAAGATCTAACCTGTCTGTCTGTGTTTGAAACTAAAGTTTAAGTCTGACGCATAAATTCACTTTCAACAAATAAATAAAGGAAAAGTAAACTGTTTCTGTTCTCAAAGATAGATAAAAACATTTAAATCGAAAACCGGAGACACGTGATTGATCCATTTATCGCCATTTGCTTTAGATCAGAAATGAGATCTCTTTAATGTTTCAGTTCACTTCTAGACAAAAATGTTCAAAACGCTCAATGTTTTTCTCCTATGAAAAAGACCCAAATATCTCCTCTAAAGTTTCAGAACAAATCTCAGCAATGGCTCCAACTGTGACCAGGTTTTGCAAAAATGTTATATATATAAAACATAATGCAGTTTCATGTAGTTTTACGTGTAGTATTTTCAAAGTATTTTGCAATAAACAGCATAAAAATCAATCCAGAGCAAAATATTACAATGAAAATATTACTACTAAGATAAATATTACTAAATATTACTAGAATAGATTGATTCAGGTTAGTAGAATAAGTTGGTATATAGTTGCAAAGTTGTTATTATGTCTAAAGTGGACTTTTGAAATAATCGACATTACTATAATTAATATTTTAACATCTCTTCTGTTCATCAAACCTGCATTTATTTGATTAAAATTACAGAAAAAACTGTGAAATTGTGAAATATTATTACAATTTTAAAAAATAATTTTCTGTTTGAGTATACTTTAAAATATAATTTATTTCTGTGATGCAAAGCTGAATATTCAGCATGAGCACAACTGTTTCCAACATTTATAACTGAGCATCAAATTATCATATTATAATGATTTCTGAAGGATCATGTGACACTGAAGACTGGAGTAATGATGCTGAAAATTCAGCTTTGATCACATGAATAAATTACAGTTATTAAAATAGAAAACCATTCATCAAAATTGTAATAATACATCAATATAAATTGTGTTGAGACAATTAGATACATCAATGAAACGTAAACAAGAGCTCTCTTGAGTTGTGGATTGATTTATGCTGTTTATCACAAAAACTTAATATAAAACTACACTTCAGCTCTGACCTTGTGTACAGCACAACTGTTGAGATGTAATCCAGACAGAAGGCCGATGAGCAGCTGTCGGGCTGCGACGTCATCCGGCAGAAACGCATCTCACAATGTTTCCCAAATTCTGTGGCAGGAATGTAAATAGTTGCGATTAATCCCTGTCTTGGTGGGATTAACTATCAACAGGCTCAAAGATGAGGCTGTCAACAGTCAGTGCCAGTGTGTAATCCCACATCTGATCCACTGGCTGACTTCTCTCTCTCTCTCTGAGCTAATTATACATCCAGCAGCGCACCAAACCTCACCATTCTCAAACTCACACATCAGATTCAGGTCTATCATTGCTCAGCAGAACCTTCAGTTTAACATCAACTCGCCTAACTCCTGAAGAGAAATGGAAATCAGAATCAGACATACATTGACTGCTTTAAAATGAATGTGAACATCAGTTCAGTTAATTTGAGTTAGTAGCAATCACTGAGACGATGTTAGGAGGACCGACAAGTCTCGATGTAAACAGATTGCCGTATGTGATACCAGAGGTGGGGGACTCGAGTCACATGACTTGACTCGAGTCTGACTCGAGTCACAATTTTCAGGACTTGTGACTTGCTTGATTAAAGTACAAAAATGACTTGACTTGACTTTGACTTGAGAACAAGTTACTTGAGACTTGACTTGACTTGAAGTGGAAGACTCGACAATGACTTGAACATATAATAAACAAACAGCAATACAGTTAATTAAAATATATATTATGACGTCAGCATCAATATATCGGCATCTGTGCCTTACGCTGCTCAATTCAAACCGCGCCAAACGGAAGTTCCGGGAGTCTCACGCATATTGATAGCGTCTCCCTGATGCCCGCAAATGAGTTAAAATCTCCCGGAATCTAGAGCGAGATACTGCGCGTATAACATAGCGTGCGGCGTGTGCACGGCAGAGATATGGGAAGCCAAACAAACCAAAAGTGGGACGAGACAGCGGGGCTTTACAGAGCTCGTGCCGCGCAGACATGTCATCTGCACGGTTCAATGATCCGAGCCGCGCAGCCGATTCATCAGCGCAGCGCGGACGTGTTTCCTAGCGACACTCAATAGTCAGCGCTGTACTGACCAATTTAAAGCAACGCAAACCATATGCTACATACTACATGCAAATAAATGTACAATAAAGAAACCCCTCCTTCCTTACAAAGAATTGTTCTCTACTGAAGTTTAGGAGTTAATTATGGAGAATTCCATAATTAAAACAATCATTTGTTAATATTTATGTAAATTTAATATATAATATACATAATATTATTTAATATGTAATATTTATTAAATATAAAATATGTTAATATAACATATTACCATTTTTATTTTATATTTATTTTAAACATATTTTAAATATGTTAATATAACATATATTAACCCCCCCCCCCCCCCCCCTAACATTACATTCATTGAGATATACCTCCCTGAAATGAATTCTTGTAGGTTGGGATGTCTGTATATGCAGCATAGATATATACACGGCTGTGCAGCTGCAAATGCGTTTTACATATAGGTTTTAGTAAATCGAGGAAAAGGAGTTTCCGAAGACATTTGTTGGCTATGATAAGAAAAACTACTGAATTAAAAAAAAAATTGCATTTTATATTCTCATACATTTCATACATTTTATATTTTACATTTATATAAGATATTACATTTTAGATTTCATACATTTTAGACCGTTTCAATTAAATTGAATTAGACAGATTGGATTATACATCTTAGAATCGATACATCTTAGACTCTGAACGTTTTGTGTAAACAACACAATTTTTTTTTATTTTCAGATATTAATGTAGCACAGATATGCATATGATTAATATAGAAAATGTAAGATACATAATATATGTATAAAAGTTCATCTTTTCTGTGCAAAAATAAATATGTATCGAAAAAATTTACCTCTATTTATTTTAGTAGTGTGACTTGACTTTACTTGAAACTTATCAGGACTTGACTTGACTTGCTTAGGGTGAACCCTTGACTTGACTTGACTTGCTTGATTTATCTGAACTGCGACTTGAGACTTGACTCGAGACTTGATGGTTAAGACTTGAGACTTGCTTGGACTTGACCATGTGTGACTTGTCCCCACCTCTGTGTGATACTAAAGTCAAGATGAGACTGTTTGCAAGCCATTTTACTGGCACAGTTTAAAAGTTTGGGGTCTGTTGTCATCCATTTATGTCTTCAACAACATAATAAATTGTGAAATATTATTACAATTTTAAATAACTGTTTATGTATTTTTTTATGTAAAATTTCAGGATCATTACTCCAGTCTTTAATGTCACATGATCTTTCAGAAATCATTCTAATATGCAGATTTGCTGCTCTTATTTTAATCAATGTTGAAAACATAATATTTATCTTATAGAAACCATGATTTCTTTTATTTGAAACTGAAATCTTTTGTAACTTATCTATGCCCTTTTGATCAATATAATGCATCCTCTCTTAACCCCTTAACTGTCACTTGCCCGTATACAGGCAATCCAAATTTACTTCACTATATTACTATTAAATCCTAATCTAGTCATGATAAACTATATATCGTTGGAAAGGTCTAAGACTCCTAAATAGATATTTTAGCGCTATTTCTTTCTTACAAATTATGAATGAACAGTAATATATGAATTTATGACAAGAATGCGCTTAAAAAAAATCAACGTCATTGCAGGAGTTTCTGACCTTTTTCACAAAAAGTCGACACACACACTTTTAATAATTGAAACTTTGGTTTTTAGTGCTAAAAGTTCATAATAAAACATAATTAGTATTTGTCAATAAAAAAACATAAAATTATATTTTAAACAGTAAGGTAAGAAGTCCTCTAAAAAGTATAATATATTATATATATATTTTTTTTAATTATTATTATATCACATATTTTAGTAGTTATCATAAATTAGGTATCATTAGGTATCATCACTGCATACTATTAAGCTTTATTATACTATTAAGTTATTAGTAAGAATTAGACCCCAAACTAAAGTGTTACCAAAAATTGTTAACTTTTGTAGAGTTTCAGTGAAACAGGAAAAGGGATGTTATCCAAGAAGGGAAGTCATTTCACTGGGTTTTTGAAGCAAGTTGTTCCATTTTTTAAAAGTTATTTCTCTTATTTCCAGTGTGTAATTCTATTTAACCAGTCACAAGTATGCTGTGTTGTTGCAGGCACCCAAAAAGGCAAAGAAGCGGGCAGAAGGAGCCAATTCAAATGTCTTCTCCATGTTTGAACAAACACAGATCCAGGAGTTCAAAGAGGTGTGAACCAAGTGCTCGTTTGACCCTATGACAATTGTCTTTATCCAGACTCTTTCACTGTGATCTTGAGCGGCGAGATCCCCGTATGTGACTTCAATGTGTCAGTGTTCATCATCGTTATTCACTAGTGAATAATTCAGAATGTGTCAGTAACGATTAGCACAGTGGAGTGATTTACACCCTGAACACACACACACACACACACACCAACCTGCTGTCAAGCCCACGAAATGTGCATGGAAAATGCAGCAGGACAGACGTTGTCTCTGGTCTCAAAGCGGCTGTGAAAAGATCAGGACAAACAGGATAAGCGTGACGCTGATCCGAGATGGCAGTGATGAAAACGTGCAGACAATTGCGACCTGTCTCTCTCTCTCTCTCTTTCAGTTTGCCTCTCGAGCACATATCACAAACAGACACGAAGTAAAGCGGACCTATAAATATACAAACACAGGGAGTTTGGCAGAACAAGATACATACAAAAAATAAAGCACCATGACAAGGGGTTTGGAGGGATCTGACCTCTAATTAAAGAATTAGTTCACCAAAAAATGAATTAAATGTCATTATTTTCTCCCCCTCGATCACGTCATTCCAAACTTGGAACTTGTAAAACAAAAATGGCGGATTTAAGAACCGTTCGCGCTCCACAAAAAAAAAAAAAAAACAAAAAAAACATAAAATTATCCTTGAAATATCATAATCCACATGATGGCTTTAGGTGAGAAACGGGTATTGCTGTTTTAATCTTTCTTCTCCACCAAAGCTCTGAAAACTAGTTCAGATTCAGAACTTTGCTGAGTTGCAATTCAATGTTTATTATGCATTCGACAAAGAAATCAGAAAGAGGATTGCATTGACATGAGGGTGAGTAAATAATGTCATGGTTTCAATGTTTAGGTGGAGTTACAGTAAAAAATGCAGTCAAAAAAGTGTATTAAAAAGTGCGTATAAATGCTTTAGTTTCATGAGAAACGTTTCAACGTTTTTTCTCACATCTGCAAACCACAAAAATTAAAGTTAGTAGTTTGTCAAAGTGTCAAACATTATCAATATTATGATGTAAATCAAAGTTTAAAAATGTTAAGACGGCATTATATGTGTGTTGACTAATTCACCATTGATTTTGGTGGACCGATTTTTACTTGAGCTGCAGAAATACTTTACTACACCCTTCACCTTTAATGAAATCAAAATCGACAATTCTTTTTTGTTTTTTGAATATTGTTTTTTACTATGAATGATTTATCTGTGCATATATATATATATATATATATATATATATATTTATGTGCCTTGTGATCTTCAAACAAAATAACTATTCATCATAAACTAAATTACCTTGTAATCTCAAAATAAAACCTCTTGCAGTGACATCTCTTTTCTTCTCTGATGACGAGGGCGGGGCAACCTGTCACAACCTGGCAAACCACAACCATCCAATCAATTCCCCTCAAACAAACACAAGCCCGACCCTACATTTTTTCTTGTTCCAGAAGCTATTTCAATCTGCTAAATGTAACAAGGGGGAAAAAAAGACTATAAAAACTTGTTTCATGTTGACTTTAACAAACACCAGACTACATTCTGCATCTAACTCACACTCAATATTCTCTCTCTTTCATCTCAGGCTTTCACAATCATGGACCAGAACAGAGACGGCTTTATCGACAAGAATGACCTGAGGGATACGTTCGCAGCTTTAGGTGGACTGTAATAATCTCTGCTATACGTCCGTGTCGTTCTGCATTGTTGGTTGAAGAGTCTCTCTGACAGCAGGTTTGACCTCTGACCTCTCTGCCTCCGCAGGCCGCCTGAACGTCAAACAAGAGGAGCTCGAACTGATGCTGAAGGAGGCTCCAGGACCCATTAACTTCACCGTCTTCCTCACCATGTTTGGGGAGAAGCTAAAAGGTGAATGGTGAACTGTAAAAGCAGGGCTTGATATAATAAGGCAAGCATATTTATGTTGCCTTGGCAAAGATCGTAGAGTTTCCTAAACCACAACTCAAAACTAACATTTCTATCTATCTATCTATCTATCTATCTATCTATCTATCTATCTATCTATCTATCTATCTATCTATCTATCTATCTATCTATCTATCTATCTATCTATCTATCTATCTATCGCTCTGTCTGTCTATCTATCTATCTATCTATCTATCTATTGCTCTGTCTGTCTATCTATCTATCTATCTATCTATCTATCTATCTATCTATCGCTCTGTCTGTCTATCTATCTATCTATCGCACTGTCTGATCTATCTATCTATCTATCTATCTATCTATCTATCTATCTATCTATCTATCGCTCTGTCTGTCTATCTATCTATCATCTATCGCACTGTCGATCTATCTATCTATCTATCTACCTATCGATCATCTGTCTATCTATCCATCTATCGCTCTGTCTGTCTATCTATCTATCTATCATCTATCGCACTGTCGATCTATCTATCTATCTACCTATCGATCATCTGTCTATCTGTCTATCTATCCATCTATCGCTCTGTATGTCTATCTATCTATCATCTATCGCACTGTCGATCTATCTATCTATCGATCGATCGATCGATCTATCTATCTATCTATCTATCTATCTATCTATCTATCTATCTATCTATCTATCTATCTATCTATCTACCTATCGATCATCTGTCTATCTGTCTATCTATCCATCTATCGCTCTGTCTGTCTATCTATCTGTCATCCATCTATCCAATCTATCCAGATTTTTTAATGTTACAAAATATTTATATTTAAAAAAAAATGTCTATTCATCAAAAATCCAGAAAAATCTATAATGGTTTCCATAAGAATATGAAGCAGCACAACTGTTTAACATCAATAACAATCGGAAATATTTCTTGAGCAACAAAATCAGCATATTATGATGATTTGAAGGATCATGTGACACTGAAGACTGGAGTAATGATGCTGAAAATACGGCTTTGATCACAGGAATAAATTACAATTTGACATATTCACATAGAGAACAGTTATTAAAAAATGTAATAATATTTCACAATATTACTGTTTCAAACACCACATCACCATAGCATCAACATTTTATTCAGAATATGTTTTAATTCTTAAAATCATATAAATTGTGTATTTTAAACTTTGGTTGTTTTGGAATAAGTCTACAAGTGGGCAAGAAATCACACAGGGATTGTCTTTCCTATTAAAGTCCTACAGAGTCATTTGATCCCACTGAGAATCATAATGGGCCAATAAGGAACTATTATGTTCTGGAAGCTCTTCTATGAGCCTATATGAAGATAAATGAAGAGTCATGTACACAGTATGTCTTTTTTGCATTCCTAGAGGATTTTAAGTACAGTCTTCTCTCTCACCAGTTTTCCATTACTCCCTTAAAAAAAATTATAAAACAGGTGCTGATGCAGAGGAGACTATCCTAAATGCCTTTAAAGTGTTTGACCCTGAGGGAAAGGGGACTTTGAGGAAGGATTTGTGAGTAATATTTAAGCTACACAATACTATAAGATTTCTCTGCTTTGTTTTGCAAATTGCAACTTTGTGACTACTGATGCCATTAGTGGTGCAACGGATCATCACTGATCCGTGATCCGTTCGGATCAATGTCTTCGGTTCGGCACACACGTGATCCGCGGATTGATTATGAAAAAAAAAATAATAATAAAAAAACGTGCGCATGTTGTTCAGTCAACGCACAGCTTCGTCATAGCGAGCGGAGGAACGGAGAAGCTTGAACGCCCCGCGTCATTTCAGGGCTCCAGACCAGACTGCGACCAAAATTTGAGAGTGTGCGACTGAATTTTACATCCAGTCGCACATGTGCGACCAGTAAATTTGCCACACGTTAAACGCATGGTAAAGCGGCGCGTCAATGAATCCGTGACAAGAATAGCGCGCGTAAACATCTGTGGGAGGGAGACGGAGACAAATATATCACAACCTGATGTGCGTCTGAGCAATCAGCGATCTATCGACTCGTTAGTCGTTGCCTAGCAGCGAATGCAAACAAAATGAAAGTGGAACGAAAATACGCTACTCATTTATGATTAGGACCGTGGTCGGAGCAGCAGCAGCGATCCATTGACAAAATAAAGCCCCGAACTTGACAGTCGCGGGCCGATCTCGCTCACGCAACACTGTTACTAGGAGATCCAGTGAAGAAATCCATTGAATTCGCCTCAGAATTAATAACATCAACACCACGAGATCCAATTAGAAACACTCCGATTCGGCGCAGGTTTCTGTTATAAACCATATCAGATCAAACAGAGCTGACGTGGAAACCAAGAGAAACACTTAAAGAAGGCTTTCAGTCCACAAATCAGCCTATATATGATAATGTGTAAGAAATAGTCAAATGCTTACAAGTAGCCTACTACACATCTTTTCCCAGCACTTCAATAATATCATAAATAAATGTTTTATTTTTTTGAATTTTTTATGTGATTACCAACACATTTTTTGTTTATCCTTTAAAGATTGTCCTAAAATGAAAAAAGTACGATGATATTTTCACTACTTTTATTAATTGATATTAAGACATTATAAATGATAATAACTAAGTTAATTTCATCTACACCCTATTAAGCTTAGTGATTTATAATGTCAGCCCCAGTGCTACCAGAATTTTTTTTTTTTTTGTTTGTTTTGTTTTTTTGTAGAACTCGCTGTGAGTTCTCATTTGAGGTGATGCTGCCCTCAACTTTCAGTTTGGAACCCTGTGAAGTTAAAATAAAACAGAATATCATAATGTTAAGTCTATTTATTATTAAAGAATTTGTCAGTAGGCTATTACAGTTATTTTGGGGGAATTTTTTTTTTTTTTTTTTTTTTTTTTTTTTGCTGATCCGAAAAACGATCCGATCCGTGAGTTTTTTGATCCGTTGCACCCCTAGATGCCATACAGTCTGCAAGCATGTGTGAAGTGTTTGCCAGACGTGATTCGATTATTTCAAAAGGTTAACCCGAAGTTCGTCTCTCCTCAGTTTGTCAGGGATGTTGACAACGCAAGCGGACAGATTTTCTCCAGAAGAGGTTTGACATCTTGAGATTATTTGTTTTGTCACACTTCAGCTCTCTGTTCTGATATGTCACAATGGCATTCATATTATATAGAAATAAAAATCTGTCTATATGTGTTTTTATATAGATTATGAACACAAATAGTGAATTTATAATATGTAAAAATACAACCACCCATTAAAACACCATAATACTGTATTTTTGCTCCGTCTTTCCTCAGATGGAGCAGATGTTTAGTGCTTTTCCTCCAGACGCTGCTGGTAATCTGGACTATAAGAATCTGGTCTACATCATCACACATGGAGAGGAGAAGGACCAAGAGTGAATATCTCACTTGTTTCAACAGCTCTCAAAAAAAACATCATGACGTTCTCAGATGTGGTTCTGCATATATGGTGCAAAATAATATTGCCATGTACTATAATCTAACATTTCCAGCACTGAATTGAACTATTAAACCAAATGAGAATGCATTTTAGAGTTGGTTTTGTGATTTAGGTTATGATGATACACAGTGCCTAATAAAACATATGCAGCAAAATTATTCATTAGCCTATACCTTTGCATATTAATGTTGATTTCTGATCATTTTAATTTACAGCAGCCCCAAAACAATATTTGGACAGTTAAATCAATTTACTAAACTTACTAAACTTAAACAAAATTCAACTTAATAAACTTATGAATGTCATTGTATTAGATAGCAAAACAGCAAAGCAAGTGTTATTTACTATAAACAAAGTAAATATAAAGATACACTCAAACAAAAATATTTCATTAAGTAATTTATATATATATATATATATATATATATATATATATATACACATCCTAGCTGAATAAAAGTAGTTTTTTTTTTTTTTTTTTTAAAGGATCATGTGACAATGAAGACTGTATTATGCCTATATATTCATAATTCGGACTGCATCTCTCAATCGAAGTGCATTTCTTGCCATTACTTGGTTTTTATATTGTATCAACTTCAATACAGACAGCAAACTCATTCAAGTTTCATATTATTTCTTTTCAGTGACACTGAAGAAAAGCGGTACAGAAAAAAACACTGGTAAAGAGAGACTAACTAACATAAGCCCTTACTGCCACCTACTGTCTAAGTAGTGGACTTACAAGGTCTCTCGTGTTATTGTTATTTCACAACCCTGAACCTTTCAAAGTCTGAAAGTCAAGTTACATTTTTACACAAACTTCTGCAGTGGCGATCATCTCAGGCTGATCTCCCACTTCTTACAGTCTCTTTCAAAGATTTGCAAGGTTTGGTGAACGAGTTTATTATACGGAGTAAAGAAGGGCAAGGCTACTGGGTGTTTTTAACCTAGCTGAACAAAACAGTGAATTAAAACTCATTTATAAAGACTGGCACTGAAACAAGCTTCAACTTATTAAGTCAAAAGAAACAACATATTAGACTTTCCCGGCATTTGCAATGAACAAGTTTGCACGCACACTGAATGTTATAGCACAAGTCAGTGATACAGAAAGATTGAAGAGAATCTTAATTATTTACTAAAATATGTAATATTTATTTTTTAACGTCATTTCAGCAGCATGGGAACAAAATCAAACAAAACACTGATGAAAACGCCTTATTTCATCAGTGTTTTGCACTCTTTTCTCTTTAACTTTTGGCAGTCTATAGAACTCGAAAGGTATTTTCCCGAAGTGACCGATTAGTACAGACCAAAACTTGACCATTTTTCAGCAGAAATAATCAGCCACATTTGCGAGTCCGTTCAGTTCAATGGCATTGTTTATGTTCTGTGCCTCCAAAATGGCCGACTTCCGGTTACACGCAAGTGCTGGGTTACTCACACAGGTCAGTTTATTAGATTAATTAAACTTGTGAGGTAACACAGCGTTGTTTCACTTGGTATAACGTTACACTATCACACTAAATTACATTAAAATGTGTGCTGAAAGTTATAATGTTATTCTACGTGTTAGTTCGTTTGCTATACGAAACTAACGTTAGCAGCTAGATCAACATAAGAATAACATACTGAGCATATTCTAACATTTCATCATGTCAAGCTAACGTTATAAAACATTGATTTGTTTTATGTACATTTGCTCACCTGTCTAATAAGGCTGTCAAGTCGTGACTCGTGAGGTTCTGTCGAGTCCAGTCTCGGATGCTAGCTCTCTCTCGGCATCTCAAAAACGCCACGCTGATATTGATCCTCATTTTAGTTCTCCTTGTTGTCCCAAAGTCTGCTTGCCGTGGTCTATGTTTGAAACAAACGAGAACTGCGTGCCGATAAACGTTCTTCTTCTGTCCATTGTTTCTTTGATGCTGTTATGAATGTAATATTATGTGATCCTTTGTATGTGTATGTTATTGTTCTTGTTATTCAATAAAAAAAAAAAAAAAAAACATTCTTCTTCTTTTTTTAATGGCATTGGCAAACAACTTTTAAGTGCTCATTACCGCCACCTTCTGATATGGAGTGTGGATCACACTAGCCTTTCCTCACTACCCTTGAAATTAATATATAAATAAATCCAAAATCACAACCAAATAACTTCATAAATATCTAATAACATTATTAATATTCATACATTATCATTAAATGCAACTTTCCAAGACAACTAAACTCATCCTTCTACTAAGCCCTGTTTTATTAAAAAACACATATCGCTCTATACCGATATTCAAAAATGTGATGACGTCACACAATAGCAGAATGTTAGCGTGTTCTGGCCAACAATGGCCTAACCCGTAAGACATCGAAAGGACATAAGTACTCGCTTATTCATATTTTTTGGGCTATATCCTATATTGAACTTGCAGAATCAACAATAAAATCTATGTTGATTTAACGACAAGCAGGTGACACATAGCCGTGCGCACGCCCACGATCACCTCCAGTGGAATTCTAATGGAACTGCAACCAAGATGATACACAATGGGGCTAATATGAAGGCTCTCCGTTCAGACGGGCTCTGGCACTACGCAGTTGTCCAAGTCTGTCGCCATGGTTACTTCACGGACGAGCGGAAACCGAGGATAGCGCGGATATTGCGTCATTGACAGGCGACATTTTTTCCGGGACGGCCACTTATTTAAAATTGGAATTTCTCTTAAATAAAATATCTTTGGAGACTTTGGGATATTGTAAGTACACAACTGTAGCAGGAAATATACCAGTGCAAGTGTTTTTTGGATATTTTATTACAAAATTCTTACATATTGGACCATTAAGATTAAGACGACATTCAGATGACACTTTTTTTAATACATAAGTTATGAAAAAAGAAAAAAAAACGACATAACCTTATAATCGGAGTATGGCATTCTGGTTTGTGTCCATAGGGTTGTGTTGTGTCCGTTAATTCATGTTATTTGTCTAAAGCTGTACTGCGCCAGCACGACCGCTAGATGGCGGCAAAAACTTCCTTAAGTCAACACATCTGTTTCATAACACCACAAACCTCAGTATTAAAACTACCAGACTTAGGCCTGGTTTCACAGGCATGATTAGGCATAGTTCAATTAGAACATGTAAGTAGCTTTTATAAATATGTCTAAAAAAACATTACTGGTGTGCATTGTGAGACAAAACAATGGCATGTCTTATTTTAATATGGAAGTGCAAGAGCTTTCAGCTCAAACATGCATTTTAGTGTATATGCTAAGCCTTTTCTGTGGAACCAGGGGACCTTTTCTACCACATTACTAACATCATAAGACAGGTTTAATTGAAAGTACTGATGCTAGTTTGGCATATCAGTGGTTCAGCCAAGTTCAACACGTCCTGAAATCTGCAGAAACTGGTTAGGAAGTCCATGTTCTCCTAATGACTGAAAGCTCAAGCTGTTAAGATGCATTTCCCCTCCAAAATTGCCTATAACTTCTAAAATACTCTATTCTGATTTCTGAATCATGAATCCATATTAAACTATATAAAATATGATTGTTTATAACCAGAATCTGAATTTTTCAAGTGGAATCTTAATGTATTTGTATTTTACCAAGAAAAAGGCAGCAATACAGAAATAGACACAGAAATAGCTTGTTGTTGTTTTTTTTATCTGCATCACCACAAAAACACACAGTAACCCATTTATTAATATTCATGAGTCAAAATACATTATATTTGAAAAATATTCTTTACTTTAAAAATGTTTGAAATCCTTTGTGCACTGTGTGAATATCCAAGGATTTTTTATTTTTATTTTTTACTTATGAGTGATTACATCCTTATTCCACCTGACATTATACATTCAAAACTACGTAATTTATCAAGTGCAACCGGGTTCAGTTTAGTATTTTATAAACTCAAAAGCCTGTGTATTCTTTCAATGGTCCCCACACCTTATTCACGGCAGCGCCATCTTTGATTTTTAATGAGAATGAAAGCGAGGCTGTGAGGGATAGACTTGCATCTCTTCAATGGGCTGTACTGTTATTTAATGTGTTTTCGGATTGTTCTGATCATGAAACACTGGAAAAATATCTTTCAAAGAAATGTCAGTTGACAAAAAACTCCCGACAATGTAAGCTGTGGAAAATTGTAAGTAATCTATGAGCTTTATTCAGCTTTTTACAGCGGATGCCATTGGAAACATGGTAAGTCTATCCCTCACAGCCTCACTTTCATACCTGTCATGGCGCTGCTCTGAATAAGGTCTATTAAACTGTTGCGTAACGGCGTCTGACGTCACAGCAGTCATAAGACTTCAGTCGCGCGCCGCGGCCTTCAGAGAGTGCACGAGCAACAGACACGCGAGCGCGCAACGATGGGGTTCAACGCGAGCAAAAGGAGTTTTATAAAACCCGGTTCGACTTGGATGTTCTGAATCACATCAGATCGATCACCATGGAGAGCTGAATGCGAAAGATCGGTGATTGATTCGTGAAGGCAGCGAGATTTTGAAAGTTGATGCGGTTCTAAGGTCGTTTAATAACATTGTGGATGCGGTTGCTTTTGAGTGACACCTCCAGACGTCATCAAGGGCCGTGGATCTGTTGTTAGTAACGTTACCGAGTCTAACTAACGTTAACCGCGGGTGATGCTGTCCGTTCTCTCGTACGGTCGACTGGTGGCCCGGGCGGTCATCGGCGGACTCTCGCAAACCGACAGCAGGGACTACAGCCTGGTGTCCGCCAGCTTCGGCTTCGGGAAGGACTTTCGCAAGGGGATTTTGAAGAAAGGGATGTGTTATGGTGACGACGCGTGCTTTATAGCCCGGCACAGATCTGCTGATGTGTTAGGTATGTTATCGCTAAACCATTAAAGCATCTTTGTTTTGTATGCAAAGATAATTTGCTTGTAAGAACTGGTTTAGGCGAGTATCATCGTGGTTAAATCGCTTCTGACGTCACAACAGTCGCACATCGGTGGGTTGTAGGTACAAAAACCGAAGCCTTTGCAATGTGTATACTTATATTTTAAAAATCAATAAATTAAATCAACTTAAATAACATAATTTCAGGCAAATTTAATGACATGTTTCAAAAGAGCAAACATTACGTTTAACTGACTGCTTTACAATGTATTTGAATATGTTGCTTGTTGTACATTTACTACTGCATGCTAAATAAATCCAGAATTGCTTCACCTGTCACCAAACAATTAAAGAGAATAAAATGAGTGGGAGCCGGTTTCTAATGTTTGGTGCTCCACGTGACTGAACTGTTATATAGCTACCATTTGCATTGGTATAATATTTCATACCATTATTCCATAACCACCATATAGACCTGTTGGTAACCTCTCTAACTCGAGAATGGTAACTTTTGGGGGTTAACAAGAGTGCAGATTAGTTTTAGTGTAACAGAAAGGTCATTGTCTAGTTACAAGGAAGTGCATCTGAAATATGTGGGTGCAAAACAATAGATGAACACTGAGGGCCACAGACTTGGGTTTCAGTCTTTGTCTTGAGTCTTGACAGTGTTTAACACTGCTTCTTACTTCTCTTGGGAATAAAGTTATTTTTTTTACAAGCAAATAATGTCTCTGAAGAGTTTTAGTAGTCCTTCAACGTTGAAGCTGATTAGCCCTTGTCCTCACAAGGAGTATGCCTACAATTCAGACCTGCTAACATGTTTCTAAGACCTACTCGGACAGCTATATGTCACAGTCAAATTAACCTACATCTCAAACACATGAGCAGGGTTCTGATGGCCTAAGAAACGACAACCAAGACTTTTCAAGCTTCAAGCCAGCAAATCTATCTCTGGAAATCCCAGTGCTTTTAAGGCTAGATCACGAGAGGATGCAGGTCGATGAGGGGACTGGCCTTGTATGGTCACGAACCAGGGTTCCTGCTCATTGTCAGATAGGAAGCTGGGATGGCTTTATAGGGAAAATTCCCAGTCTGTTGGACTGATTTGGAAATGCGCCGTGCACATTACGTCTTTGTGGGGTGTAAGCAGTTAACGTTTGCTTTCTTAATATACAATCGAGACTGGTCTGCAAATCAACTAGTGGTTGACAGATGTGGGGTCTTCAATGGTAAACATGCACAAAATGGCTAAAAAGTGAAATTAAATTAAACCTACTCTTTTCATCATGCAGGCCATGGGTGTCATCCAATTACAATAATCTCAAAACGGTCAACTGATTAGTCTATCACTAAACATAACCATTGTGCTTCAAATAGCAGCTTAGAAATGCTATTACCCTACACTATTTAGTGGGAAATCCTGTGGTTGAGTTTGTCATTGGACAGAGATACAGTTCACCTCCTTGTTAACTAGGCTACTTTTACTTTTCAGTCCATTTTCGCTTGTGGGTCAACAAGTTTTCCCATCAGATACCTTCACGTTACCTCTTGCTCACCTTTTAATCCTACTAAATTCAGTTTGACCTTAGCTGATGAAAATATTACATCACAGTATGAATAATTTTATATTATGGTACCACAATATAGTTATCCTTTGATGGAAACTCGACTCCTGGGGTATTTATGTACACTTGCTAGTAGGGCTGAACGATTTTGGAAAATAATCTAATTGCGATTTTTTTAACCAATATTGCGATTGCGATTTAATATGCGATTTAAAAAAAAGTTATTTACCTTCTGTGTTAGTCGACAAAGACAAGCAATAAATCATTGTACAGTAGGGATGGGCATCTTTAGATAGCTCATGATCCGATCTACTTTTTTTCTTATTAATTAATCTTAATAACTCTTAAAATATGTATTTAATTACATGTGTAAAAACACATACTTTAAAAAATAAATATAAAAAAACATTTAGGCTAATTAAACCAATTACATGTTAAGAATTTTAAATAGGCTATATAAAATAATATAGCTTCAAAATATAAAAGCTAGTAAATAAAGAGAAACAAAAAAAAAACATTACAAGCAATAAACAAAGAGTGGTCTCAGTATTTAAAAGTAGGCTGTCTGAATGTTTTTCATTCAAGAGTTGGAGTGATTTCCCCTCAGAGATACGATAAGCTGCATTCACACTAATGCATATATCTCTTTTGAAATTGTAAATGTGGTTTGTCCTGTTGGTTTAAGATATAACTGACCGTGTTTACATCAATTTCGCGTCATAAAAGCATTTTGACATGCAAGTACATTTACCAATGAGTCGCTCACGGCCGCATGCACGAGCGCTCTTCAAAAAGCACGCGTTAGTATTTTAAAATGAAAGCAGCCTTCTCAGTGATTTTCATGGTTTTAATATATAAGCCAACTGCATTCCAAAATACATAAATAATGCCTCTGTGAAGCATTTGTAAAGAAAATACCTGCGGGAGAGAACGCACACTGCAAGTGTAACGTTATAACATCAAGCAAAGCGGCAAAACCTGTTCAATGAAGCCCGCGAACGTCCTTGTAATTTGGTTCAACCCCGACCTTTATAAAATAACGTTACTATGTTTTGGAAGGTTCGAGCGGTGTCGTGTGTGTGAGTGAGGAAGAGAGAGAGCGAGAAAATAGAAGCAAGCATATTCCGAACACGGTTCGTTTCTAAAGCACGCGCAGCGTCATTACGCATCTGTGTTTAAAAACTAAGCTCAGACTCGATTCTGAAATTCTCTGAATCGATGCAGGATTGTTGAGGAGAGAATAAATAACACAATAAACTGTTCTTTTCTGGACGCCAGACCGCGTAGCGTGGCAAGTTGATGCTTTATCTTCTCTCGCGTGTCAAGTGACCAGTGTAATCGCAGCTCTTGCGATTACAAAATCGCGTTTCATCATATCGCGATTTTATCGCAAATGCAATTAATCGTTCAGCCATTTTAAATTTTCTTCTTTAATGATGATTTTTATCAAACTTGTATATTTAAGTTCAGTAATTTCACTTAAATAACAATTAATAGGTAATTATCATTGCCATTTAAGTGAAATTACTGAACTTAAATATACAAGTTTGATAAAAATCATCATTAAAGAAGAAAATTTCAAATGGCATTTAGAGGCTTTTGCATCTGAACTCTTCATATGTAGAATAGGGTTCTTTACTCAACTCCAAAGAACCTTTTATGCTAAAAAGGTTCTATAATGACAAGAAAGAACTCTTTTGGCACATAGGCTATTATTCATTCATATATTACATTATTCTGCAACATTTTGTAGTTGTAATTAAATTATTGTTTATTAAACCATTAATATCACATTTTAATCATGCTGATTTTTGGAGGAGAAAAACTGAAATGGCACTCTTCGTGTGATATTGACTAACTACATAAAATGATATAAATATCTATACATCTTGAATTTTGTGATCATTCACATGCATTCATAAATACATTTTAGGGTCTTGATGTTTGTAAATAATATGAAATATTTAATCTGGAAAGGACAAAACAAATGATAATTCTATATAGAACCTTTTTACTGGTTACAAAGAACCCTAAAGGGTTCTTATTATTGAACCCTTAAAAAGGCTTCTGTATAGAACCTTTTAGGGGTTCCAAATACGTAGCGCTGATAAACCTTTTAAGGTTCTATATAGAACCTTTTCTTCTAAGAGTGTAGCGTTCAAAAGCTTGGGGTCGGTAAAATTTGTTTATTTTCTTATGCTCACCAAGGCTGCATATATTCAATGAAAAATACAGTAAAATCAATAATATTTTGTAATATCAGTATAGACCATTTCACAAGATGTAAACAACACTGGTCCAGAAGCACTTCCTGTTTCAGTTTTTAACACTACATATAAGCTGGGACAAAATACAACCAACAGAACATTTAAAACTGAATCAAAAAGTTAAACAAACATCTTTAAGATGTTTTCTTTACATGTGAAATAAAGAAAACAGTTACAAACTGAAACAGGAAGTGTTTCTGGACCAGTGTTGTTTACATCTTGTGAAATGGTCTATATAAATCATTATTTTTGGTTTTATTTCATTCCTGTGATGCAAAGCTGAATTTCAGCATCATTACTCCAGTCTTCAGTCACATGATCCTTCAGAAATCATTCTAATATACTGATGAAATATTTCTTATCAGCAGTGTTGAAAACACTTCATATTTTTGTGATGCATTTATTTTCAGGATTCTTTGATGAATAGAAAGTTAAAAAGAACAGCATTTTTTGGAAATCAAAATCATTTTACTGATCAATTTAATGCATCCTTGCTCAAAATAATTATGAATTTCTCTTGTAGATGTAAAATAGCTGTACAGAAACATTACAGTAATTGGAAGTTGTGTTGTTGCTTGTTAAGCATTTATAAAATGCAGCTCTCTAATGGCATTGTCCATCATTATGTTTCTGTTGTATCACCTATAGGTGTGGCTGATGGAGTGGGTGGCTGGCGGGACTATGGGGTCGACCCCTCTCAGTTCTCTGGGACGCTCATGAGGACATGTGAGCGACTCGTCAAAGAAGGGAGATTTGTGCCAAGCAACCCAGTGGGAATCCTCACCACCAGCTACTATGAGCTACTTCAGAACAAAGTACCGCTTTTAGGTGAGCATATTCAGCTTTAGGATTATGAAGTGAATTAATTTCATAAGTAGAAACAGAAGTGTGCAGTATGCTGTACAATGGAAGTCTCTACACATGAAAGTGTTAAAATGAGAGAGCTGGACAGAAAAAGCATTTGCATTGAACTGTATTTCCAGTTTTCAAATGAAAACTGTAGAGACATTAGATCATAATGTGTTTTGGAGGCTTCGACGTTACGCTCTGGCTTCAATTAAGGTGCGGTCGCTCAATTTTGTGTTCCGTTCACTTCCATTCATATGCTTCTGTAAACAGGAGAATTCGTCATCTTTTGCTACATACTAAAGATCAGTTTTCTACAAAGTAACTTTAAGCGTCAGACTAACATTCTTAACCTACGGTGTTCATGTGCGATGGCATGTTAACTATGCATGCACTGACATGTGAGACAGTACACACTGATGTGTTATAAAACTGAGGACTGGATGTTCTGGGACAGTCAAGACTCAAGAGTAAAGTTTTATCTTTCCTGACTGGGAAACAAAATGTTTTTGGAAAGGGCCTTGACTCATTTTTTTTCTCAGGATAAGATCAAAGCCGTAACTAAAATGGAATGGAGTGAAATGAGTCACTTGTACTGTGTTTTGCCCTCAAACACGCTGTGGGCTAGATGAGTCACGGACAGAGTATTGGGTCACAAGATTGGATTTTGTTATTAAATCTGCACCACTTCAAAGCTAGTACAAGAAACACTGAAAATAGTGAAAATGTTTTACTTGGATACAAACATTTAAATTTGCAATGGCAGTTTTTATGTCAACTTAATGTAATTGTTTCTGTGCACATTGCAGGGCTCCAGACTAACTTTTTTTACTAGGAGCGCTGTTGCCCCTGACTGAAAATTTTAGGAGCACACTCAGAAAATTTAGGGGCACACCTTAAATCAGCTCGCAAAGCAATTATTCAAATTTCCCCCAAAACAACTGTAATACTGACAAATTCTACAATAATAAATAGACTCAACATTATGATATGCTGTTTTATTTCAAGTACACAGGGCTCCAGACTCAAATTTGAAAGCAGCACCACCTCAACTGAGAACTCACACCGAGTTCTACAAAAAAAAAAAAAGAAAAAAAATCTAGTAGCACTGGGGCTGACAATAAATCACTAGGGTGTAGATGAAATTAACTTTAGTTATCATTTATAATGTCTTAGGCCTAATATTAAATAAAACAAAACTATTAATTTGAAAACATGGAGTGAAAATAGCCAATAAACATTCCTACTGTTTACAATGGTGTTATTATTTTTTAAATAAATGTTTAAATAAGAGTCTTAAAAAATCTTAAAAATGTTTATTTTAGGACAATCTTTGAAGGATGAACGAAAAATGTGTTGATCATCACATAAAAAATACAAAAAATAAAATATTTATATATGATATTATAGTTTTGATTTTGAAGTGCTAGAAAAAGATGTGTAGTAGGCTACTTGTAAGTGTTTGACTATTTCTTCCACATTATCATATTTATGGTTAGAGTTAAGTTACAACATTAGCCTAAATCCATGGTGAGCTGCTGATTTAGTGGACTGAAAACCTTCTATAAGTGTTTATCCTGGTTTCCACGTCAGCGCTGTTGATATGATAACTTATATAACTTACTTATAACTTACTATTTATGGTTTATAACAGAACTCTGCGCCGAATCGGAATGTTTGTCACTGGATCTCGTGGTGTTGATGTTATTAATTCTGCAGCGAATTCAATGGATTCATTCACTGGATCTCCTAACAGTGTCACGTGAGCGAGATCGGCCCGCGACTGGCAAGTTCGGGGCTTTTTTTTACTGTCAGTGGTTCGGGTCGCTGGTGCTGCTGCTCGACGGTCCTAATCACGAGTATCGTATTTTAGTTCCACTTTCATTTTGTTTGTATTTGCTGCTAGGTAACGAGTCGATAGATCGCTTATTGCTCAGACGCACGTAGCAGGTTGTGATATTTGTCTCCGTCTCTTTCCCACAGACGTTTATGCGCGCGATTCTTGTCACGGATTCATTGACGCGCCCCTTCCACGCTTAACCATGCGTTTAACGTGTGGCAAATTTACTGGTCGCACATGTGCGACTGGATGTAAAATTCAGTCGCACACTCTCAAAATTTGGTCGCAAAATGCGACCATTTGGTCGCAGTCTGGAGCCCTGCATTGAAATGCACATAACTATAGAATCAATTCTTAATGCGCATTTGAACGCCATCAGCATTTATCACACCGTTTTAGGACACCATTGGGTCAGCTGATGAAGTTTTAGGACACCATTGGGTCAGCTGATGGAGTTTTAGGACACCATTGGGTCAGCTGATGGAGTTTTAGGACACCATTGGGTCAGCTGATGGAGTTTTAGGACACCATTGGGTCAGCTGATGGAGTTTTAGGACACCATTGGATCACCTGATGGAGTTTTAGGACACCATTGGGTCGCCTGATGGAGTTTTAGGACACCATTGGGTCACCTGATGGAGTTTTAGGACACCATTGGGTCACCTGATGGAGTTTTAGGACACCATTGGGTCTCCTGATGGAGTTTTAGGACACCATTGGGTCTCCTGATGGAGTTTTAGGACACGATTGGGTCACCTGATGGAGTTTTAGGACACCATTGGGTCACCTGATGGAGTTTTAGGACACCATTGGGTCAGCTGATGGAGTTTTAGGACACCATTGGGTCACCTGATGGAGTTTTAGGACACCATTGGGTCAGCTGATGGAGTTTTAGGACACCATTGGGTCACCTGATGGAGTTTTAGGACACCATTGGGTCACCTGATGGAGTTTTAGGACACCATTGGGTCAGCTGATGGAGTTTTAGGACACCATTGGGTCACCTGATGGAGTTTTAGGACACCATTGGGTCACCTGATGGAGTTTTAGGACACCATTGGGTCACCTGATGGGAGTTTTAGGACACCATTGGGTCTCCTGATAGAGTTTTAGGACACCATTGATTCACCTGATGGAGTTTTAGGACACGATTGGGTCACCTGATGGAGTTTTAGGACACCATTGGATCACCTGATGGAGTTTTAGGACACCATTGGGTCACCTGATGGAGCTTTAGGGTTAGATACAACTCCCATACAACTCCAACACTCATGACATGGTTCAAGCGTGTTTCGTCCGTTTTGATTTTATTTTTGAAATATTCATTTATTGGCCATTATAACTGCCGATACCAATAGTTCGGAAAATGTCTAATATCGGCCTGCCGATATATCGGTCTGGCTCTACTTTAAATGACCTATCATGTGACTGATTAAGCATCTTTCTCTACTTTAGGAAGCAGTACAGCGTGTATCGTGGTACTAGACAGGCAGAGTCACCGGCTACACACAGCTAATCTAGGAGACTCTGGCTTTCTGGTGGTTCGAGGTGGAGAGGTGGTACACAGGTCTGATGAACAGCAGCATTACTTCAACACCCCTTTCCAGCTCTCGATCGCCCCTCCTGAGGCAGAGGGCTCCGTTCTCAGCGACAGGTGAGACCCTCCTCTAGCTCTCTGATTATGCAACAGCATCGTGTCCCCAACCTACACGCGAGCGGGACATAATCCCCTGGCTGTCAGTATGAGAGCATGATTAGGTCCTCACTCTGAGAGCCTGGTTATTAACTCGACTGGATAATCGGTTTCTCCTGGAGAGAGATGTGTCACTCTGTGTGAACACTGCTCTACTGCATAGGATATGTAATGCTCTCTATTCTCCTATTTCAGATTAACCGATATATTTTAAATAAGTGGCAAGAAGAGTGGAAAATGTGCAAGAATAATCAGCTGTATGAAAGTTGAAAGTGACAGTGAAGTTTGAAGAATGAGAGTATAGATCCTAGTAGGGCTGTAGTCAACCAAAAAAATCCTTAGCCGACCAAAGTCTTGTCCTGCACAACGATTAGTCGACTAAAAAAAAAAAAAGTGATGTTTTGATTAAACATTTTTTAAACAATTGTCATTGAGCATTTATAAAACAACACCGGAAAAACATCACAAATAAATACAACTATAATAACAATACAATTCTTTGAAAATTAAGTGATTTTTTAACTGCAAAACGTGAAGAGCTCTGTCCTAGGTCTATAGTAACAGTCACAATCGCGCACCTGACCACACCACACGCTGCAAAAAATATAACTGCTATCTGCCACATAATGAAAAATCCTAACAAAAGCTCTCGTTTATACAGGCTTTATATTCTTATTTACTTTCAAAGCTATGGGTTAACTTTCGTCCTGACGATCAAGGCGTTTTAAAAAACAACACACAAAAAAGGACCGCGTATAGGTTTATTTTCGTTTTGTTGCATTATTTAGGCTATTTTCAAATGCGTCAAGTGTACAAATAAAAACGAAAACATTAAGAAAACACAATCTATTGAGTCAGCATGATATAGCCGTTAAAAGGCTGCTCACGTCTTTTGCGCGCTCAAGTTCGATTTCAAATGTAGACGCGCGACTTGCGCGCTCATAATGGAGCAACGCGATCGCCTCCCTCCACAGTCTTGTCGTCTTTGTTTTAAAATGCAGCCAGACAAAAGATTTAGATTTCCTGGACATTTTGTCGACTAAAGCCAAAACAAGCAGCGTTCTAACTGAATGAATACAGCATCCCTTACCGAGCGCGAAGCAGCAGCGCAGCCGGCCACAGGTGCGGTTCCCGAGTGTAAATCATTGAAAAATTCTTTCTATTGGTAAAAAAAAAAAATGCAACTGGTCGACCAATAAGACTGTCAGTCGACCAAGACGGCATCGACCGATTAGTCGACTAAACGACTAAATTTGACAGCCCTAGTTCCTAGTCATATCAGCCTAGAAAATCGCAACTTTACATTTTCCGTCTGTCTTAGTGCACGATGTAACTACAGAAGTGTCAAGTTTTAAATAGGAAAAATATCTAAACACTTGGTAATTTTTTTGGGAGAAATGCTAATGGTCTTGTGCACTTCAATGATGTATGCTAAGCTATGCTAAAAGTGGTACCGCCAGAACCGGAGATCAGCTGAATGGATTCAAAAAAGGTAAAACTCAACAGGGAGAGTTGTAAAATGAGCGTATTTCCAAAAAAAGTGGAGAATGCTTTTTACGATTATTTTTTCAGAGTAGGTTGCCAGGTCTTTCTCCATTATGACTTGGACCTCCCACTCTGTCTAGTAAACATGACCCTACTTCAGTGATTTACAGTGAATTTATCATGGTTAAGCAGTGGTGTTAGGCTGTTTCTGCTCTGAGCTACATCCAGTTAATTTTAATCTTTCCAGACACATGACTTGGCTGCCAAACGTCGCATGGCGTCAGTAAACCCTGATATTAGCTGGTTTCTCTTTGATGGATGAGCTAGTAGAAGTGGTTCTCTGAGGCCAGATATTCTTCAGTTTGAAGGTCTCGTTTCCACTTTTTAATTCTCTGAATTTATTCAAACTAAGTATCATGTTTAAACCTCGTGACCCGTGACACGGCACAGACGGAGGGAGTGACAGCCAGTGTATTCGTATCAGTGGGCATAATGCCTGCTACTGACTTCCTGGAACAGAACACGACACTTCACAGCTGATCTGTATGTTCTGCCTGCTTTATACTGTAATGAGGATCAAGCTGAAAGCTTCTTAGACTGAAACTGCTTTTATTCTTTTCAACTGTGCTTCTAAATATGGTCAGCGCTTACTTTATATTAGAGCTGCAAACACATTTGGGACGGCACAGAATGTGCAGTTAGTTGGTTTTGAATGATGGATTGTTGAGGTGACCTAAAGACATTGAGATACATTGTGAGAAGTGAATTTCTTTCAAATATGTCAACCTTCAGAATGGGAATATCAAATTTCACAACTAAACTTTTGACAATTTTGTGTCCTCTTGTGTCCCACAGCCCTGATGCAGCTGATAGCTCATCCTTCGATGTCCAGTTGGGAGACATTATACTCACAGCTACAGATGGTCTCTTTGACAACATGCCAGACTACATGATTTTACATGAACTTAAAAAACTCAAGGTACCGGAAACATCTACGTACAACACTTCACTCTGTCCATTTTTCTGTCTTCCGATGACACTAATACGAATTGTGTGCTCTGCTTTCAGAATACCAACTATGAAAGCATCCAGCAAACAGCCAAAAGTATTGCTGAACAGGCCCATGTTTTAGCATACGACCCCAATTACATGTCTCCTTTTGCACAGTTTGCCTGCGATAATGGCTTAAATGTCAGAGGTGAGAGATACTCTTTTAAAAATGACTAAATTATTTGATTTCTTTTGAACAAGCTGCAATTTTTACTTTTCCTGATTTACTTTCTCTTTACAATTTTCTGAGATAATTGTCATGCTAAAGTGTATACACTTGCTCTGAAATCAATTACTATTAAGTCTTAATTCGATAATTAAATTGATTCTTTATTTAAATTTATGCATTTAAAAAAGGTGGACATTTTACCAGTTCAATGCACTATAAAATTTGAACTTGTCACAATTATGTTTGGGTTTATTATAGTTACATAAAACAAAAACCATTTGTTACTTAAAAAAAACAAACAGTTTTGTTACTTGAAATAAAATAAAAGTATTAAAAATATATATTTCAGCTAGTTGCCAAAGCAACATTTTTAATTTTAATTTAGTATTCTAAAATAACTAAAACAGAAATGAAAATGAACACTGTATATACATATTAAGACATATTATTTTGATTATTCTCAAAATTTTGATGACAAATGTCTGAAGTAGAAAATGCACTTAAGTGCTTAAAATATGCTTTGGATAAAAGCAAACATTTAAAAGTATAACTGGTCAGATAGTTGATGTATGATCATTGTTAGTTGGATTTTTCCACTAAAAATAGGTCAAGAATTGCATTTTGTAAGAGAAATGGATGCAAAATAATTAAATTAGGTAATAATATGGTCATCTTTTTAATCCCTAATCAATGCATTAAATTCATTATCAGGTAACACTTTACAATAAGGTTCCATTTGTTAACATGAACTAACATTTAAAAAGTACTTAAAGTTTATTAATCTTGGTTAATGTTCATTATACTATTTACTAAGACATTATTAAAATCAAAAGTTGCATCTGTTAATATTATTTAATAGATTTGTGCTAACATGAGCTAACAATGAACCATTGTGTTTGTATTAACTAACATTTAACAAATATTCAAAATAGTGTAACAAATGTATTGCTCATTGTTAGCAAACTAACATTGACTAATGAGACCTTATTGTAAAGTGTTACCCATTATCAGATTGATGCATTTTTTATTAGCGGTGTAACGATACCCTCATGTCACGATTCGATACATATCACGATTCTGAACTGACAATGTGATACTTCAAGACATATGGTAAAAGGTTAACAAAAAAATGTACAGTTGATTAAAATGCTAACTTTAATATTACATTGTAGGTTTAAATGAATAATTCTGAAGCTAATTTTTGTAGATGCTTGCACGCTTTCACTGACTACTAGATATTTTAAAATAATGTTGGCCACTTTTTACTGGTAACATAACACATTTTGCATTATCACACAAATATTCCCCCTATGCATTATTATACATTATAATCAACATTAAATATAGTAGTTTGTAATGTAGTACTTGCATTAAAACTCTGAAAGCATTCATTTTTTTTATTTTGGGGGGACTATCCACGATACGTATTGTTGCATTTTTCTATTGCGATATATTGTGGCACGATATATTGTTATACCCCTAATTTTTATTTTCCTAACTGGCACATGTGAACATTGTAGATGTCGAGTAAATATCTAGTGTTGGCATTTGCCTGACAACATTCCCTCTTTCTCTTCTTTCCAAAGGAGGGAAGCCAGATGACATCACTGTTCTGCTGTCAATTGTAGCGGAGTACACAGACTAATGTTAGCAAGAGCTGCAAAATGCTTCTCTTGTTGTCTTCCTCTCAGTCACTGGACTGGCAGCTGTTTCCTGCTGGCAGGATTGAGGGCTGTTTGAGTTTTGTTTCTGGCTGGCCACATCTGTTCCCTGGGTTCTTCAACCTTTCTAGACTGTACTTCTAATGATGTCGCCTGCAGGCCCAAGTGAAAGTTGCTAAAGCCACTGCTAAATTGCAAGCACTTTTCTAGTACATCTGAAAGAATCAGCAGTGTTTCTGCCGTCCAGTTATGAACAAGTAGGTGGTAATGATGTGGTTGAGAGGCTTTAGAAGGTAAAAATGAAGAAAGAATGAGGGAAAAGCAAAGAAGAAAGAAATAATTTGATTAGGGACAAGCGTCTAAAAAAAAAAAGAGAAAGTTTCCATACTAAGAAGAAGCATTAAGATGGTAGCGATGTGCCATGGGATTCTTTGACTTTGCAAACGCCTAAGGAAGATGCCCTCAAGTTACACGAGTCTTGAGCTGTCACGTTTACTTTCTATTTTAAAAGATACCCAATCTGTATCCTCTGGACAGACGCTAGCTGAGATGTGAGGTTATTAAGCATCAGTGACTACTACAAACTCTTCACTAGCAAATTGACAGTTTGTGGTCAGTGTCGTTGCATTACTTTAAGATACTAGATTGATTATGACGCTTAACCTCATCAAAATACTGTCTAAGTTAATGATCGACAATAGAAATGCCTTTCTTCTGAGATCTCAACTTATGAAAGACACTGTTCTCAAGACAAGTTCTCATTACATAAAATAAAGTGTAGGACGCGCGTTTGTGTAAGCAATTTAATGTACAGGGCAAATTACAGTTCTTGGGGAGACAGAAACCTTTCACTTCCTATTTATTAATTTAAAACCGTATTACTCCACTATTGAGTTTTTTTAATCCGACTGCAAGGGATTGTGGGATGTGTTGAGAGGAAAAAAGCAGTCCCACTTAAACCACTTTTAAGAGGTTCACATGCATGTGACGTGTATGTGAGAGGAACGTTTACGAGCTGTAGATATTTGGAAACCTGGCTGTATATTTATGTATGACATGTATGCATTTGGAAAGTGTAGTTATTACACATCAGATGTATAAAAGAATATATTTGATAATTGTGTGGATTCTGTTAAACTTTTTTTTTGTAAAATTGAATTTTAAAATATCCCTTGAGGTGTTTACGCACAAAGCTAATGCTAGCATCTGTGAATGCTTTCAGTGGGTATGATCACATGATCTAATAAAGTTATATTTTTATAACTTATGTACGTCGCTGTTTTTCATTTCCCATGAAGCAATGCAGTTATATATTGTATAATTAACTAAGTCTCCCTGCAATATAGACATTTATATCTGAACTTTACAACAAAATAGTGTTATATACATACATACATATTTGTGATTATATTAAGACGTGACAAATTAAGTCTTGTATTTTTCTCTAATTTTCAAATATGATTCATATCAGTTCAGAGCTGGTTGGGTTTTTTTACATTTGTCATTTTAGCTTTATTTGCAGTATAGTATTTGTAGGTATTACGGTGTGTTGGATGACCAATTGTGTGACAAATATTTAAAGAGCAAATACTCCATGTAATCTCATTCAATATGAGCTATTCATAAAAGCAGCTTGTATAATAATTAAGCAAGGATATAATAGTCTTAGATGAAGCATAGCATGTTACACTGCAGGAGGCCGATGTCGTCTTCCCACACAAATGGCGATACGCGTTTCATCTATGGAGCTATTCTAATCACACAAGCCATTTGCACCCTGATGAATTAACTGGATTACATCATCGGATGAGTCTTCAAGGCCGCCTGCAGAAAGAAGCTGTCACTTTTCTCTTGTGTCTAATTTTTTTATGTCTAATTTTATTGAATGTTCAATAAGTCTGCTACATGGGAACCATTGGTAGATTGTCTTCCTGGGGCCGGTTTCACAAAGATAGACTTTGATTATGGCTTAGATATAGTAGTCAGACCATTGGCCAAAGTGCTTAAGACTCTGAATATCTAAATGTAGGAATACACTGCAATGCATTCTGGGTAAAACGAGACTTTTCAAAACAAAAAACATGGTGGATCGAGTAAGCGCAATCATCTGCTCAGTGCAGTTTACCCCAGTGGGAGATGTGTGTGATTTGGAGTTTAACAGTTACAAGGACGTTTTACTTGGGGAAATTTAGCGGAAAATGTAGTAACAAGAAGAAATGTTTAATTTGGAAAGGGCAATTTTCCCTTATCTTTCGGCTGTTTGTAAAAGTAACTGATTGTCACTGTGGGTCGCCAAGTTAACAGTCTTAGACCTAAGTTAGCCTGGGGGTAAGCTATCTAATTTTTTCGGTCTAAATTAAGTCAGTCTTTATTTTTGTAAAATCTAAAAAGTCTATGAGCAAATTTTAGTCTTGTCTAACACTATAGACCAGTCTAAAATGGCTTTGTAAAACCGGCCCCTGAAGAGAAATGAAAGACAAAATGACTCTCTTCAGCTTTAAGGCTTCCATTTCTATGCATGTAACTGCAAGTTTTCCTTCATTTAGTGCTCAATTTAGATGTAAATCACACGAGAGTCTGAAACACCGCTCAAGTTACATCACCAATAAGTGTTTGGAGATTGCATTTGTCAGCAGTCAACAAAACCAGTAGTAATGGTCGTGACGCTGACGTCATGAGCATGAACTAATGTAATCGCGATCGATTGGACTGTCACATTAGGAGCTCAAATGACAAAATGCCTCTTCATGGGGAGCAAAATTAAGTTATTCTGTTTTGCACGGCTGTCCAACTTTAAAAAAAAGTACCTAACATGTTTTTTCAATTCAACAGTTGAGCGAGAAACAAGGCAATGTGGCGACTCGAGGTATGTTTGCAATACCAGTAATAGCTGCAGGCTTATATAATAATGGCTTCTCGAGCAGCATTTTAAAGCAGTGAGTCAAATCTTCCTCTGACTCATTGGTGGACACAAAGAACACAGTCCTTCAGTCCGTGTGAATGTGTTTGTTTTGAAGTTTTCATTTATCTTCTCCACAGTGATTGAACTCATCTGAACTGTGTGTTTATGTAGGTAGACATTCCTCAGCAACAAAAAGTGAATCTTGCCCCACTTGGCCTCTCTGCTTCTCTCAAACTTTACTGTTGTCACACCATTTTCTTTTTATCTCTCCAAGAACAGTTTGAACACACACAGTATGTATAAAACATTACAAAGATGTTCATGTCAGAACAGAAACATACAACTTTAGTTTTAACCACATTAATAAAATAATAAAAGTTGTGTACTAATGAGGATTAAAAGGCCTTCACTGCTGTAGCTCTTCCAAATTAATATTAAACTTTGAATCAATCCATATGCTGTTTTGTCTTTGTAATAGACTGAGTTTATGTAGGCTACATCCTGCAGTAACGTCCATGCATTCTCTGCTTCAGATTATCTGAAGGTGCTACCTGTCTCTCCTCTGATCCTCCGTCCTCCTCTGTGTCACTGCCACAAACCAGGCTGGGCAAATCTGCAGTGTTACCGTCCCCTCCGTCACTCAGTACAGCCCCGAAGAGCAGGGAGCGCATCTAGAATGAGACCCTCAAGTTAAAAATGCAAACATCTGAGGAAAAATTTTGACCTAAATGTAGCTGTCACAGTCTGTCGTCTTCACCTGTTTGTCCCGTCATCTGCACTACACTTCCCCGGATCCTTTTGTTCCTCTCCCGGACTCACTCCCCAATCAGCCACCTGTTCCTCGTCCTGTCATTATCATTTTCACCTGTGTTCACCCCACTTAGCCTGATTCCTCTGTGTATTTAGTTCTGTTCAGTTTCATTCAGTCTTGTCGGTCTATTGTGTTTATTGTGAACCTGTGTGGTTGCCTTATTCCTGTCTTCCTGCCTGTTTATATTTATTAAAAACCTGTTCTCTACCGATACTCCGGTCTCCTCGTCCTTCAGCCAGAGCCACACCGTGACAGTAGCTTGGTCATTTTACAAAATTGGTGCTTTGTATCCCTGTTACATGCATGTAAAAAAAAATATTGAACCTAGAAAGAATTTTGACATCTTACTGAAACCGTTTGATCTAAATGCTTCTACTTTTTACCTGAAATTAGTTTTGCGGGCAAATGTGTTTTAAAAACATTTAATTCTTGACGAATTTACCCTATAAAGCCAAATACCTTATTTCTCTAAATTATCAAAATGTTGCGTTAAAAATTGCAGTACATAATCTTCTATATGCCTTCTGTAATCTGATTATACTCTTTTACCAAGTAAAAACCTTTTATAATAGATGTTAAAAAAAAACAAAAAACTTCAGCTTATGGTTCACATGAGTAATTTTCAGATTTAGATTTATACATCATGTGATATACATATATCTGATATCTCCATTGATGTATGGTTTGTTAGGACAGCAGAATATTTGGCTGAGATATTATTATCTGAAAACTGGAAATCTGAGGGTGCAAAAAAAAAATCTAAACATTGAGAAAATCGCCATTAAAGTTGTTCATTTATGTTCACGGTGTGCCGCATTCATTCACAAAAATAAATATTTTATATATTTACGGTAGGAAATTTACATATCTTTATGGAAAGTGATCTTTACTTAATATCCAAATAATTTCGATAATTTTATAAGAAAAAATCGTTAATTTTGACCGATTCAATGTTTTGTTGGCTATTGCCACAAATTTTGCTTGTATTTTGTGATCCACGGTCACATATTTCAAGATGAGCACTTTCGCTTTACTTCCGTTACCCATACATCATTTTTTGTAGAAAATTTGTGTTAAAATGCGAGTATCAAATCTGATCCACCAGGTTTATTCGTTCATATTTAATTCATTCATGTGTGTTTTGCCTATAAAAAAAACTAGAGCTTTGATCATAAAACTAATCATTTAAATATCATCTTATGAAGACTTATTATTGGCAGATATAGAGTGATGACTGATATTTATATGCATTTATGTAAGTAGTCTGCTATACTGTTATAAAGATCTCACTGATATACATTATAAGCATCAGAATTTCATTTTATGTTTTGGCCGTATAAATATAAGCAATTGCACCAAATTTTATATTTTTCTCAGTTTGGGAAACTGACGTGTTTTTTGTTGCTCAAGTCTAAGCTCCATATTCTCAATGTATTAGACTATATGAGCCATAAAAGCCTAATGCATCAAATAGGACACATATGACAAAACTCTAAATGTAAAAAAAAAAATATTGATGAGTTTTTTGTTGGTCACTCACTACATAATTTTCATACTTCCATTTGTGCAACACATTTTTGAAGATTTTGCTATTATTTGAACATGTGGAATAATCCAATACTTTTGACTGGTAGTGCATTAGTATTTAGGCTATTAATCTGATAATGCCACAATGAAATTTATTGTTTGTGTCTAACCTTAAATGTAGCTGGTGTTATTGGTGTAGTCAAGGCCGATTCAGGCACAAACATGGGTCTTGGCAGGATCTCTCCAGATGCATGAAGCTGAATCATCTTCTTCATATGAAGGGCTGGATTGAACACTTCACTGCCCTGGCTGGAGGCCACACGTTCTCCATCAGCAATGCTCACTTCTGCTTCCATGGGGCCTTCACTTGTGTAGACTTCAGCGATGCACATCTCTGCCTCCATGGGGTCTTCACTTGTGGAGACTTCAGCTGTGGAGGTCTTTGGGAGTGTAACTGGACAGTCATCCCTAGAACACACAATTCAAGTCAAGTCAAGTCACATTTATTTATATAGTGCTTTTCCAATACAGATAGTTTCAAAGCAGCTTTGCAGAGAAAATAGGAAAATAATGCAACAAAGTTTGTTTCTAGAAGAAAATACCATCACAGTCCAGCTTAAGTAAGGTCAGTGATGTTTCATTTTTGTTGTTAAAAAGGTATTAATTTAGTTAATTTATATATATATATATATATATATATATAGCCACTGAAACAGACTGATTGTTGCTGAAACTATTGCTGCGTTCCAGTCCACTTTTAGACACGCACTTGCAAACTTTCCTAAGCACTCCCCTTTGGGGGAATCCCTGCCACCATTTTGAAGTGCGTTCCACTTCGTGAAGTGGACGAGGGAAGTTTATGTGGACAGACCCTCACTCACTCGATTTGGACCGAGGGAGCGAGTCTAGTTCATATGTGCAAGTACTTGCAGAGATGTATAGTAACGAAGTAGAACTACTTAAGTACTGTACTTAAGTACTCAAATGCTGTATCTGTCCTCTACTAGAGTATTATTTTTTTCTCATACTTCTACTTTTATTTCAGTAGATATTTTCGATGAATTTAATACTTTTACTTCGTTATTTTTTTAATGTTCTGCTAGTTACTCGTTACAATTATAAAAATTTTCCGAATCATTCATTGCAAGTTGCCTTTCATGCTGCCTAAATCACACGCCAGTTTTATAGGGTAATGGTATTGACTGACAAAGACATTGACAACTAATTCAGGGGTTTTCTTGCAATGACATTTTTTTGGCGGCCGCCAAAGCAAATTTGTATCCCACTAAAGCGCCTTATTTGATTGCTAGTTCAAACTTTTGACTGCTTTCTTTAATAATTACATGACACAATATATGTACTTTTACTTTTAGTACTTAAGTAGTGAATTTTAAAATAAACTACTTGCAATACTTAAGTAGAAAAAATGTTGAATACTTTAGTACTTCTACTTAAGTGTGGTGCTTAAAGAGCACTTCAACTTCTACTCAAGTCACTTTTTTGATAGAGCACTTGTACTTTTACTCAAGTCCGGGTTTCTAGTACTTTATACATCTCTGAGTACTTGTTAGAAGAAGCAGTAGAACAACAGGAGAGAACATCAGTCTGTGAGTGTTTAATTTTCAGATTAGATTTTAGCGTGGCTTTTCATTACAAGAAAACTTTGGTTTGTTTATAAAAAAATAAAAATAAGTTACATGCACTGCGTTAGATTAAATTGAGAGTGGTCATAGCACTTGCATATTGTTGTCCTACTTTTAGTTTAACAGCTTCTATTGTTCTCATTTGCTTTGGATAAAAGCGTCTCCTACATGAATAATTGTAAATAAATTTAAATATGTACACATATAATCACCACCACAAACAACTCTATGATATATTAATAATTATGATTTTTTTTTATTTAAAACAACCCAAACACATCTTTTTAAAATAACAAATCAACTCCATAGCTGATTCCAAGTGATCAAGGCCTTAGGCCGTTCCAGTTCAGCCCGTCGCAGTTTCATGCAATGTAAGCAATGACATACATCCGAGTAAACAATTTGATATGGTTCATGACAATTTTGAACCAGAACTCAGCATGTTTCAATCATTAAAACGTGCATGTTGTTTTGTATTTCTTTTCATTATTTCTAAACAAACAGTTCAACAAAATCAGACTCTCTGCTGCCCCCACCAGCTCTGGAGCGTGACCTACTAAAATTTAATGATTTAGTAGAATTTAAAATAGCCAAAATAATGTTTAAAATAATAAATTATCATTTTCCAGACTGTGTCCAGAACCTGTTTCAAATGAAATCTACTCCTTATGAACTCAGAGGAACACTCATGTTCAATAAACCACAGATTAGAACAAATGTTAAACAGAGATGTCTGTCTGTTAAGGGGGTTAAAATGTGGAATAGTCTCGATGATGAACTGAAAACATGTAAATCTATAGGCAGCTTTAAGAAATTGTATATATATAAAAAAAAGATTACATTATACAAAGCTGAATAAGTTTAGCTTTCCTTTCTTTTAGTTATTATTTTCACAAAATGACTTACTGTACGGTACTGTGTGTTATATAAATAAAATGTAAAAAGGATCGGCGCAATAAGCCTAAGCTTCAGCCGACACCTTTTCGGTCAAGCATCTTTTCTTTTCTTTATGTTTTTATTATTGTTTATATTGTATTTTCACTTTTGTTTCTATGTTTGTTTGTAAATTTCTTTTTGAAGCTGACCGAAATTAAAATTATAAAAATTTAAATTATTATTATATAAATTAATGTGGTGTAAAGCATATCAAATTGACTCTCTGAAGTTTGTTGATGTTTGTTAACTTGGTTGAAGGGCAAGACCCTCTTGCAATCAAAGAATTTGTAAAATAAAACATCTTTATAATATATAACTTTTTTATGTGTGCCCGTAAGTAAACAGTTTGCAGCACAGCCTGAGTGATGTAAGTGCTATGGGTAACGAAACACGTGCAGGAATGTGTGAGGGACAGTAGAGGCAACAGAGAGAAGGGGACGGATCGCACAGTGACATTGGGGGAGGGTGTGTGAAGGAAAGATGAATGCATGTCTCTGAATATGTGAATTGCTCCCCGGTGGGCAGGGCTATACTATGTTCAGATGTGTCTCTGTCCCAGAACTAAGGCCCACGGGACAAAAGACACATTGCATGCGAGAGAAACTGCAACAACTGTTTCAACTTACTCAGGAGGATCTGTTTATCTACTCCACTATGAGGACACTGTTTAGTAAAATTGTTTAATTTAATCAAAATGAAAATTTTGCCTTTTTTTTTTTTACTTTTCGTTTTCAAAATTGTATGAGTTTCTTTCTCTCTGCTGTCTGCACCCATTCAACTATTTATGGTGTCATTTTGAGCTTAAAAGTTTCCTTATTCAATCCTATTATATGTTAAAGTGTGGCCATGGAAGAAATTAATAAATTCGGATGAACTGTTTCTTTAAAAATCATCTCATTATGATCAGTTCCTTGTTTTTCCTCATTTGTAAATTGCATTAGTTTTAATTAAAGCATCTACTATCATTATAATTATTTTATATTTATTTGTAGTACACATATTTTTTAGCGTTCAAATAATTAACAATCATTTTCATCCAAACAAGAATCAACATAAATGGCCTTGTTGTTGGATGGTAGACTTTGTCTTTACACTAAACAGCTAACAAATGCAAATAAACCTTTTGCCCTTTTAAAATCAAGAGATAAAAAAATCAAGACTAGTTATTCATTTTAGCTTTCACTAGCATGAATGATTGCGCGTTGGCAGGATAAACAGTCAGCGGTGACGTAAGGTGGACGCAACAGGTGACCCAAACGTTTGTTTAAGCTTGAGACTAACACACAGAACCACTGACACTGATAAAAACACAAACTCTACGAGGAGGCGGTGCAGATTCGGTGACATCACAGCCCAGACTGAAGGACTTACAGTGATAGATTAGACAGAGAAGTCACAGCTCTAGCTCTGGTTTACCCTATATATGTAAGCCGAGGTAAACTAGAGAACTAAAGCCGTCACTAAACTCTTGAACACTGAACTCACAGTGGTTTTGCATTTGCATTGCACCTATAATTTGAAATTATAGGAAAGAGACTATGAAACAAGGTTACAGGGTGGACTTTTCTGTCTATTTGGGAGGGCCAGGGTCTTCTTAAAACCAAATTTATATTCGGTTTCAGAATTTAATGATTTTTTCAGAAAAAAATGTTCAGTTCACACTACATGATTTTAAAACGTCAGGCTGAACTGTGCGGTTTACACTACATGACTTGCTTGTGAAATCAGGAGTGTTCAAGTTGTTGAGCTGTTCACACACAACGTGATTGATCCGCAACAGGAGGTAACGCACTACACGAGTTGACAACAACTCTGTCACCCAATGATTCCATCTTGACTACAAAACACGCTTTCTCACGAAAAATCACGTGATAAAACGAACCGTAAATGACACGAAACAGCACGTCAATACCCAGCGGAGAAGACAAAGAACACAACACGCGAATATGGACGTCAGACAGAAACTAGAGCTGCAAACTGTTTGCGCAATGATTTGCTCTGAGAAAAAATGCAACAAAAAAAAAAAGAAAAAATAAGATTTACCCGGTGACCTCAACCCATGCCTTGCTCTGATTGGCTGGAGCTCATGACATCACTGAGGTTGAGTCGCGCGACAGCTCTGGATATCTAGCATGCTAGATATTTTTATGGGCTCGGCGACGCATCTGCGAGCATCTTTGATGCGTTGTTGGCTCTTTCATACTAACAGATTGGTGAACGTTCATCGCCCGCTAATCCCCCGCGATTTGCACGCGATACCACCCTGACCTGTCGGCGAGCTCAACGATTTGCAAATTGGGCTTAAAATCATGTAGTGTGAACTAGGCTTTAAGAACATCTACCCATCATGAAAATACAAAGTCAGTTGTGAACATATGTACAGTATATGCATGTGAACATGAGGGTTAAAATGAAATACCCAGGTGCAGGTTGAGATGGACTTTCGTAGTTTGGATCCGTTAAGGTGGACAGCACAACATGGGCCTCCAGCGTCATGTCTTTTACAGTGAAGGATACAGGCCTGTAAGAGTTCACAATCATTCAACTAACAGCTATAGTTATAGCATTAATATATGTGGGTTTGGGATTGAAAACAAAATAAAAGACTTACTGTCCAGGAATACCAAACTGACAAGATATTGGTAGACCATAAGACTCAGCAAAGGACAGCAGCCCCTAAAAGCAATTTAACAATAAATAATTTTTTACATTTTATTATTTTTATAAATATTCATATATATATTTACATTACAATCATATATATATATATATATATATATATATATAAATTGTCTTAAACGGTACAAATGTTTTTTTGGTAGATCTTAATTCTTCAGAATTTTGCAGGGTGGTCTGGTCTTTGATGATCTTTAAATTTATATATATATATAATATATAAAATTAAATTTTAATATATATATATATATATATAAATATATATATATATATTTATTATAATTTTAATAATTAATAATAATACATTATTGTTTAAATATTGCATATATACATAATTTAAACAATAATGTAATTATTGCAAAATCCTGAAGAATTAAGACCTGCCCAAACAGATTTATACAGTGTTTAATACACAGGGACACACTGATCCAAACCAATGTATTTGACCCTGTTTAAGACCGCATGAGGAGAAGGTCAGTCATGTGTGTCCAGGCCACAGTGTGCTGCCCAGTGCTGTAACTCATTGTGACAGGTTATCTGGTTAGAATCCAAGCATCTGTCCCACTGCATCAATGCCTGACACAAATACACTGTGGCCTGCCAAGAAGTTACGCCACTGACAAACAGCCAAAGCGCGTACGTCTAAAAAGGTTGGTACTTGCAGGGCATAATCCAGTGCCACGAGATCTCCCTGGAAATCAGGGTCAAAGGTTGAGCAGAGAATACAAAATTAACTTGTGTTTATAGTTTATCTTGAATAAATCGAGCATGTTTGTTTGTTTTTTAAACGTTTGGTATTTTTTGGAAGTGTGTAATCCAACTATTCAACTGATCTTTTTTTTTTTTTTGACAAAAGTAATATTGCTGATTAATGCAGATTTTCACAACATTAATAAAATAGCACACCTGGATGCAAGTAAAGGGGTCTTATTATGCTTCAACTTTCTTTAGAGTGTAATGCTGCTGTTTGTGCATGAAAAAGGCCTGCAACGTTACAAAGCATAAAGTTTTCTCTATAATATAATCTCTATAATCTCTATAATTTTCTCTATATTAACTGAACTCCCTGAAACAGCTCCATTGTAGTCTTGAGTTTTCTCCCGGGAACGAACATGTCACTCACTCACTCACATCCATCCATCCATCTTCCTCCGCTTATGCGGGGCCGTGTCGCGGGGGCAGTCTAAGCAGAGACGCCCAGACTCCCCTCTCCCTAGACACTTCCTCCAGCTCTTCTGGGGGGACACCGAGGCGTTCCCAGGCCAGCCGGGAGACATAGTCCCTCCAGCGTGTCCTAGGACTTCCCCGGGGTCTCCTCCCGGTAGGACGCGCCCAGAACACTTTCCCGGGAAGGCGTCCGGAACAGATGCCCGAGTCACCTCAGCTGACCCCTCTCGATGTGGAGGAGCAGCGGCTCTACTCTGAGCTCCTCCCGAGTGACCGAGCTTCTCACCTTATCTCTAAGGGATCGCCAAGCCACCCTGCGGAGAAAGCTCATTTCGGCCGCCTGTATATTGGGATCTTGTCCTTTCGTTCATGACCCACAGCTCATGACCATAGGTGAGAGTAGGAATGTAGATTGACCGGTAAATCGAGTGCTTCGCCTTGTGGCTCAGCTCCTTCTTCACCATTTACATGTCACAATAATTCTCAATTAAATAATTCATACAAAATAAAGGGGTGGGGCCTGGTTGAGTTGCATTAGTAGTGTGTTGAAACTAGAGCCCGACCGATAAAGGATTTTGAAGGCCGATACCGATACAAATATTTTTTGGTTTTAAAATCCGATATGCCGATATATCGGCCGATATTTTTATTTTATTTTTTTATTTCAGAAAGGCGCAACAAAACATTAACAGATTTCCCTAACATAAGTTATTTGTAGTTATTTATGAGTTTTAACCAAAATAATATGATAATGCATTTTAAAAAGAAACTTTCTAAAAGTTTCTTTTATTGTCACAACAGAACAGACTGATGATAGTGGCATTAGCTAGCTTTATGTTTAGCTAGTCTATGATGAACCATAATTTAGCAATGGATAACATCATTGCTAAATTGTAAAACATACATTTTCAATATAACTGGCCAAGGAAACTTCCGCCGGCCACAAATTTTGTCATGCTTATTTGAGTTAAGAGAACTGATGGGGATGTTCTTTTAATTGTTATTCAAGCAATGTATGTCTCGTGACCAACTGAACGAGTGTTGCGAGCGAACACACATTTCAGAAACACACTTGAAGTGGTTGACAATCACAACACACTTATCCAGCAGACCAATCAGAGCACATTGAGCTTTTCGGAAGGAGGAGCTTCATAGAAACAGGAACTAAGCAGAGCAACTAGGAAGAGAGGAGTTGTAAATAAAATATTCACATAATATTGGGTACACACCAAAAGATAATCGGCCTGATTTTGGGCTGATTTCCCCCCTTCCGACAATCCTAGCTATGTCCCGATTTTCTTGATAGTCGTACAGATTATCTTATCAGATATTCCCTTGGTGTGAGGTGTGTTAAGAGTGTCTGAACCTGCTCGGAAGAACGTCGGAGCCACCCCGATCGCAACATGTTGAATATTTATGATCAGAAATCCTGATGTATGGGGGGAATCAAGAAGACAAACGCGTGCGCTTTGGAGATTATCACATGAATGAAACGAAACAATATCCAATCAGAAAGCGAGATGATGGAAGACGGAAGCATAACAAACGCGGTCATGCTGGTTTAACTACAATATCCATGTTATATTTTTTATTTGTAGTAAAACCAAGGTACATTTTAAAAAGGAGAGAGACAGGGCCAGCGTGTGTGCATTACTACAACCTTTATCTGAAAAGTTCACTACATTCCCGCCATCTCCACGACTTCACCCAAACCCTTTTCTTTTTTTTCCCCTGTGAATTTTCAGTGAAAATCATTCCAAACACTATCATCGCAATTTTTTCTTGCATAACGTCCGCCATGCTTATTCTGAAGTCTCCCGAGATTTCCTGTGTTCACAGTCGAGACTCTGGTTGAAAATCTATTTGTGTGTGGTGTCACATCATACACTATACGAGCAAAACGGTTTAATCTAGGATTTTTTGTCCTGATGTTTGTGGTCTATCACATTTTGAAAATCTTATAAAGATGTAAACAATCTTTTGATGTGTACCCAGCATATGTAAATATTCACCCCAAAAACAAAATCAAGACTTTGAAGAAAGGTCATAATAGCTCCTCTTAAAAAGTACATTGGAGTCCGTTCAGTTCACATGCATGACACACTTACTCTGAACTCGCCTGAGTGAATATGATCACACAGCGACTACACTGCAGGACAGAAATAAGTGGCAATAAAAACCAACACGGAAAGATCCTCATGCACTGATCAGTTCACACATTAAATAAAACATTCTGGCATGTGGACACAAATACCTCATCTCTACACACATCCCGCGTATTTACGTGGTAAAACATGTTGTACTGGACGCTCACCCTCAGTTCTTTTAGGCAAAAGGTCACGGCTGAATCCTCTCCAACCTGAAAATAGTCGAACTCGTCTGGGTGCAGCATCAGCTCTGTGTTCATGCCTTTAATACAACCTAAAATATCAAACAAACAAAATCTAATTAATGCAGGAACACAACGTTTAACATCTGAGCTCTAGTCTTAAGTCTAAACACATGTAGGTTGCATGCATTTCTGAATTTATGTAAATTACTTTCCTCTCCAGCAAATACAAATGTAACACTAGCTTACAAAATACTTCCTTCTATTTAGATAGTAAGTAAAGCAATGAAAAACACAGTGACTGCACATTTACTTTAGTGAGTGTAATCCATAAAATGGTTAATTTAATTTGTTGTGAATGCTATGTGTATGCTATATACTGCAAGTTTCAAGTTTGTGTTTAAAGCACATTTAAAAACAGCAAACATGGCTGACCAAAGTGCTGAACAATACACATGATAAAAAAAAATGAAAAAACAAGGACAAACCACACACTCATGACAGAAACTCACAATGAGTTAAAAGCTAAAGACAAAAAATAAGAATAGTAAGAGTGCTAACGGTAGTATACTATTAAAAACACAGCCTTACCATTTTCTTCCTCATAAAAGGTCTTCAATGCTACTTTGTAAGAGGAAATGGAAAGGGTGACCTCTTCTTGTGAAGTCGGGAAATGCACCACAATGTCGCCTAAAAGTCTGACACAGAAACAAAAGTGGTTTGAAGTCATCTTATGATTTAGACTATCCTACTAAAAATTAAACGTTAACAATTTACAATGAGGTCCCATTGTGCTTGTTAAAGCATAAGCTAACATTAACTAACAGTGAGCAATACATTTGTTATAGTATTTGCTAATGTTAGTAAATAAAAATACATCTCACTGTTAGTTCGTGTTAGCTAAGGTGCATTAAATAACACTAACAGATGCAACTTTTGATTTTAGTAGTAGGTCATGTAAACAAATGTACTGTAAAGTGTACTGTAAAGAAAATATTCTGAATTGTGTGTGTGTGTTTGTGTGTTTACTTGGACTGGGCCTTCAGGACATTTGGACAGAGGTGAGCTGGGAACACAGCCTGCAAAGCTTCACATTCCTGATATCCCAAATTATGAGTCTTAGTTATTCCTAAAACACACATTGAAGTGCCAACATCTTGATTAGAACAAATGTGTTAAGTTGTGATGAATTATGCAATATGGAAATGATTTCTAGCATCTCATCCATCACAGAAGAGAGTCCAGTTGAAGTGTGCTGACACCCTGTGACTACAACCGCCAACATCAATCTGTTCATCCCTCTGTCAATGCATTACCAGCTTCAATACACACTTCACATGCAAATGAACTAACCGTGTCTGCAGTGAAACTGAAATATCACCCTGCAGTCTGGGATGTTGATGGTTATCTCACATCTATCCATACTTCGCTCTCTCCACCCAACGCAGCGGAACAGGGGAAGAACGCACTGAAAATGTTTTTTTAAAGCATACAATAACCAGTAAATACTGTGCATGAATAATACTGATGGTTATGAGTTACGGCACTGGGTTATGGAAGCTTGTTTCCAACACAGAATAATACAAATAAAACAATAATTGCAACGTTTTATCTCAAAAGAGCAACTTTTTATCTCACAATTGCGAGATATAAAGTCACAATTGCGAGATATAAAGTCACAATTCTGAGAAATAAAGTTGTAATTGCGAGAAAAAAAGACAGAATTGCGACTTTTTATCTCATAACTCAAACTTTTTTCTCATAATTGCGAGTTTACATCTCACAATTCCAACTTTTTTTCTCACAATTGCAAGATATGAATTCATAATTGTGACAAAAAGTCATAATTGTGAGATAAAAAGTCCGAATTGTGAGTTTAAATCTCGCAATTGCGACTTTATATCTCAGAATTGCGACTTTATTTCTCAGAATTGCGACTTTATATTTCGCAATTGTGACTTTATTTCTCAGAATTGCAACTTTATATCTCGCAATTACGACTTTCAAGACTTAAATGGACCAAACGTTCAAGACTCAAATGCAAATTATGGTTCCAAGTGTTTAGTACCTTTATGTTTAGTTTACATTTTACAGCATCACCGTCTTTCTGGGTGTCTGGATCTGGAATATACTTCTGGAAGAACAGAGGAGTGAAGTAGAAACAGGCATAAGCCGATTGAGATGAGTTGACTGTCCTTACAGCCAACTATAGATCGGGGAGAGAGAGACAGAGAGAGGAAAAATTAAAAATGATAGACAAAATAAGTTAGTAACACTTTACAATTAGGTCCCAGTATTCAACATTAGTTAATGCATTACGTTAACTAACAACGATTTGTGTATTTGTTGCAGTGTTTATTAATGTTGTTAAAATTAGTTATAAAAATACTACTGATCAGAGTTAGTTCATGTTAGCTCAGGTGGTCCAATAAATAATATTAACAGATATGCCTGGATTAGTAAATGTAATCTAGGCTTAAATGAAAATAAGTATTTTCATTGTTAGTTAATGTTAATTAATGCCAACAACTGGAAACTTATAGTTAAGAGTTAAAAATAAGTTTACACACAAGAATGTGTCTTAAATCCTGTCTGACGTCAAATATGTCTGTGTGTGTGTGTGTGTGTGTGTGTGTGTGAGCCTACCCCTTCCTCCAGTGGATCCAACCATATTTCTTCACCAATTTTTGACAGAGCATGAACTGCTTTTCCAAATACTAAAAACAGTAACGTTAAACAGGGGTATTTATAAACAAATGAAACGCGGAGAGTGTAGAAAATATCGAGTAAAATGTGTCATACCTTTAATGCCATTCCCTTCAATGATACACTTCATATTATTTTCCTTCGCTCAATAACTTATTTACCACAAGAAGATTAGACACGAAACGACCTATTCTCATTTTTCAGATACAGCCGAAATTCTGACAGGAAACATTGAAAATTTAGAGAATAAAAACTATAATCCGTTTTCCTCAGATTCACCTCAGTGCTTGCGAGCGGGAAAGAAGCGAGCGCGCGCCATCTAGTGTCCTGCTAACCAAGCGATACTGATCTCAAGTTTATTTAGGATTTTATAGAGTTTAATAATATAATATAATATAATATAATATAATATAATATAATATAATATAATGTAATATAATATAATATAATATAATATAATATAATATAATATAATATAATATAATATAATATAATATAAATGAAACCGTTCCAAAGGAGATAAATACTAACCCACAAGTTACAAAAAATTCGACCGGAAAGTAGTGGACGACGTGTGTGTGTGTGTAAAGATTCACACGAATAAACCAACATACTACAGATCATATGCATGTAACGTTACCTCTTGATAAGAAAAAAAAATATTAGCTTAACAAAGTGCCATTTTAAAAATATGTTGCATAAAGCATAGGAACTGTATTTGGGAACAACGGCCGACCGGAAGGATTAAATCGTAACACAAAACACATGGTTGTCTTGTGTAACGTTTACTTATGAACATCTATGTGAACATCTCAGCTGCTATAATTTTATAAGAGAGTCATTTACACTATTCAAATACAAAATGTGTCATATGGAAGCCGACTGATCCTCTCTTAGTTTAATCACGAATTTCGAGCTGTCTTACCGTAAATTGTCTTATTCTGGGTAAAGAAGAGGTTTTAGCTGTTATGGCTTGTAATGATGAATGGCAGGTAGCAGGGCGTCGTAAAGGAGCTTCTAGAAGAGGACAACATCCTTCAAACTCAAAACTAGACTCACGCCAGGTGTCTGACTGCAAACTGGACAAACAGAAGATGACAAACGCCATGTGAGAGTTTATCTGCCATGTCAAATCCAAGCAGTGACACTTTTACTCATGTTACCAACCATTATAACACAATGGTATTCTTTTAAATACCTCGGAGTTCCATGTAAATAGGAAAGTAATGTTACATTAATCTGGGAATCAATCATATTACCATCTGATACCAGTACTTTTTTATGCTATGCAATTATGATAAGATTTGTATTCATACTGGCTGCAAGGTCGCTGATGTTCTTCTCCTTCACAGGAATGAACTGAGAGGAGAAAACGTCTGGATGGAATGGAGAGGTGATGTTGAACTACTGCATTACGGGACATCAATATAAAAATAATGTACTATTTTTTAAATAAATGCTCACATTACCATCTCCACCACCAGATCTCCTGTCCAACCGTCTTCTTTCCAATGTTCTGGACGGAGATGCGTCTCTTCAGCACTGTGTGTGTTATGGTTTGGGTAACTTTGCTTCTTGTGTATCTGCCCGATACCAGCTAGCAATGTTGTTACTGCTTCTAGAGACACTCCAGGTATTCAATTTTCATTTATATGATATGATTTGTCCAATTAAGCATTGTATTTTTAATGCAATTAAATGTTTTATGCTTTCTCAGATTCCAGTGAGCAGTTGCAGTGTGTATGATCCGGTGTTTTCTGAGTCAGAGTGTGATGCTCTTAAAGAGCTCGGCTTCACCGTTCTGACTGAAAATGAGGTGTGTGTCACACATAGTTTCAGTATAATTTTGTTCTGCTCTCAGTTTATAGCATCGTTTTCCTTACAGGAGGGAAAGCGCCCAGTTTATCAACCCACTCTGTTTTACCTGATGCATTGTGGGAAGGCTCTGTATAACAACCTGCTGTGGAGAAACTGGACCCCTCAGACATTGCAAAACATTATTATAATTGGCAACCGTTTTCATGGCATTCAAGAAAGGTAGGTGCCTAGACTTACACGACACATGACCAAAAGCATGTGGACGTCCTCACTATTTCAGCTCCCAGCATGCCAGGCTCTTGCCCAACATCAGTGCGAGCATAAATGTTTATAAAAACAAAAAGTGAAACAGCTCCTTGTTAATACGCATGGTTTTTACAATTAAATGTTTAACAAGCACCAATGAGTGTTGCATTCGGCTGTCCTCATACTGCACCTCATATAAATCACTAACTACAAGACAGGGTTATTTTCATTAACTAAATCCATAAAAACATTCTATGTGTACTTGATATAAAATAAATGTTAACTGAAATAAAAAAATAAAAATAATAAAAAAAAATACTTTTTTCCAGCTTCTTGATAACTAAAATTACTAAAATAACTAAAGCTGAAATGAAAACATTAGTTAATTAACATTAGTTAATGCATTAACTCAACAATGAGCAATACATTTGTTACAGTATTTATTAATCTTTGTTGATAAAAATCCAGCTTTTCCTTGTTTGTTCATGTTAGTTTACAGTGCATTTATAAAAAATTTTAATTCCTATTAGTAAATGTTGAAAT
>NW_024121099.1:36922650-37187528 GCF_016745375.1 Pimephales promelas
GTTGCGGTGTTAAAAAATTATTTTTAATAAGAAATAAGCACTGTAGTTGCTAAATCTTTGCTTGGTTAACTCAAATGCTTACGTGAATATGAACAAATTGTGCCTTAATTTGCATTCACCTAAAAGGTCCTATTATACAAAAAAGCAATCTATTAAAGGGATAGTTCACTTTGAAATTAATTTTTGATATGTTTTAGCTTACCTCAAGGGCATCCAAGATGTAGGTGTCTTTGTTTCCGCAGTATTTTCAATTTTGATGTTTTAAGGTCAAACCGTTCCCGTCTATCAGTCATATAATGGAGGTCTATGGTCACCACCTCATAAAACATGATTTAATGACTCATAAGTACACATTGATGGCCTAAGACACGAAACGAGCAGTTTGTGTGAGAAAACGAACAGGATTTATATCGTTTTTATCATTTTTCACTTGTAACCACAGCCACGTCCAAGTGATCTGAGGGCTCGGGCGCTTTGTGGCTGTGATTACAAGAGGTAAAAATGATATAAATACTGTTCGTTTTCTCAAACAAACCGCTCGTTTCGTGTCTTGGGCCATCAATGTGTACTTACATTTACGCGTCATTAAATCATGTTTAATTTGGACTTCTCTGTGCATGCTCTTTGAGGTGGTGACCATAGACCTGCATTATATGACTGACAGACAAGAACGGTTTGACCTAAAAATATCATAATTGAAACTACTGCGGAAACGTGAGGTAAGATAAAACATATCAAAAATTAATTTCAAAGTGAACGATCCCTTTAAGCCACGGGGCAGCAAGACACACTTCTAGATAGTACACACAACCTCACCTCAGCAGGATGGCCCTGTACATAGGCCACTTTTGCCAGCAGACTAAGACATTGGCAGGCTTCAGGGTGAAGGTCATCACACACGCGGCTGAAGAGGTACGCCGCTTCTTTCAGCTGCTCGTACGCCTGCTCCAGTAACCCTACGAGGAGAACGCGGTCAAGCGAGGCAGTTCACACATGACTCAATCACTGCACGTTGGTTTATAACTACCTTTCTGAAGACTGTTCTGAGCCACCTTGAACATGCATGTGGCGTCGGTGGTTGACATGGTTATGTGTTTGACGACGGGCAGAATGTTGAGCACATCGTCCGGAGAGATGGCCGCTTTGTTACGGTTGTCAAGAATGTATTCTCTGAGGCGGAGCTGCGGGACATTCACAAACAGAAAGGGTTTTTCCTATGACATATGCAGAAAAATCCCAGCACAGAGACACCCTACAAGCCTCTCTCGCTCACTAAGGCTGCATTTATTTGATCAAAAATACAGTAAATAATATTACAATTTAAAATAGCAGTTTAATTTATTCCTGTGATCAAAGCTGAATTTTCAGCATCATTACTCCAGTCTTCAGTGTCACATGATCCTTCAGAAATCACTCTAATATGATGAGAAACATTCTTATTATTATCGATCTTAAAAACAGTTGTGCACATATATTTGTGGAAACCATGATACATGTTTTCAGGATTTTTTGATGAACAAAGTTCAAGAGAACAGCATTTATTTGAAATTGAATCTTTTGTAAGATTACAAATGTCTTTACTGTCAATTTTGATCAGTTTTTGATCCTTACTGAATAAAAGTATTAATTTCTATTAAAAGAAAACCTTACTGACTCTTTTTGAAAGGTAGAACCTGAGATGCTTTTAAAATACATTTTGTTAAGAAATAATATATATTATTTATTTATTTATTTATTTTATAATTTATGCTATATGTTCCTAGTTATATGTACTAAAATAAGGATTTGCATTTGTTCTTTGTTCATGTATATTATTTTGTGATGCTGGCTTGGCAATAAACAAAAAATAAAAATAAACTTTTGAAATTTGTTAAACCTACGAGATAAACCTGCTATCCAAGCATACTCTAAGAATTTATATATATATATATTTATATATATATATATATATATATATATATATATACACATACACACACACACACACACACACACACATATATATATATATATATATCATCTGTATTTGCCCCTTTACAGGGCAATTTAAGTAGCTTCAACCTCACAAACATACACATTTTATAAAACAAGAAGAAAATTAATAAATTTAAAAAAAAAGACAGCAAAACATCACAAAAAACCCCAGGCATTTATGATAAATCTTCATATATATCATATATATATATATATATATATATATATCATCGTACTGTAATTAGTATTATATAATTTTATATATATATATATATACATATATACATATATATATATATATATATATATATATATATATATAATTATACAATAATGATTACGCCACCAAACATATTGCAGAAATATTGTTGTGTTCTTTCACATTTAGCCATTGCTTGGTTCAACGCAGTACCTGAATACCAGTCTTCAAGCACATCTCTCTCAACAAGCACATCTTCTGGAGGCCGTACTGCTCTACTAGATGGTCCACATTTGACCTGCAAGAAAATGGGACTTCATGAAGTCAGTGAAAGGGTTAAACATATGAAGAAGAGTGAATGTTCTCCGCTCACCCTAGTCCTTCTTTAAGTCTGTATGTTTCTTGAGCATCTTGACAGATCTGACTCCACAGTTCATTCCCACTGAGTGAGGTCCATGCCGTGCTGTCCGAAGCCCCTCCTCCTCCACGGCCACGCCTCCTGGAGCGCTTCTTAGACTCCTCCCCATTTGACGCTGAACTGAAGTGAGGCACCAATAAGCAGCAGAGGAAATGACTCGCTGCTGCAGACAGGTTAGACGTTTCCACTCCCTGTACAGCACAACAGACACCATTTTTTACTCATTTCATTGAACAAAACCAAGGTCTGTTTATAAATTGGATATATAAGCATGTCTAGCTACAGAATAGTTGCACAGGGCGATATATATGTTCTAATCTACATTGTTAAAAGCGCAAAACATTAACATAATGATTTTCTGTGAAGCTGCAATGAAACGATGTGTATTGCGCAAAGCGCCATATTTATATAAATTTGACTCGACTAAGTAAAATGAAATACCTGAATGTAGCCACTGAAGAAGCGTTGTGCACAACGCACTACAATCTCTGCAAACGCCAACCTCTGAGAGAGATGGTAAATAGGATTAGGACAGTTCACATTTAAAATCTACCCCAGTATAATGGATTTAAAAACATTTTCTTACCGTGATGTGTCTCAGTTGATGTTTGAGATCTGATTGGCTGATGGAGAAGATCAGGTGACCTAGATAGCGGAGGTTTATGCCTTTCTGATGGAGGGCTTGTCGTAAAGAAGCACCATCCATCGGTGTGTCGGCTCCATGAATGCAGTCGTTCATCTGAAAGTGCACGACGATACTTCAGTGCACAGTTTCTCTCACACATACACACACACATTTCTGTTGAAAATGTCAGTAAAAACTGTAATATTGTGAAATATGATGATTGTTTAAAATAACACATTATATTTAAAAATGTCATTTATTCCTGTGATCAAAGCTGAATTTGTCTTCAATGTCACGTGATCCTCCAGAAATCAATAAACATTTCTTATCATCAATGTTGAAAACAGCTGTTATGTTTAATATTTTTGTGGAAATCGTGACACATTTTTAGCTTGTTTCCACTACTGAATAAATTTTTTTTTTTTTTTAATAATTGCAACTTTTTATCTCACAATTGCGAGATATAAAGTGGCAATTCTGAGATATAAAGTCGCAACTGCAAGATATAAAGTCGCAATTCTGAGAAATAAAGTCGCAATTGCAAGGTATAAAGTCGCAATTCTGAGAAATAAAGTCGCAATTCTAAAGTCGTAATTGCAAGATATAAAGTCGCAATTCTGAGAAATAAAGTCGCAATTCTGAGAAATAAAGTCGCAATTCTAAAGTCGCAATTCTGAGAAATAAAGTTGCAATTGCGAGATATAAAGTCGCAATTCTGAGAAATAGTTGCAATTCTGAGAAATAAAGTCGCAATTCTAAAGTCGCAATTCTGAGAAATAAAGTCGCATTTCCGAGATATAAAGTCGCAATTCTGAGAAATAAAGTCGCAATTCTAAAGTCGTAATTGCAAGATATAAAGTCGCAATTCTGAGAAATAAAGTCGCAATTCTGAGAAATAAAGTCGCAATTCTGAGAAATAAAAGTTGCAATTGCGAGATATAAAGTCGCAATTCTGAGAAATAGTTGCAATTCTGAGAAATAAAGTCGCAATTCTAAAGTCGCAATTCTGAGAAATAAAGTCGCATTTTCGAGAAATAAAGTCGCAATTCTGAGAAATAAAGTCGCATTTCCGAGATATAAAGTCGCAATTCTGAGAAATAAAGTCGCAATTCTAAAGTCGCAATTCTGAGAAATAAAGTCGCATTTGCGAGATATAAAGTCGCAATTCTGAGAAATAAAGTCGCAATTCTAAAGTCGCAATTCTGAGAAATAAAGTCGCATTTGCGAGATATAAAGTCGCAATTCTGAGAAATAAAGTCGCAATTCTAAAGTCGCAATTCTGAGAAATAAAATCGCAATTGCGAGATATGAAGTCACAATTCTGAGAAATAAAGTCGCAATTCTAAAGTCGCAATTCTGAGAAATAAAATCGCAATTGCGAGATATAAAGTCGCAATTCTGAGAAATAAAATCGCAATTGCGAGATATGAAGTCACAATTCTGAGAAATAAAATCGCAATTGCGAGATATGAAGTCACAATTCTGAGAAATAAAGTCGCAATTCTAAAGTCGCAATTCTGAGAAATAAAATCGCAATTGCGAGATATAAAGTCGCAATTCTGAGAAATAGTCGCAATTGCGAGATATAAAGTCGCAATTCTAAAGTCTCAATTCTGAGAAATAAAATCGCAATTGTGAGATACAAAGTCACAATTCTGAGAAATAAAGTTGCAATTGTGAGATATTACGTCGCAATTCTGAGAAATAAAGTCGCAATTCTAAAGTCGCAATTATGAGAAATAAAATCGCAATTGCGAGATATGAAGTCACAATTCTGAGAAATAAAGTTGCATTTGCTAGATAAAAGGTCACAATTTTGAGAAATAAAGTCGCAATTCTAAAGTCGCAATTATGAGATATAAACTCGCAATTCTAAAGTCGCAATTATGAGATATAAACTCGCAATTGCGACTTATCTGGCCAAGAAAGAAAAAAAAACAAACTTTTTTCCCCTCAGAATAGTTTATATCTCATAACTCTGACTTTACAACACGCAATTTTGACTTTATATCTCACAATTCTCACTTAATATCTTGCAATTCTGACTTTATATCACGTAATTGCGACTTTATATCACGCAATTCTGAGAAATAAAATCAGAATTGTGAGATAAAAAGTCGCAATTACCTTTTTTATTTTTCATTCTGTGGCAGAAACAAGCTTCCATGCATTTTTGTTCTGGATTCTTCGATAAATAGAAAGTTCAAAAGAACAGCATTTATATGAATTAGAAACCCTTTGTAACATTAATATAAATGTCTTTACTTTTGATCAATTTAATGCATCTTTGATGAATAGAATTATTCATTTCTTTACTGTTTAAGATTTTTTAGTGTAAAAAAGCACAATATACACTCACAAATGCTGGTATTTGGTCATTAATGATGAAAGACGCTGCTTCCTTCAGTAATCTCTTCTGTAGCTCCACGGCACCACTCTCTGAGCTGGGAAACTGCACTCCTACCCAGAGAGAGAGAAAACAATATTTAAGGTCTCTAACTTTACATCTAAACATAATAACTTCTGTAACTAGAGCTTAAGACAGGTCAAGACAAATATAACGATATTAGCTCTGTTCCAAAACCTAGTAAAGCCCCTCATAATGGATTTTAAAATCATTTTCTTACCGTGATAAGTCTCAGTTGATGCCTGAGATCTGATTTCTTCTGATTTCAAGGCATTAATATTACGTTGTTGTATTATATTTATTATTTGATGTTAGGGTTTTTATATTATTATTTTTGTGTTGGCTTTGGGCAGCATCTTATCTATCCAACACATGGGAAAAATGTAAATTCTCAAGTTTTAAAAAATCCTATTAAAGACCAATTTATTCTATATTTCACTCAATATTATATGTGCATATAAACATGATGAGTCTCCCATGTGCTTCACATGAGCATTTAAAACTAGTCTCTTTTTAGGCTCCATTTCATTGAATGCTGCCTAACTAGACAGTATAGAGCAAAGAAACTCACTGGGGTTTGGAACAGAGTTTTTGTGAAGTTTGTTTTGGTGCATATTAATGGATTTGAGCTTTTTTTTACCTGGCGAGAAGACATTAGGGTTGAAACGCATCTCAAAGATGATGTCACTGACGGATCCGACATCTTTGCAAGCTCTTCTTACTGCATCTATGTTTGGAGAGTCACCTGACAACACACAAATACACACATATGATCATTGCCCTAAAACAATTGATATCAGACACCAATTCCAACATCCCGTGACAGAAAATGAACACTTCTTTTTGTTCTCACCAGATTTCATACAGTCTTCCAGTTCTCCGTTCTCCTCCATGTGAGCCTTCACTCGCTGTGTGAACTGAGAATATCTGTAATACAAAGACAAAATGTGTTTGTGAGGATGTGCACAAATAAACAAACCTAAAATCTCTGGCTTGTACATTTAAATGTGAAGTGTGTCAGTTAAACGATTTTTCAAATCTTCATATATATAAATATATATATATATGATTTGTTTCTGCCCACATAATGAGATTATGTGGAAAAATGGCATTTTGGGAGTGTTTGATTTCTCCATCATGGATCATAATGCAATAAAACTGATTGTCTTTTTGTAGTAAAACCATTTCTTAAGGTAAATGTAAGAATAATTTTTATATTGATATTAATATTTCAAGATGAACACTTGCTGGACTGAAGCAACCTAAGTTTACTTGACTATCCACACATCATATTTACAGTATCAAATATGAACCATCAGATTTTTGAGGGAATATTATTATTTGTACAGTATATGATCAAACTACAGAGATTGATCATGAAACTAAGCATTTGAATATTATTGGCAAATATAGAGCGACAACTGATATTTATATGCATTTTGGCTATACAAATATCAGCAACTGCAACACCGGCTCAACCAATGGCATTCATTTGGGGCGGGGCTATCTGTTTGCTCGACCAATGGAAGGACTTGGTAACCTGTCAAAACTCACTTGTGTTGAATGAACGCCTTGACTAACTCCGGCCGTAAGCGGCACAAAACGTGAGGGTACCGTCTGGGAAAACCGGCGTCCTTGGGTTCTGTTTCGATTCCTTCTTCTCCGTCTTCCACTTGGAAGTTGGCATCAGCAGGCATAGTACGATACACATCCAGCAGGTAATATCGCCCATCGGCCCCCAGTATCCCCTGAGCATCTACAGTGGTGAACAGGGGCAACTGATGCCCGGTCTTTCCCAGAACCGCATGTCTTTGCAGAGAAAGCGCCTTTGCCGACTGAGCCAGCAGCTCCAGGAGTTTCCGTCTGGATGGATTCTCCAGTGGCCCTGCGCTGAAGCCGTATAAAAGGCCATTGGGAATCTCAGCCTGCTCGGGGCCCTGAAGACCAGGGGCCAGGCCCTGCGCGGACAGTCGAACGCCTCGATAGTCGGCCACCGCGGTGGGGATGGTGTGCAGGTTTTGCAGGTCTCCGTCCAGGTCGCTGTAAGCCTGAACACCTCGCAGCTCGAGACGCTGAGCGGCTCTGGGACCGCGGTCTCCTGTCAGCCAGTCCTCTCTGTGCGTCGGCACACTCATGAACACCCCGCCGCATAGGAACGCCGGGTCCTCGGGAGAACCATTGACTGGGTCGACAAAACCATCGATCACCTTCTCTGCAGCCTGAGCAACAGCCCACACGAAAGCACTGTTCACCTGCCGGAACAGACAATAAGAAGTTCAGAAGTGATGTAAAAGCTACTCGGAAAATCAATGTAATGCAAAGAAATGCAACAAAATGAAATGTAAAAGCTACTTGGGAACTATGGTTTTCATTGAAATTGAATGAATTGAAAAGTAATGAAATGAAGTAAAAGAAAATAAATATTAAACAATATGTCAGGACACTCCTGTATTGTGTCGTTTAAAAAAAAATAATAATACATATATATATATATATATATATATATATATAATTTTAATTATTTTATTTTATAAATATTTATAAATTATTTTATAAATTATTAAAATTATATATATATATATATATATATATTTTATTATTATTATTTTTTTTAATATTCAGTAATGAATTGTTAAATCAGTTTTCTGAACTGGTTCATTGAACTGATCCATCTGATTCGCTAAAAGAAACTGGACTTTTGATTTGTAGTCATGTTCAATATAGTGTGACAGACAAACAGCGATGTAGATGCTTGCTGGGAAAAACTGAGAATAGCTGAGCTACTGTCACACTACTGATAAATCTACAGTAGTTAAGGTACACAGTATTGTTAGGATGATTTATGTTATGTGGGCTGTTTAGTTTCTGTCTACTTTGAGGACAGAATAGTCTACATGAGTTAGATAAGTGCGCTCAGACCTGCAGTAATGCTCGGTCCCTCTGAAGTCTCTCCTCCAGACTTCTCTGAGGAAGATCTCTGGCTGCCTGAAGTTCCTTATTCCAGTCAGGAGCCTAAAACACACAGAAGAACACATGAACATGACACACACACACAAACACACACACAGGAGGATAAGTTGGGGAGATTGGATATGCTTCCCTATTCAAAACAGAATGATTGCAAATTATAGTAAAATAATTGCATTATTTAAAGTCTTTATATTGTTTGTTTCTACATGCTAATATAACTTATTTTAATATTATAATAATTAGTGTTAAATAATATTAAATGTTTCAATTTTTACTTTATTTTATCATCTTTTAAAATATAAATGTATAATAATGAATACCTTTTCATTTTATTTCATTTTCTTTTTTAAATCTTAATTTATAATAATTACTGTTAAATAATATTGCATTTTTATATTGTTTTAATTTCATTGCAAATCCCATGAAAACACTCCAATACTTCACTCCAAAATTAAAAGAAAAATAATATTTTGTTTTAATAATTTGAAACCTATTTTAACACCTTTTTTTTTTTGTATTGTGACATTATTTTCATGACAATTAAGCACATTTTCCCCAAAAAATTCTCACTACAGTAATGCAGTTTTACTTTTAAGTTTGGTGATTGAATTTCATCTAAAACAGTAAAATTGCTGATATTAATGTATGTTCATATAATAAAATTAATTATTTATAATTTTTAAATTGATTGATAATTCATTTCAACATTAAATAGTATTACATATTATATTAAATTACATTACTACAGTTTTTTTTCTGCTTTATTGCAATAATGTTTGCCACACAGTCATGTCAAAATAGAGCTTTGCAATTGTGCACTGAAAGATGTTGAGTGTGGGACAGGTGTGTATGTGTGTACCTGTGCATTGAGGTCCTGGTCCAGACCCAGCCGGCAGCTGAAGCTGGATCTGTGTGAGTGAAGCGAGGAGACGCCAAGCCAGCTGTGTGTGAGGTACGGAGTGGGCAGCATCTCTTCAGCCGGCAGAGAGGGCCTGTGTGAACAGAGACGCTTAGAGAACCGCACCGAGGAACAGAGGAGTGTCGTGAGAGTGTGTGTGAGGGTCACCTGTGCCGCAGCGTGCCGAGGTTGTGTTTGAACTGCGGGCTGATGTGGGACAGCAGGTCGGTCAGACAGTGGCACACTGGAGTAGACGGAGCAGGACGGGGGTCAAACACATCGAGGGTCGACCTGAAACAGAAATACAGCAAACCTCTCCTTCAATCTGTCACTGTATTCCAGACACTTGAGCTTTTCTCGCAAATTCCAGAAATAAACACTGTCAGGTCACGGCATATATTTATCGGTGTCATCTTTCGATTCCGACCAACCCTGTTTCCAGAGCAAGTCGTTTAAAGGAGTAGTTCACTTTTAAAAAAACTTTTGCTGATAATTTACTCACCCCCGTGTCATCCAAGATGTCCATGTCTTTCTTTCTTCAGTCGTAAAGAAATTACGTTTTTTGATGAAAACATTCCAGGATTTTCTCCATATAATGGACTTCAATGGGGACCAAACGGTTCAAGGTCCATAAGAGAGTTTCAGTGCAGCTTCAAAGGGCTTTAAACGACACCAGACGATGAATAAGGGTCTTATCTGGGACCCTTCAAGTCATGACTCGAAAAAAGATTTGTTCATTTTGATGAATGAGTTTGAACAGGAGAGTCATGAACGCGCATCACAGAACAGAGCAAGGCGACCATTTGAGCTTATAAAACTTAATCTTTGTTATTTTTTTTTTAAATGAGCGATCGTTTCGCTAGATAAGACCCTTATTCGCCATGTGGAATCGTTTAAAGCCCTTTGAATCTGCACTGAAACTGTCTTTTAGACCTTGAACCGTTTGGTCCCCATTGAAGTCCATTATATGGAGAAAATCCTGGAATGTTTTCATCAAAAACCTTAATTTCTTTTCGACCGAAGAAAGAAAGACATGGACATCTTGGATGACATGGGGGTGAGTAAATTGTCAGCAAAAGTTTTTTTTTTAAAAGTGAACTACTCCTTTAACCCTTTCAGGGCGCGTTTTGCTTTTTTTTTTTCATAAGCTGCAACATAGACTTAAAATACTCTGTCATATAAATAAATCAATAGATGATTATAAACAATAGAGGGTTTTTCTTTTTTGTGTGTACACTCTTATTAACATCAAAACAATAAAAATGTGTTTTTGTAAAATAAATAAAATCTCCGCAAAAATCTTTCTGAAACAAGTCTGGAAAATAAACTGAAACTCAGCGAATACTTATCTCACGAACATGAAACATACGTCTAAATAATGCTTTACATGTCTACCTTTTAAATAAAACAGTTCACATTTAATCTGTATGAAACTAAAGAGAAGTATAGTTTAAAAATAAAAATAATAAATCATTTTAATAGTATGGTAGCATGCATTGTCATAATAACACAGAATCTTACTTGTTCAGGTAAAACCCACGGGGGCAGGAAGTGATGTCACACTGCTTGCCCTCCAGAGTGTGGACACTGATGTACAGGAAGTCGCCCTGCAGTTTCCGGAAACCGGGGGGAGGGTTCCAGCTGCTGAGTGACAGGTCGAGCAGGTAACTGGGAGCCTGTAAAACAATCAGTTAGTTGTGTTTATTGTGAGAGTCATATAAAACTAACTCAAATGCCTAAAGGTTTATTAGTATGGTACTTCGCTGTGTTTGTTGATGGGCAAAACGGTCGTCAGAGGAGGAGGATCTGAAACTCCAGGCAGAATGTAGGCAGGAGGGGGCGGGGCTTCAGCCGGCTGTTCTGTCTTACTATTGGCTCGTCTGTTCTTTGATGAGTGCGGAGTGGGAGGGGCTTCTAATACACACATATACACACAATTAGAGTCTCGCTAGCCTGGGTTTCCCCATACTGCCTTTACGCAGTGCGATTTTATCGAAGTCTGGATACAATGGACCAAATTTTCGCCTCATCTAGGTAGGGAACCAATCACAAGCGGGGAGGACGATGGCGACGTCGTCTATGCGTCACACCGAAGCTGTTTGTTTTTACCTATGGATCCAACATGGCAGCAGACGCGAAGTTACCTTTCGATGCAATCTTAGATATTGTTCCAAGCAGCAAATAAATCTGACCCATCGTCTAATTTCTGTCGCTCTACATACGTCATCTGGTATAATTAAAAAGATTGGCTATGATCTACATACAGGCACATTTGATAGACATTCGTAACACCCAATAAACGGCTCTGGGCAGTCGTAAACCACGCCTCAAATACGAGAAAATGAACATGTGGTTCCCAGACCACGTCTCAGTGTCAATGAGACATGTTCTGACGTCAGCCAGGCGGATAAAAATAATGAACGTATTTTAAATTATTTAGAGGCATTACTGAATACAAGTGTTTACTTTATTTCTTACCATGCGTTTGGGTGAGTGTTTTCAGTACAGTGGGTGATCGGCCCTCCATTAAGGCATCTTGGGGCCCGGCAGCTTTCAGCATCTCTTGCACTCGTGCCAGGTGAGCCTGTGCCAACCGCGGGGAGTACGGCTCTATGACACACAAAACTCGCTTTATAATACCAAAATCAGCTCCATTGATCGGCTGAATTTCAATGCGTCTCATCTTGTAAGACTCTGATGATTCTTCCAATGAGCAATAAAATCATCTATTCAATCATCTACTTTCCCACATTACTCATATTGAGTGCCATGTGACTCATTTGGCTCTGAAAAGGGTTTGCAATAAAATCAAGAAGTTGCAAAACCTGTGTAGCAAAGAAACCCACTGATCCCTGTGGAAAATCTCACTGAAACCAGCTTAAACTGGCTGCTGTGCTTTGGATCATTATAGCTGGTTTCAATAGACCAGTTACCAGCTGGTCACACTCGCTTGAGGTGTTCAAACTGGTTTGTTAGACCAGCAATAAACCACAAAATCGTTTCTGCCCAATGATTTTTCATGAGGTTTATGATCAGTGAATAAGCTAGATACTGGAACAGTGTTGATATTGTTAACTAATTGCTTTAACAGTTGAAATGACCTACAATATAAATATTAGATGAAAATCTTAAACTCACATATATAAACAAATAAAAAGGACTAAAACCTAAAATAAAATTTAGACTGAAAATCTAAACTCCAATTCAAAATATTAATAAATCCCATAATAGTATATAAATAACCAGATACATTAAAAATGCAGAAACATTCAAAATGAGTTTGGAAACAGGTTCAACTGATTCATTCAAACTTATTCAAATAAACAATTCACTCACAAATCTGACATTTTATAGTGTAAGGCTCGTGAACAGGTTTTACAGTAAACTTGAGCAATATCTAGCCAGTGAAATGTTTTATAACTACAAAAACATTTATATTTACAATTGGAATCCTTGAATCTCCACAATTACCTCTTCAGGCCAGAAAAAACACAACATTCCCTGATATTTCCAGGTTTTCTGTCCTTACCAGTTTCAACTGAGAACAGCTGGATTTTGGAACATGGTAGATGGCCTAAGATGGTCTAAGATGGTCTAAGATGGCCTAAGATGGCCTAAGATGGTCTAAGATGGTCTAAGATGGCCTAAGATGGCCTAAGATGCCCAAGATGGTCTAAGATGGTCTAAAAAATGGTCTAATTTGGCCTAAGATAGTCTATGCCCTAAGATGGCCTAAGATGGCCAAAGATGGTCAACCAACGTTTACCAACTAAAAACCAACAGCTACATTCTAAAACATTCTTACAGGTTTATCTAGATTCCTCACCAAGTATCCTTATATCCATGTATCTAAGGGTCTAAGAGGGTCTAAGATGGTCTAAGATGGTCTAAGATGGCCTAAGATGGCCTAAGATTGTCAACCAACGTTTACCAACTAAAAACCAACAGCTATATTCTAAAACATTCTTACAGGTTTATCTAGATTCCTCACCAAGTATCCTTATATTTATGTATCTAAGGGTCTAAAAGGGTCTAAGATGGCCTAAGATGGCCAACCAACGTTTACCAACTAAAAACCAACAGCTACATTCTAAAACATTCTTACAGGTTTATCTAGATTCCTCACCAAGTGTCCTTATATCCATGTATCTAAGGGTCTAAGAGGGTCTAAGAGGGTCTAAGATGGTCTAAGATGGTCTAAGATGGCCTAAGATTGTCAACCAACGTTTACCAACTAAAAACCAACAGCTATATTCTAAAACATTTTTACAGGTTTATCTAGATTCCTCACCAAGTATCCTTACAGTATATCCATGTATCTAAGGGTCTAAGAGGGTCTAAGATGGTCTAAGATGGCCTAAGATGGGCTAAGATGGGCTAAGATGGTCAACCAACGTTTACCAACTAAAAACCATCAGCCACATTCCAAAACATACTTACAGGTTTCTCTGGATTCCTCACCAAGTGTCCTTATATCCATTTATAACATAAGTAAGTCTATCAGAAGTAAAACATCCCACATGGAAGATCTTGCAGTTTACCTTCCACTAAACGGAGAGTGACTCCAGCTTTGAAGCCCTTGACGCACCGGAGCTCAGTCATGGGGTCAAGGGTCACGCCTGAAAGGGCCAGAGCGATGGATGTGCGAGGTGCCACCTCCTCTCTGCCCAGTACGGTCATGATGGCATCCTGGACCAGCCAGAATCCATGAACCTGCAGAGAAAACCCAGTCTAAGCATTTATCCAACATTTCAGCTGAATTATACGTGCTTTGCATATTTTGGTGTTCTGTTGACAGACATATTTGAAAAGATTTGCATTGCTGAGCAACACAAACTAGACTACTAAATTTGAGGTTACACCCCAAAACTCACTTCATTCACGGACGTATGTTTGACTAGCGGTGATGATGAAAGCTCACCTGCAGCTCAAAGGACTCGACACCTGCACCCTGAACCTTCACAGGAAATGACCCGTCATCATCTTTTCTCCCCTTCTCTGAACATGAGACATCTGCAGAGTGAAGGGGGGGTAAAGCTCAAATATGTGCTTCAAGCCAAAACAAGACTTACATAAGAGAGAGTTAGGAAATCTGTTCAAATGCCACGAAAGAAACTGAAGAAAGAACAATAAAGGTTTTCCATGCTAGAGTCCACTAACCATGTTTTTTTTTGGACACGTTGCCATGGCAGTTCAATGTTTTATGGATATGTACTATAATAATACCACTATATTATTTAAAGTACTTTGGTGTACCACATACATTCATTTATTACATTAGGGCTGGGCAACGATTAATCGGGATTAATCTTATCTAAATAAAAGTTTGTGTTTACATAATATATGCGTGTGTAGTGTGTATAATTATAATTAGTTTATATATATATATATATATATACACATACACACACATGCATGTATATATTTAAGAAATATTTGCATGTATATATACTGTGTGTATATTTATACATAATTGAAATATTAATAACACATTTTTCTTAAATATATACTTGCATGTGTGTGATTTTTTTATATACAAAATAATTATACACAGTAGTTACACATTATGTAAACAAACACAAACTTTTATTTTGGACACGATTAAAAACCAAGTTTATTTAATCATTTTATCAAGTTATCATTTTATACCATTGTATACAGAGTGTGGACATAAATATTCAAAATTAAACTAAATTCAAAAGATTGGTTTATCTTCCTGTAAAAAAAATCCAAACATCCAATGCAATAACTAAAATATTTTTAACATACAATTTTCAAGACGTGTTTCTGTTTTTATTTTTCTTCTTCATTTTTTTTATATTCTTGATTGAATTATTGTTCAATTTTTGAGGAAACAAATTGAAAAGAAAAAGCCCAATAAGGTAAGAAAAAAATGTCAATATTAAACCTAGTTTCGTCATGTATACTACTAAATAAATAAACAACTAAATAAATAGAGAACAAATGTTGAAAGGTTTTTGTAAATAAATCAATACCTAGTCACACAATTTATCTACAAATCAACAAAACTAATTTCATAAGAAACAAATTCAAATCATATTAGGTTTCCTAACTTTGACTGGTAGAGTATATGAAATTAGCACAGTAAGGGTCAGATGCATGTGACTGAAATCATATAAAACCCCACAGATGTCTCCATCTGACATCCATTCAAAAAGTCAAAGCTCTTGTTGGATTTGTAGGCAAGTCGAAGTTCCCTAATAATAACAGCAAGACTCGGCTTGATACGACATGAGCTTGTCCAGACATCTTCCAAATTTCCCCCTGGCTAGAGTGAGAGCAGATAGCGAGCACTGGATGAGTGGCTATAGTACTACTACACCACGCTTTGTCTGAGACTCGTCTGGACATCGTGAAGGAAAACTCACTCTTACAAACATCAAACCGCTTGAGCGTGTCACGACGGCTTTCAGGACGAGACGCATCGTCGCTCTTCTACAGCACAAACACTATTGTTCAAGCTATGGGTCACGTGTACTTCACAGGTCATGCTAAATATAAAGCTTGTAAACCAACGTTTGATCTGTGGCTATGAAGGAATGCATTTAATCAAAGTATAATGAGTTAAATGGAACTGGGTGTGCACTTTTACCATTAGCCATTAATTAATCAAAAATGATTTAATAAACAAACACATGTGAATGAGGATTCAGCACAGTTGAAGTTTGTATGGACCTGTCACTCAGTTTTATGATAATTAGCTTCTAGTAACTAGTCATTTAGCAGATTGTTGGACAGTTAAATATAGAATAACGATGATGATTTCCACAGAACTGGAACATTCGTTATAAATTTCTGCACCAGCCTTTTTGTTTATCAAACATTTTAGCTAATTTAATTAATGTTTCAACTACCAAAAATATAAATGAAATGTAATTGTCCCTACAGGCCCAAAAAATCGCATTCTGACCATACTACGCTCTAAAAATTGCTGGGTTGTTTTAACCCAACTTTGGGTCATATATGGACAAACCCAGCCATTGGGTTACATTATTTAATCCAATGTTTGGGTTTGTCCATATTTGACCCAAAATTGGTTTAGAACAACCCAGCATTTTGAGAATGTATTATACAAGGGCTGTCAAATTGAGAAATCCCGATTAATCGCATCATATGTGAGTATCATATATATTATACAGTATATAACATTTTTGGGCTGTCAAATCAATCGGGATTATTGGCATATAACACAAAAAAGTTTGTGTTTTGGTGTGTATAATACATTCAAAATTGGTTACCTCATTAAAAAAAAATTCAGTGATTAGAATTGTGTTTACAATTGTCATGGAAATAGTGTTAAAATGGCAAAAATCTTAAAGGTTCTAAAAATAGGCTCTTTTCTTGAGAAAAAAAGATGCATTTAAACTAAAAATAAGATACACACCCATGCAGGACTCAAACCTACAGCTTTTCTGTTGCAACCCCACTACACCAAGAAATGATTTGAAACGTTTAGGGGACACCTTAGGACACGAGTGTTGATTATAACATATCAAGTTATGCTGAAGTTGAACAAAAACACATCACCCCTGCCTCGACAAGCACTGGATGAGGTTGCCTCGAGAGTGAAGGGTTCTGGAGAAGTGACTTGCATTTGCCCCGAGTGTTTGAAAGACAGGAATGTGTGCGTGTGTGAGATCCTACCCGATGCCATGAGGAATCTCGCAGATGAGATGAGCCTCTTTAGCTTTAATTACACGTGTGTCTGTGAGTGAAAGAATGACAGAAGGCAGGAACAGTGGGAGGACGCATAGATCAGGAGGTCAAGAGTGAAGGTTGCTGATTGTTTTGCATCGAGAGAAAGTTTCATTCTAAATCTCATCAAGTTGTTTTAATGCATTATTTCATTTTTTCTAACTGTATGCACGAGTCATTTCGGACAAACCGCAAAGGAATGCATGATCCAAAGCGCCAGGACAATGCAGGAAACATCAGGAAGAAGTTCAGAGGGAGGAGACAGGACTGAATCAGAACAAGGCAACTCTTACCCATAGCTTTCTTCTCTCCGTTTCCTTTCTTCACCGCGTCCCTCATTTCTGTTTCTCTCTCGGTTTGGTTAGGTTAGCTGCTGGTTTTTATCTTTTCGTCGGGTTCAGTGCAGTGTGTTTGGAGAGCTGTCAGGTATGACTGACCCAACACGTCTTTTTAGTTTCTGGTTCCCTCGACCGGCCACTCCCTCCTCCAGCGCTGGCAGTGTTTCCCAGTCCTCCTCCGCCCACTCGGCCTACAGCAGGGCGGGCGTGTTCCTCTGGGCGTGCCGCCGCCGCTTCACTCCATTTTGCACGAGATTAGTGAGCGTTTTACCCTCCCCCTCTGACTTCCCTGAGGCCAGGGAGGGATCCCACACACACTTCTACACACACACACTTGTTTTTATATTTTTATATTGGCTCTCCATGTGTGTAATGGTTTTTATTCTGTACAATCTGTTCTCCCCTTACCATAACTCGACCCGTAAACCTGTCCATCACACAAAACTTTAGCATTTTTACATTTTTCAAAAGCATCACTTTTCTGATTTATGAGCTGTTTTTCTCACAGGTCTGACTAAATGGCCCCACGACGACAAAATGTTCACATTTTACTATCTTTGTGAGGGACTTTGGTCCTCTCAATGTAGGTTAAACAAGAATACACACACACACCATTGAAAACAGAATGAGTGAAGCTCACTAACTATTTCAAATGCTTATAGCCCAAAATAAACATAGAAATGCATAAAATAATTACACATACAAAATTAAGTCTTTTGATAGTCTAATTACCGTATTTTCATTGCAAATAAGTGCATTTAACCTCCAAATTCTCATTAGTGTAAAAATGGAAGTGTGTGTGTGTGCGTGTGTCTATCAAATACATTTTTGTGAATTGAAATATAGCTGAAATAAAACAAAATAAAATCTAAATATTAGATAAACTAATAAAGTAAATGAACATTTGAGATTTTGGCTTTGCAACTAATTAAAAAAAAATGTTTAAACAATAAATTTAATAAATGGAAAACAAATAAAAGCTAATTCAAAATATTAATAAAAATACATAATAGTATAAAAATAACACTAAAATGGCACTGATAGGCTACCCAAGTAAATTATGAACATAATTCATGAAAATAAACAAATGTAAAAATCCTACTTTCTTTCTTGTTTACAGTTCAAAAATCTACAAATTCTTAAATCAAGATGCATGTCATGTGTTTTCTGGAATCAAATGGAAGCAAGATTATTTTTCTATCTTACACCATTTTACATATCCAGTAAATGTATTTTGATCTACGAAACTTGTGATATTTGAACTGGAAACAAGATTTTTTACAAAATACTAGGTAAGAATAAGTAATAAAAATAAAAATAAGTATTTAAAAGAAGAAATCCTCATTACCAAATGAAAAAACATTATCATTAAAATAGTGTCAGAAAATCTTAATGGTCCTAAAAATAGAAAGAACATAATTTTCTTCAAGAAAAAAAAAATGAAGGTTGTAGAATATGACCTGGGCATTTTTGTGAGATTCTCCTGCATGACTCAAAATGATGTATAGTATAGTCAGAGGAATTAGCTACTTAAGGAGAAGTGCATGTACTTGTGTGTGTGTGTGTGGGAGTAACTGATGTTCAATCCTTCACACGCCTATCCAGCTCCAATTCTTTTTTTTTTTTTTTTTTCTTTTTTTGAAGGCTTTTTTGAGTTGAGTCCTGCAGCAACACCGGCCTGTTTCATGCACACCTCACTTATGAAACATCTCAGCGCTGCTGCACTATCTCCCCCAGCAGCTTCAAAGTTGTGAAATAAAATCACAGCAACAAAAGCAGCACTTGAGTAGACGCCATCTCTCCTGTCACACAAGACACTTCAAAGTGAAGAAGAAACAATCCATCTTCTCACTAATTCACTTTCTGCGTGTGTGTATCAGCAGCGCTCGAAAGAAGGGCGGGGGCCGGTGTTAGAAACTCACTTGACAAGTACAGAAATATTCAAGAGATCTTGTCTTACTCCCTATGACCTCTAATAGTCTACATAACATAGTTTATTACTTTTAAACTCTATGTTACAGTCATTGAAAGTGAGAGCCAGACATCTTAGACTTTATGCAGGCCTTTATCAAATCTATACAGTACATACATACATACATATATATATATATATATATCTATATATCTATATATGAAGAGTTCAGATGCAAAAGCCTCTAAATGCCATTTGAAATTTTCTTCTTTAATGATGATTTTTATCAAACTTGTATATTTAAGTTCAGTGATTTCACTTAAATGGCAATGATAATTACCTATTAATTGTTGTTTAAGTGAAATTACTGAACTTAAATATACAAGTTTGATAAAAATCATCATTAAAGAAGAAAATTTCAAATGGCATTTAGAGGCTTTTGCATCTGAACTCTTTATATATATATGTGTGTGTGTGTTTACATGTTTGTGTATACAGTATGTATATATGTGTGTGTTTAAATGTATTATATATATATACACACATACATGCATGCATACATATATACATACATATGTGTGTGTGTATATAATAGTAATGAGAGATTTAATTATCATGAAAATAATGTCAATGCAAAAAAGAAAAAAATTAATTACTTGGACTAAAAAACTGAAATAAAAATGTAAATGTTAAACAATATTTTATTTAAGCTTGTTGTGAAGGCAACATTTCATTTCATTTTCATTTAGTTTAACTTGATATACTAAAATAACAAAAAAATAAAAAATAAACTAGACATTTTAAAAAACAAAAAAAAGGTTTTGAATGTACCAAAAATGTTAAATATCAAAATGACTAAAATCAATAATATATTTAATCCAAATGCTAAATAAAATAAAAATATTAATAAAAACCATAAAAGCAAAAAAAAAAAAAAAAAAAAAACACAAAATCACGAAAATGTTAAATATCTAAAGGACTAAAATCAATAATATCTTTAATCAAAAGGCAAAATAAAAAAAATATAAATATTAATAAAAACTATAAAAGCATCTCAATGAACATAAAATAACACAACACAAATCCTTTTCTTCATCATCACCAAAATGGAGAAGAAAAAAAAAACAGATTGTTCACAGATTTAGACCGATTTATGAACAATATTATGCTCATATAATAGCTCATGAAAAATGGAGGCAAAAACAAAAGTTTTACGTTTATAATTACGGTTTAATAATTATGTATATGATGACTTTTGTTTTGTAAAGGCTTGATTGCCAAAATTATAAATCTACATTTACACATTTGTCAGATGCTTTAATCACAAAATATTGTTTATCCTACTGTTTGAGCTGGATGAATGCTATAATGTTTATAAACTAATTTTTTTAGTATAGTAAAACAATATGTATATTTCACAAGCACAATTTTGTGGAAGTGAAATCAGAATTACACAAATACAGAACACAAGACAGGAAAACCAAGATTAGTCAATTTGTAACACACACACAAACAAAAATTGCACCTGTCTTATAGTCCAACAGATGAAAATAATGCATTAATAAAATACCGGCACACCTTTCCTCAAAAACAACACATTTATACATTTATAAATGTACACATTTATACATTTATAAATGTAAATGTAATGAATTATAACACATGATTTGAAAATCTTAAAACACACACACACACACAACCTTAATAATTTTACTGTCACTAACATTAAGAGCAACTGACCGTACGCTGTTAGCAAACACTCAGTGGTGTGATAAAGGCAAGAAGAGACAGCATGGAGACACAAGGTTGGTTAAAAAAAGCAATTTATTTGTTCAGGTGTTACGATCTGTGAAGATACGTTTACAAAAGTCCCGTGTCCACCCAGATGCCTCATGGGAAGCTGACATTTACGCTGGAATTCTTTATCAGTCCACAGAGTAATCCATCCGTGAGACGTGTCAGAGAACGAGGCACAAGCAGGAAGATATCCTGTTCATTACAAGTGTCTTACGGCACACCTACAACATGTGGTCAGACAGGTCAAAGGTCACCGAGTCAGATCGGTGGCCAGATTTTACTGACCTTTGCATGAAGAGACTCAGGGATCCACTGACAATACGCTGCCATCAGATCTACAAGGACAAGATAAAGACTTTTAGGTGAAGTTTAATGTTTTTGTTTAATGCTCAGGCTGCAATGATCTGATCAAAAATACAGTAATATTGTGAAATATTTTTACAATCTGTGATCAAATCTGACTTATCAGCAGTCTTCAGTGTCACATGATCCTTCAGAAATCACTATTCTTATTATTATCAATGTTGAACACATAGACTATTTTTGCTGAATAGAAAGCTCTAACGAACAGCAATTAAATCGAATTATTTTGTAACATTATAAATGTCTTTACTGTCACTTTTAATCAATTTAATGCACCCTTGCTGAATAAAAAAAGTTATTTCAATAGTAAAAAAGTTATTTCGCGTAAAATCTCACTGACCCCATGAAGACCCTTTGTTTTACACTTTTATCTTAACCAGTAGCCATGTTTCCTTCCACTTGTCAATCGAATTATCTGAAATTCGGTTAAAAAACTCATGCGGATAAAGCTGGTGAAATTGTGTTTCCATCCAACGGCTTTAAAGCGAATAAAAACCTGTACGTAATGACGTCACATGCTGTTTTGCGATCAAATTGGTATATCGAATTGATTTGAGACATTTTAAGGTGTTTCCATGTATTTTCGCACTGAATCGAACAACGTTCAAGCAAACTTTTGCGAACAAAGTTTTGTTAGACAAAACGGTATCGCGCCATCTACCAAAAATGATCAATATTTCACAAGTTGAAGGCTAATAATGCTTATGTGCCAGCTGATAGCGACATATGAATGGGATAATGTATGCGAGGCGGTTGTTGGTTGTATTCGCTATAACAACCGCCTCGCTATATATTATCCTGCTTATAATCAACCAAATAAATAAATAAATAATTTGACACAAAATATTGACTTAAAAACGAGTTTATTGATTTAAAAACGAGTATTGCTTCTGCTAAAGACTTAATCGCAATTCATTATTTATTCGGCAAATAACGTTTCCATCAGTTTTTATCGCATTAGCCGTATATCGATCAAGAGAAAATCCGATGAGACCGAACGCATTTCATTTGAGTCTATTTTATGAAATTTCATCGAATTTTACTGTTTCCATAAGGCATTTTTCATTCAATATCACTTAATTCGGATAAAAACGTGTCGATGGAAACAACATTTCCACGGTACAGCACAGATTCCAGTTAAATACAGTAAAAACAAAGCATGTTTTCCACTAAATGAACAAGAAAGAATGAGTCATATTCACAGGCATATCAACTTACATTTTTGATTTTTCTTCCACGCTGCTTCTAAAGCGTTTCTGTTGTCCACTTTTTCTGACGCCAGCGCCGAGAGAAGAACTTCAGTCCGCGGCTGCAACCTGACACACAACAGCAGGAGAGTGTTCAACAACACCCGTTTACACTCCATACAAAAGTGTGTGTGTGTGTGAGGTCTCACTTTGCCCAGGTCTTCAGCATGGTGGCTGGTGACGACAGTAAACATGTGCTGAACTGCTGAATCTTTGGACAAACCTGCAGAAATTCATCCAGGAATAAGTTCACGCATCACTTCCTACACGTATTCATTTAAACACCTAGGTTTATGGATATGGTATCACTCCACACTTTCTCTCTTCACATAATTACATTTCAATTTATGTAGTAACACACTATGTAAAACTACCATTCAAAAGTGTGTTTTTTTTAAAGAATTTAATTTTTTTATTCAGCAAGGATGCATTATTGATCAAGAAGAAAGGACAGTAGAGATATGTTACAAAAGATGAATATTTCACTTTATATTCATCAAAGAATGAAAAACAAAATGGTTTATAGTTTCCACAAACATTAACTGTTTCTTGAGCATCAAATCATCTTATTAGAATGATTTCTGAAGGATCATGTGACACTGACGCTTTGAATCAATTACATTTTATAATATATTACCATATAGAAAACAGTTATTTTACAATTTTTTATTTTTACTTTATTCTCAATTGAATAAATGCAGCCTTGGTGATCAGAGGAGACTTATTAAAATGGTAGCGTATTTATTTGGTAAGAAAAAAAACGGTAAATTAAAAATAAACCCAATTAGGGCGATATAGAACTATAAAACGATGCATGTTATAGTCTTGATCACCTTGTTTGAGTTTATTTTAGGGCTGTGCAAAGATTAATCACATCCAAAATAAAAGTTTGTGTTTACATAATATGTGTGTGTGCTGTGTATAATTATTTTGTATTTATAAATACATTTGCATGCATGTATATATTTAAGAATTATTTGCATGTAAATACTGTATATATATATATATATATATATATATAAATACATAATCTATATTATATATACATATTTTAAATATGAACAACATTTTCTTAAATATATAAATGCATGCGTGCGTATTTATATATACACAAAATAATTATACACAGCACACACATATATATTATGTAAACACAAACTTGTTTTGGATGCGATTAATCACAATTAATCAGCCGATTAATCAAAATTAATGGTTTTGAACATGGTTTTAAACTTATTCAACATTTACCAGTACTTTACTGACATTTCCATCCTGTTTTAGTTTGTTCACAGACACACACAAACAAATGTCACCTGACCTGGCCCTCAAGGAAAAACTTTGCAAACAGTTTGTAACGTTCAAGGCCCTCTGGGTAATCCATCTCAACGGCGGGAAGTTTCCAACTGACTCTGACTGTGGAGAGAGAGAGAGAGAGAGAGAGAGAGAGAGAGACCCACATCATGTGACTGGAATTACACACACCACAAGACATTGTTTCGGTTGACTCTGGACAGGAAGAAGGACAGCTGCTCTTACAGAAGGTGCTCTGCTGTCGACACTTCACTCGGCCACTCAGTGGGCAGTACCAGGGGGCGGGGCTTTCCTCCGGGGCGCTGAAGTGACAGTATTGTGGGAGGAGCTTAGGAATCCACTCCGCCTGAACGGCACAGACGCCTGCGAGAAACAACACACTCCACATATTACTGATGTGTGTGAAGATAGAGCTGTCACAATTATGAAAGTTTAGTGAAGTTTTTCTTATAATTGATTAATTTTCAAAGCATTTTTATTTCTAATTATTTTTGTAAATATTATTTAAAAAAATGTAAAATTGTATTGTATGTGTTATATAAAGCTATTATATATGTGTCATTTACTATCTTTAAATTCAAATTAAATTATGCTCACCCAGGCTTCATTTATTTAATCAAAAATACAGTAAAAACTGTAATGTATTGTTTCACTAAACGGCATTTGAGTGCCCCCTGGTGGCGAAAAATCCTGCATATTGTACCTTTAACTTAAGTAATTACTAACATTAAAATACATATAAAAGTCAACAAGCTAATCCCACGGAGATTTTCCACTTTGTTTCCAACTGTTTTTGAGACGAAACCTTGATTGAGTGCATTTGAAGGACAGTGTACAGTCGTGTCCACAGACCTCTCATGTACATCTTGGTGGTCTCCATGACTTCCTGGTAAACAACAAACTCTGGAAGTGTCTTATTAAGGGCAGATGATGGGTGAATAAACACTGGATCGTCCAACAGAGGAGTCTGGAACACACACACACACACACATATGCATATAGATCTGTCTATTACTGTGAAAATCAAAAGAGAAATCAGAAGCGAACAGGTTATTTAAAGCACCTTGTAGCCGTTCCTCCACTTGGGGTCGAGCAGTTCCTCGGCCTGCACTCGTCTGGCGATGTGATCTCCTAAACCTGCCAATACGATCTGCCGTAAGAACGTCACCTGTGACTCTGTCGGAGGAGCCATCTTATTATCCATGTATACGCCAGCGTTGGAGCAAACAGCATTCACTGAGAGACGGAGAGAGATGCTTAAATCAGATGCACAAGAAACAGAAGGCAAACACACAAATAAAAATTGCATGTGTATTTTGTGACCAATGTACCTGCATTGGTCAGTTGTCCTCGTAATCTTCGGATTTCCAGCATTGCTTTGAACCGAAGGCCATTTTCCTCACAGAACTGACGAGCGCAGCCAGCAAATTCACAAGCGCCGACCGCCCCTAAACACCAATCAACACACAAACCACACAATTCAATGGCAGAACAAAAGAAAATGCATAGAAGAGTAAGGCAGTGTGGTATTATATATATTTGGCAATTTTTAATTATTGACATCGACTGATAGATTTATTTTTTTGGTTTGGCTGGTCACAGTCAGGAGAGGGACTTTTATTTTGACGCGCTGACTCCCATGCTTCGTTTACAGTCTTTGTTCAACAGCTCAGTCTGATAATAGAAAGGCAAACACTATAATAGTTGTATTGTTAGGTTTTATTAATAATACATGTCATTAACTTGCTACAGTATGTACAATGAGTATTATCTGGGCTTTATTTGTGAAATATGATTCCATGACTTTTCTAGAAATGTTTTTTATTTGTGAAAAATACTATGATAGCAATTACAGAAGTTGCCATATAACTGAAGTATACATCTGTTTATTTTAGATTTTTATTTTTTTTTATCAAGCTCAAATTATTTTTTGAAATGGATGCATTTATATTTATTTATTCCAGTAAATACTAAGTAAAAATAAAATACACTTAATTGCAGCAATTATGCATGTTAAAAAATGGTTAAAAACCTGTGAGTCAACCACTATAGGACTGTGTTGTTATTGTTAATTAAAATAAAACAAACTATTAAAAATCAATTTTGTTAATTAAAATCAAGCTAGAATATGGATAATACGACCTTAAACTGTTGAATGCATTGAAGTGCATTATTTGGCGAAAAATCCTGGAATGTTTTAATCAAAATCCTTAATTTCTTTTTCGACTGAAGAAAGAAAGACATGGACATCTTGGATGACATGGGGGTGAGTAAATTATCAGCAAAAGTTTTTTTTTTTTTTTTTTTTTAAGTGAACTACTCCTTTAAAATGGAAAAAAAGCTAATAATACTAACATCACACTGCTAGAACAAAGGTTTTTTTACATCAGGCAAGAATGCCTGAACATTTGACATTTCAAATCCAAAGTTAGTGAAATGAAAGCCATGCCATACCCAGCAGAACCATCAGATCTCCCAGCTGCAGTGACTGTCCCTGTCCTGCCCATAACCGCCTCATCTGAACAGATCTGGCTTTCTTCCCCGCCATCTTAGTGCTCTCCTCCTCGCTGCCCGCAGGCCTGACAGACCAGAGAAAGACCAGACGTGAGCGCTACCGTTCCCTAATGCTTCATCTGGACCACAGAGACAAAAGTGAAGTAAATGTGCATGTGTGACCTGTCATAATCCTCAAAGATCTCTCTGACCGTCATGGCGGCCACGATGGTGATGACATACGGCATACAGCCCTTCTGACGGCCCAGCGCCAGCATCTTAGCGTAACGCGGTGCGACGGGGAACGCGGCCATTGCACGACCCAGAGGGGTTATGGGACACGATAGACGCGCCCTCTCCATCTCGCCCAAACTAAAAACAGGTTAAGAAAGAATATTCATTTTATAATCACTTTTTTCCCAGCAACATTATAATGAACATTACTATTCGTGATGACCTTTCAACAGCCGATTTGATCAAATGATATTTGCTCATAAAAGTTTATAATAATTACTTAAATTCTATAGCTTGATTAGATATTTTATAGCTGACTGTCTGTCATTTTTAATTATTTTTAGTTCATGTGAACTATATTGATCACATTAAAATAAATAATTTTTTTAATTATGAAATATTTAGTCATCTTTAGTGATTAAATAATAGTTGATGACCCTTTTGCAATAAAAGTTTTCACATTATTAATTACAACAATTGAATTATAACTTCATAAACATGAATTTATACTACAGTATTATATATATACATATAGTTTTTTAGACTATTGCTTAGTCTAATATAGTGAATCAAATTGTAAATAAATTAATTGGTTAAATTTTCAATTTAATATTATTTGACAAAATATGATTCCCATTTCCTAGTGATATTACAGTTGATTATCAGATTATTTCTCATTATCATTTTATGGCACCTGCAGTTCATATTGATGTGTTAATGAACTATTTTGTTGATAAATTTAAAAAAGAAGAAAATTTTTAAAAAAATTAAATAAAATAAACATGGCAGTGATAAAGTAATAGTTTATACAACCTTTGTAATAATATGCAATTTTTTTCATATTTTAATAAAACAATGTACATATTTTACCCTTTTGTGTTTACACTTATAAACACTTATATATTCATTTATATATACATTTATCTATCTATATATATCTATATGTATCTATATATATATATATATATACACATATATATCTATATATGAAGAGTTAAGATGCAAAAGCCTCTAAATGCCATTTGAAATTTTCTTCTTTAATGATGATGATTTTTATCAAACTTGTATATTTAAGTTCAGTACTGAACTTAAATATACAAGTTTGATAAAAATCATTAAAGAAGAAAATTTCAAATGGCATTTAGAGGCTTTTGCATCTGAACTCTTCATATATATATATATATATATATATATAAACATATCACTTTTGCAAACATGTGCATATTTAAATGTTATTCCATTTTAACTAAGTATTAATCCATCAATGTATAATTTTAATAAAAGCAAACGTGGCTGTTGAAATTTCCTATCAGTTAGACTTGTCGGACAGAGTGATGTGTGAATGACAGAGAGAGAGAGAGAGCGTACCGTCCGTGTCGAGGCGGCTCCTCCAGCGCTCCCAGCGAGATCAGAAGCTGCTCGGCTGCGATCAGCGCCTCGGATGATGGAGGAGTGGGGAACGGGAAGTTCACAACCTAAACCCACACACACAATACATAAACAAGACTAAACCACAACCTGTCATGCTGGGATATAATAGTTCATGTGGGATTTAATCGCATGATGAAAGGACACCTTCTCAATGTTGAGGTCTTTCATCTGAAGGACGAGGTCATCGACGGGACGCCGCGTGATTTCAGCCTCCGAAAACAAACTGAAATCCCCAAACACAGCAGACGAGTAGAGCCTGTGCATACATACACAAATATTAATATCACACCATATCATATCCAGATCTTCCTCACATAACCATACAACAATGGTCAAATTCTGACCTATAGCAGTGACCCGGTTCCGTTCTGCCCGCCCTTCCTGCCCTCTGATTGGCTGAAGCCTGTGAGATCCAGGTGACCTTGAAGGTGGAGATGCCCGTCACCCTGTCGTAGAATCTCTTCTTCACACGGCCGCAGTCCACGACATACTTGATACCGGGGATCGTCAGAGACGTCTCCGCAACATTAGTCGCAACGACACACAGACGCGCTCCAGCGGGAGGAGGACGGAAAACCTGAACACACACACACACGAGATCAATAAGAATAATAATAGTGACAAACAGTGATTCTACAATTGGTGTGACAAACCGCATGTCTAAGGATTGAAGTCAATTCACGGCTACAGCATCTGGAAGCATTGTAACATCATTCATCCATTCATTTCAGAGCATAATTATTAAAAATGCCGTTCACAAAAATGCATAACGCCATAAATAATGAAATATCTTAAATGTTCAGAATCTGTAATCATTGTGAAAAATAACTTCAAACAGCAAATAGTTTAAAAGTTCTTATTGGAAAAGACAGTCATGATCAAATGAAATGTATGGATGAAATGTAGAATAGATATAAAAATTGTATATATATATATATATATATATATATATATTAGGGCTGTGAAAAGATTAATTGCGATTAATCTCATCCAAAATAAAAGTTTGTGTTTACATAATATTTGTATGTGTGCTGTGTATAATTATTTTGTATATATAAATACACACACATGCATGTATATATTTAAGAAAATGTGTAATTAATTTATAAAGTATATATATATATATATATATATATATTATTTATGTTAAAATAATTCTTAAATATATACATGCATGCATATGTATTTATATATACAAAATAATTATACACAGCACACACACATATATTATGTAAACACAAACTTTTATTTTGGATGTGATTAATTGCAATTAATCTTTGCACAGCCCATACATATAGTAAAAAATGATTTCTATACAAGTAAAATTTATATAGTAATTATAATAAATTACAATAATTAGGTATAGGATTTTATAATCTAGTTTTAAATGATCTACAAACATTAAACACTATTATTACATTTATTATTAATTAATTACAAATTATATCAATTTATATTATATTGTTTTACATTTTATATTGATTAATGTATCAAATTAAATAAACATTTTCTGTTATTTTAGCCAAATATATTTATGCATTTATTGCAGTGGATATTGAGTTTTTCATGAAACACAGAGATTAAAAGCTTTTCAATATTGCCAATTATTTATATTTATTTATTTATTTTTTACAAATAAAAAAGTAATTTATATAATAGAATTATATAGTCTATCTTAAAGTAAATCAAGTACATTTCCATGCATTTTTTAAATGTTTTTTTTTTTCTTCAAAGAAAAGTGAAAAATGCTTGTCCAATTATACTGTTATTAGAGGACACTGAAGCGAGTGAACAGACAGATACCTTTGCCTGCAGCTCGGGTGCCAACAGAGAGTAGAGAGGAAGTACGTAGAGCGGGATCGACGGATCCGCCTTCTCTTCTGACCACAGGAAACCACAAAACACACACACACACATTAATTCATATATAGAGTCAAACAGATTAAACAAACCTGCATATAAGTAAGAATCCCTCACCCTGATCGCTCTCTGGATGATCACCCAGCTCCAGCTCAAGGTCTGAACCCTCATCATCATCTTCATCAATGCCGGCCTGCCGATCCTCATCACCCTCGTCCACAGGCAGAACAGAGTAACTGTCCAGATTAATCCTCGGGAGGGACTGAGACAGAGAACATAGCCTGATGCTAGTGCACTTCTTACTGCACCAAATATACTACATAATACTTAGTATGTGAGACAATAGCATGTGAAACTGTGTTACATAGTTGACTACACACATTCTCGTTAAAATTCAAGTGTTCTGCAATCATATCAACAGGAAAATAAGCAGTTTCTTTAACAATATTTATTCATCTTTGTTAAATGTTATATCATTAAAAAAATACAATGTACGTTTACAGTGCATTAACTTATATTAACAAATACTGATACGAAAAAAATAATTAATATTGGCTGCAGAAGTACTTTTCATTGTTCGTTTATGATAGTCATCATACCACATTGTTTTTCTCTGCTCTTTTTGACTTCTTCAGGTCGTCTGTTTCCATTGAATCTGAAAGAGACACACACTTCAGTTTCTAATGTTGGGAAGGCGGCTCATCAACTGAGGAGATTTTCCTATATTAGTATCCACAATACTGTCATTTTCTTAGTTAAAGTGCCCTTAAACAAAGGTCTCTCTCTTTGAAGGTCTCTTACAATAGGTTTACAAGCATCCGAGGTCAAAAACCACTTTGAACGAATCAAAATGAATGAATCTTTTTCCGATTCATTCAACGAACGAAACGACTCGGAAAAAGATTAGTTCATTTTGATGAACGAGTTCGAACAGGAGAGTCAGGAACGTGCATCACAGAACAGAGCAAGGCGACCATTTGAGCTTGTAAAACTTAAACTTTGTTATTTTTTCTTTTAAATGAATGATTTTTCCGCTTGATAAGAACCTTATTCAACATCTGGAATCGTTTAAAGCCCTTTGAACAGTTCGCACTGAAACTGTCTTTTGGACCTTGAACCGTTTGGACCCCATTGAAGTCCATTATATGGAGAAAATCCTGGAATGTTTTCATCAAAAACCTTAATTTCTTTTCAACTGAAGAAAGAAAGACATGGACATCTTGGATGACATGGGGGTGAGTAAATTATCAGCAAAAGTTTTTTTAAAGTGAACTACTCCTTTAAGCATATATTGTGTGTGTGTGTGTACCTGTGTGCTCTCGGTTGGGTCTGTAAGGGAAAGCCTTCCTCAGTTTGCGACACACAGAATGGACCTCCGCTTGACCCGTCAGAAACACCAGAATCCCACCTACAACAACACACACGTGTTCAGACATTCATCATCCCCTGCTGCGTATTCATTTATCTGTGCTTATAGTTAAGATTTCAGTTTAGCAGCTATGTGTGTTTAACCAACCTGGCGGCAGCATACGATGAATCTTGCAGATCTTGCGGAAAGCTTCTCCAGTGTAGTTCTCCATTTGTGTGCGTTTGTTGAAATGTACCGTGACTGCAAACTGACGGGCCTCCACCTATAGACACACACAGTGTTGAAACAGTCATATGATTGGAGGACAAAAGTGTTTTTCTTGATTATTATGAAGTCATTTATATCTAGAAGTCTTAAAAACACAGAACGGTGGTATTTGGTTCCCACCAGTACTTGGTTATTTGTTGGGAATCAAATTTAAGGAATGTTTTTTTTTTTAATAACAATGAAATAACTTTCACAGAACATTTTTTCGAGACAACCTAAAAATAACTTCTACAGAACCCTAACCATAAAGGTTATTTTAGGTTATTTATTTTTTGACAAATAACTGCATTTTCTAGAAAGTTTCAGAGAGGAATTTCTGCAACATCCGAATGACAGCTTATGCTGAACTTTCTCTGTTGGTTATTTTCAATTAAGAACGTTTTCTAATCAGTCCTTCCAGAAAAACCAAAGTTTTTTGTGATTGTTGCGTGCAAAAATCCTTGATTACGGCCCGTTTTCTTTAAAAATGGAATATGTGGGATATTTATGCTATGAAATAGCATAACCTTAAAGGGTTAGTTCACCCAAAAATGAAAATTCTGTCAGTATTTACTCACCCTCATGTTGTTCCAACCCCGTAAGACCTTCGTTCATCTTCGGAACACAAATTAAGATATTTAGGATATTAAAATCGCTCCTGCATACAGTCCATAGGCTTCTTGAGGGACTGGCTCTTGCTGTCCTCGAAAAGTAATTGAAGACATCGTTAAAATAGTCCAAGTGACTACAGGGGCTCAATCTTAAGTTTATCAAACAATGAGAACACTTTTGTGCGCAAAAAAACAACAAAAATAACGACTTTATTTCAACTATTCACTTCCTTCTCCATAAGCCTATAGTCCGTTAACGTAGTGTGATTGCGTAGAGCTACGTCACACGTAGGCTCACTATTGGTCGACGCTGGTCATGTGTGTGTGATGCGTGTGACGTACAATAACAGAAGCTTACGCTATTAAACTAGTAACCTGACTCGCGCAGAGGGAGAAATAAACGAATAGTTGAAATAAAGTCGTTATTTTTGTTGTTTTTTTGCGCACAAAAGTGTTCTCGTCGTTTGATAAACTTAAGATTGAGCCCCTGTAGTCACTTGGACTATTTTAACGATGTCTTTTATGACTTTTCGGGGACGGCAAGAGCCAGTCCCTCAAGAAGCCTATGGACTGTATGCAGGAGCGATTTTAATATCTTAAATATCTTAATTCGTTTTCTGAAGATGAACGAAGGTCTTACGGGGTTGGAATTTTCATTTTTGGGTGAACTAACCCTTTAATGCTACTACCTTAATATAAAGAGTCATTTTTTATTCCTTCCTATGATAAGCAAGCATATACATCACAGAAAGAGCTGGAATATTTCAGTTCTCATCTTGTTTTATTTCAGACCTTAATAAAAACATCAAACTAACAAAACATTGTTGAGTCAAACAAGTCCTGTAGCTTTAAACAAGGAATATGCTACAACTTCTGTAAAAATGAATAAATAAAATATAAAAAAATACAAATTTACAGCTTTTCGATTTTTCAACTTTCTGCTAAAATATATGTGACTTTTTTGCAACGAAAATGGGAGGATTATGAAATTATGTAAGCCCCGCATATTTTGCATGGAAATCGGCAATTTATGCGTCAAAAGTGCATAATATATGCGAAATATGTGGACTTTGGCTGATCATGCACTAAACCATGCGATCGGTGCGTAAATAATGACAGGATTTAATAATCAATCACTACAGAATTTAATAAAGTGTAAAAAAAAATAGTTCACAGTTATATTGATCAGATAAAACCAGCTCTATAGCTGAAAGTATTATAGCGCAGTGTGAAAAGCATGCATATACTGCCCGATTATTCTCCTGACATCTGATAATGACATGAACGCATGCTATTGAAACAGAAGAACATGAATGTGACACCTTGATGACCGGAGGAGGAGAGCGGAAGAGTCTCTTGTTCTCCGTGAAGTCCTCCACACGCAGCGTCGCTGACATGATGATCAGCTTCATGGGTAAACCTTTCTGCGAATCACACACGGCATTACACACACGCCGAACACACAGCTTTAACCTGGACGTCACACATGTTCACGCATGTTACCTTGTTGCGAAGCGGGACGATGCGCGACAGGAGGCCGATGAGGATATCTGTGTACACACTGCGCTCGTGAGCTTCATCTATGATCACCACACTGTATTTCTGCAGCAGGAAATCCTGCAAACACACACATCATGACATGGATAAGAGGAAGAGGAAGGAGATGCATCATGTTCAAACTGTAATACACTGATGGCTTACTTTTAGTTCTATAGAACATTTAACACGCACTTGAAAAGAATAATAAAAACATTTTTTTTTTTTTTTTGCTTTAAAGGGATAGTTCACTTTGAAATACATTTTTGGTATGTTTTATCTTACCTCAAGAGCATCCAAGATGTAGGTGTCTTTGTTTCCACAGTAGTTTCAATTTTGATATTTTTAGGTCAAACCGTTCTTGTCTGTCAGTAATATAATGCAGGTCTATGGTCACCACAAACCAAACCGATATAAAACGATCCTCAAAACCACCTCAAAAACGATATAAATTCTGTTCGTTTTCTCACACAAACGGCTCGTTTCGTGTCTTAGGCCATCAATGTGTACTTGCATTTACGCGTCATTAAATCATGTTTAATTTGGACTTCTCTGTGCATGCTCTTTGAGGTGGTGACCATAGACCTCCATTATATGACTGACAGACATGAACAGTTTGACCTAAAAATATCAAAATTGAAACTACTGCGGAAACAAAGACACCTACATCTTGGATGCCCTTGAGGTAAGATAAAACATACCAAAAATTAATTTCAAAGTGAACTATCCCTTTAATACTTGATAAACAAACCAATCATAGAGGTTAGCTGAAATATACAAACCTACGGTCAGACTCAGCACATGCGCTTCTTTTCATGACCAATACGTGACATTTGACCCCAGGTGAAATCTAAACACTGACTGTATCAGTATTGTTAGAAAAATCTTTGGAGAACCTCTACGGGTCATCCTTTTTACAAAAAAAAGTCTAGTCTATACAGTATACACTTTATTATACTCAACCTGCCCAAGTATAATATTGTATAGTACAGCTTTAAAAAGAAAATACATAGTATGCATCAGATATTATATATATATATATGAGGGATGTAGGAATATAAAATGAGGGGTGCATGTTTGTTACCTTCTGAATTTCTTTAAGCAGAACACCATCTGTCATGAACTTGATCTTTGTGTCTTCTGTCACATTCCCTTCATACCTGATCTGATAAGACACCACCCTGAACACACACACACACACACACACTTATTTCAGTCTTCATGCAGGATGTTTGTAAAAGGTCTGAAAATAACTGCACAAATGCAACAGTACAATGGGCTTAACAGAGCAGGATCAAGTCAACATGAGGTTCAGTTTAACCTTAAAATGACGCAAAAAGCAAAATCCTGTCATTATGCGCTATCGTTAAAAAGCTTAAGGACAGTATTTTTTTTTAACAAATTGATACTTTAAATAAAAAAAAACCCTGACAATACATTAAAAATGTTACAAAAGATTCTATTTCAAATAGAATCTCTTTAAATAAAAGTTATTTGATCAAAGAATCCAGAAAAATATGAAGCAACACAACTGTCTTTAACACTGATAATAATCAGAAATGTTTCTTAAACAGAAAATCATCATATTAAAATGAATTTTGAAGGATCATGTGACACTATAAAAGAGTAATGATGCTGAAAATTCAGCTTTAATAAATCAATTATATTTCACAATATGTTAAAATAGAAAAGAGTTATTTTAAATTTACATTAAGTTTGACAAATCTTAATATCTACAATGTAACTTTAGGTTGATTATTATTAATACTATGAATTATAATAATAATAATCTGCAATTAGGGCTGTGCAAAGATTAATTGCAATTAATCGCATCCAAAATAAAACTGTGTTTACATAATAAATGTATGTGCTGTATATAATTATTTTGTATTTATAAATACACACACATGCATATATTTAAAAATGATTATTATATATAATTTTTAAATATTTAATATAATTAATATATATACAATTTTATAATTATTTGCACGTAAATAAAAAATATATACACACACACACACACACACACATATATATATTTATATATAAATACATAATCTATATTATATATAAATATAAATATTTCAAACATGAATTACACATTTTCTTAAATATATATAAATGCATGTGTGTGCTTTTATATTTCAAACTTTTATTTTGGATGCAATTAATCGCAATTAATCTTTGCACAGCCCTAATTTAGTCTGATAATACATTTGATAATATAGGCGTTTACTAGAGTTTTATAAAGTTTGAATACGTGCCCAACAGCTCTTAAACATGGTCACATGACTGTCCGGTTTATTTCCTCGCGGCTCTGATGTCACACTCATACCTGTTGGGTAAATTCATCTCAGTGGCAACACGCTGAGACATGCTGATCGCTGCCACTCTCCTGGGCTCGGTCACAGCGATGATGCCGCCGGAGCTGAGAAGCAGAGGAGTAACCCGTGAGAGGAAGATCACACAGATCACACACACATCGGCTAACCCACGTTACCTGGCGTATCCCGCCTCATACAGGAACTGAGGAACCTGTGTGGTTTTCCCACTCCCCGTCTCTCCACACAGCACCACACACTCGCTCTCCCTCACCGCTTCCATGATCACCTGCTCCTCCGCCAGGATCGGCAGCCTCAGACGAGCCTCCTGCAATTCACATGAAGAGTCACACACACACACAATCCCAAACACAAGTCAAAACCAGAATATAGACAGGAAAATTACCAGTAATTAACTCAATGAATCAAAATATTGGTCCCACTTTATTGTGGCTGTCTACTACTCATTAACATTTAAATGTATTGCACTTATACATGTTTATATTCTGTATACCTGAAGGTAATTACATCTAATTCATTTCTGCAATTGCATCTTTAATTAAACTGTTGACACGTGGACCCACCCATAACACTAAACCTGTCCTAACCGTACCTACAGCAGAGCAAAAGATCTGCAATTCAACATCAACACAATATTACATTTTTACTAGGGCTGTGCAAAAATTAATTGCGATTAATCGCATCCAAAATAAAAGTCTGTGTTTACATAATATATTTGTGTGTGCTGTATATAATTATTTTGTATATATAAATACCTATGCATGCATGTATATATTTAAGAATTATTTGCGCTTAAATTCTGTATATATATATATATATATATATATATATATATACTCATTTTCTTAAATATATACATGCATGTGTGTGTATTTATATATACAAAAAATAATTATATACAGCACACACAAATATATTATGTAAACACAGACTTTTATTTTGGATGCAATTAATTTTTGCACAGCCCTAATTTTTACCTAACGTTTAATTTTTTTAAAACCAAGTATATAGGATTTAGAGACACCTAATATAAAGTGATCCCAAAAACTTAGGAATATTAGGAAATGAAACGTTCCCATTTAAGTGTGGATGATGCTTCAAAACTGAATCAGATCAAATCAAAACAATTTAAATATGATAAGCATTGAATCCGTAATTTACATTTCAACGCATTATACGTTTCTAAAAATAATTGTGGCCAATGTTAACATGCATTATAATATTTGCATCTTCATCGTTACACACAAAATTGGTTGTTTTGATGCATTATACTTTCTAAAGGTGTAAAGCTGAATAGATAAGTATTTTATTGTAATGTATTATAAAGTGCATAATTAATTATAAAAGTATTCTTAATGAATTAATACAGTCAAAATGAACGCATTAAGAATTCTTGTATAATGCATTGCATATAAATGCATCAAGTAGTGTATTTAGAATTATATAAATATACATTTTATTTATATAAATTTACTAATTGTATCTTTTGCTATATTTGTTTGCTATGACTTTACGCCGCTAGTCAAAGATCTGGTTACACACATACTTACACTCTAAAGTCACGATGAAATCTAAATTGTATTTATTATAAATGATTTATATCATTTATAATAAATGCATATCACTATTTTTTTATTCACATGCCTCATAATCTTAAATCAAACCAACTTCCCCTTCCTCTTTCAGAGACGTCTCTTCTCAGATCTGAATGGTGGATCAACATGTCACTCACCAATAGCAAACCACAACCATCCAATCAATTCCCAAAGGACAAACTCAAGCCCCGCCCTACAACTGTTCTCATTCCAGAAGCCGTTTCAATCGGATATAAGACTCTCTATAAGACTTTAAAACAATCCAGTTCCCGTACCTGAATCTCCGGAAGTCGGTCAACGGGAATAAACACGGCAGGTTTACAGTCTTCTTTCTTCTGCGTTTCCTCTTTAACGTCCATCTCTTTCTGTTTCACCTCCTCTTTCAGCACCTGCTGCTCTTCTGTGGGTTCTTCCTCAGGCGGTTTATCCTCGTCTTCCTCAGATGAGTCTGATCCCTCACTATCCTCCTCCTCGGATGACTCTGACTTACCATCATCATCATCATCCACCGCTCTTCTCCTCTTTCTGTTGGCTCCGCTCAAACTGCTGATCTTGACAGTAGATGAATCCCCTTCCTGATCTTCCTTCACAGATCTGCAAGCACACACGCAGGAAACAGAAATGCGTCAGATGACAGATCATCGGCTGCTCAGATGTGATGCACAGGTCGATGTCTTACGCTTTTGCCTGGTAGAGTTTGTCCCCAGTGCCGAGTTTAGAGGTGGTGTACAGCAGTTTGAGCTCTGTCTCGGGCAGCTGAACCTCCGCTAGTTTAGATAAGATCTCTGCTCTCTGTGGAGATATTGGGAGAAACAAAAGTCAAATCACTTATAAATGACAAACTGCATCAATCACGGATTCTCTCTCTCTCTTCTCTTACATGGGATTTCTTTTCTTTCTGCTCCAGAACTTTCTCCAAGTTCTTCCTCTGTTTCTTCGTCAGGGCTCTTTTCTTGGGCACGGGACGTTCCACTTTTTGTTTTTTGGTCCTGGTGGCGGGCAGAACGAGAACGTTACAGTCGTCTACTCCTTTAAGCACGGCTCCATCTGCACAGAATCACGTGTGTGAGAGAGCAGACAGACGCACTGAATCTCTTTCAAAACAAGCTCTACAGCTGCTCGTGACACTCCTACAGTACTTTACTTATATTCTTATTACAATACACACAATATGATTTAGTGGACATTATAGTAATCAGTCATACATCTAAATGAATAATTGGTCAAATGTAGAAACAAAAAAGCATATTATAGTATAAACAAATTCTATATACTATATCATTCATCATCATCATCTACATGAATGTGCTGATTCCTGCTTCCCTGTGGTCAAAGAGAAATATAATATAATATAATACAATATTTTTTGTGTTTGAAACACACTAAAACTTATAATGACAATAATACTTAAAAATTGTGCTATATTTTGTGACAAATTTTACATTTGTTTTTAATGAACTGGAAGCAATAACAAAATAGAATTTAATAAATAAATAGAAAAAAAACAAAAATACATTTGCATCTGTAAATATACATGATCAGTGGATCAAACAGAAAAGTACAATAGAAAGCGTTTTATGTTTTTTTTTTTGCTCTTTTAAATAGAAAAGAAGACGTTTTTAAGTCGTTTCCCCCTACAATGGAAGTCAATAGGGTCCATCAACTGTCTGGTTACCAACATTCTTTAACATATCTTCTTTTGTGTTTAACGGAGCAAATAAACCCATACATGTTTGGGACAACATGAGGGTGAGCAAATTATGACAGAATTTCCATTTTTGGCTGAACTATCCCTTTAAATGAACAGTTTCCGCTTCTTATTGCATCGCTGATAATGACCTGTATTGCAGATCTTCTGGTCAAGCATGGATCTTACCTTGTATCTCCACCTGCACATCTGTCTGTCTGTCTCCAGCAGCTTTCTGCACAGATGTGCTCTGCTGTCTGCCTTTCCAGTTATATTTCTTCCTCAATCTGCCCATGGCAGGACTCTACAGGTCAAACAGAACCTGTCAAGAACATATTTCACTAGAAACTCTGCAAGTGCCGTGAAAATAAAATCACCGTGCAAAAACATAATGGTCTAGGTCTAAATAGTCTTCATTTGATTCGGGTTTTAATTTTGGGATGAAATGTGACATCGATATATATCTGACAGGACATGTTTTTGTGAGTTTCACCCCTGACAATCTCATCTTTTACCACTCATTTGAACTGATTCGAGTATCTTCTGTCAGAATGTCAAAAATAGCGGTGATCTTATAACTGCTCGTGCTCTTACTGCTAGATGTTTACACTGCTCGAGATCAGCTGACAAACTAACACACATTAAAAAACTCAAAATCTTAGTTTTCCTATTAGGCTAATCCTTTCAGGCTAACATACACGACATTGAGAAGGATCATTACGTCCTTTATATGCATACAAATAATTAAACATGTTTTATCTAAATGTATCATACAGTAACGAAATCGGAAAAACTCACGTGTTGATCCTGTACGTATAGTGATGTTGTGCAACTGTAAAATGAGACCGACGACGCGCATCATCAACGATAAAAGGTTCCGGGATTCAGGGTTTCATCCAGTCAGCGAACTTTGACGGAGAAAAAGATTTATTATAATTATATATTAATTATATTATATTACGTTATAATATATTATATTATATTAGTAACACTTTAAAACTTTTTGTAAAGAAGAACGGGAACTTCCTGGTTAAATTAAATTAAAAATGAAAAAAGAAGAATATTGTGCCTTGTTGGTTTTGCGCGTCGCGACAATTAAAAAAAGGTGAGTTGGAAGCAATAAAATAAAAGGATTAAGAAAACCAAAAAACAAACAAACACACAAACCTGTGAATATGCACCAACATTGTTTAATTCGTTTAACCAGCGGATAAGTTTACAAAAGAGTGCAATTTTACAAAGACAAGTACAAAAGAGAGGGATTTTTTTCCTAATTTTAGGGTACAGTAAATATTACATTTAATTGTCTATCTGCTTTAAGCATTTGTTATCTGATTAAAAAAAATATACAACAAAAGGGCAATAAGATGAAAGGTCTATCTTTAAAATAGTCACACTTATGTGATCATTAAAAATGAAGTGTGCAAAATTATTAGAATAAAATGAACACAGTTGTTTTCTCTTGGTCCAGCTTGTGACCGTTTCATCCATAGACACATTATGATGTAAATTTTCTCAATTCTCATCCTACATGCTCCTGTCTTTTAGCGAGACGTATTCGTTACTCAGGGTCGCGTCGTCTTCCGGCGTGAAGGTCTCAGCAGCCGTGCGCGTGAGCCGCTCAAAACGCCTGAGGAAGACGATGACAGAGGCCAACAGGAGCACCTGAACGGTGATGAAGATGAAGAGGCTGATCTGTGAGGCCAGAGCCAAATTACACGGCCAGTAACGACACGATTCCAGAAGCTCCTGTTCAACCAGATACACGACCAGGCGCCCCCGCAGGTGAGCAGGAGAACTGCAGGTAACGTTCCTGGAACATACACACACAATCAACTTGTGCTTCATTATCTCAGGTGTGTCTCATAACGTTCCTTACGTAAATAAAGCAAGCTTTTCGTGTGTTTTATCAGGAGAAACATCTGAGAAGCATGAGACATTAAATTCATTGCTGTTTAGGAGACATCTTTTCACAGACCAACAAAAATAAAGTCAGAAATTAATCAAGCCAATGCCGGATGTAAGCCAGATTTGGCCCAGACTCTGTTGCAATCTGGGTACTGTTTTAGGTTGGGGTTTTTTGTGTGAGAAAAAACTAATTCTGAAAAACATATTGCATTTGAAATTTAAAGATGTAGACAACCTAGAATAGATATAGTGAAATAAAATGCTTTCCGCTGGTCTGAAATGCATAAGGATTATGGGAAGCACGCAAGCCGCACAGGATTTAAACTTTTTCGTCTGTTTCGAAAGTTTAGTCTGAAGCCGAAAATTATTAGCTACTTTATTATGGAGAAACGCAATATTGTAATGAGTATCACTTTATTTTAAGGTGACGTGTTACACATTACTACATGTAATTACTATAGTAAGCAATGCATAATTGCAGGTAACTAACCCTAATCAAACCCAAAACATCTATAGCAAGAATATGGGTAATACTTTATTTTACAGTGACCGTTACATGTAGTTACTATAGACCATTTTGCAAGATGTAAACAACACTGGTCCAGAAACACTTCCTGTTTCAGTTTGTAACTGTTTTCTTTATTTCACATGTAAAGAAAACATCTTAAAGATGTTTGTTTAACTTTTTTAATCAGTTTTAAATGTTCTGTTGGTTGTATTTTATCCCAGCTTTTATGTAGTGTTAAAAAACTGAAACAGGAAGTGCTTCTGGACCAGTGTTGTTTACATCTTGTGAAATGGTCTATAGTAATAACTATAAATTATGCATAATTACATGCAACTAACCCAAAACCCTAACCCTATATTAAGTACATTATTATTACTCGGTATTTAAATATATAATTACACTACGTGACCTTAAAATAAAGTGTAACCTTGTAACGCATTACACTGGGCTGCATGCAACAATGTAAAATGTGTGTAAAATAATGTGTTTCTGAACATTTAACCATGAAAACCTATTCTAGTAGAGCCCAAAAACAAAAACAAAACAAAAATATGCATAAAATGGGCTTTTTAATATCTCATCTATACACTGACCGCATCGAAGCGTCATTCCTCTGTTTCAGCAGCCATCCTCTGAGATAAAGGATGCCGCAGTCACATGACCAGGGGTTTCCGTGCAGGACGGCCAGGCGCAGGGCGGGCAGCGAGTCCAGCAGGCCGTTGGGCAGAGCCGTCAGGTGGTTGTCGTTCAGGAGGAGTTCAGTGGTGTGTGGAGGGAAGGAGGAGGGCAGCGTGGCCGTGGTGAGACCGCGTTTACTGCAGTCCATCACACCGGCGTTACAGGAACACACCTGAGGACAAGCAGCCTGAGCCACGACCAGCTCACTGCCCAGCAATGATAGGAGGACCACTGCACACCTCATACCAGCACACACACACACACACTGCAGAGACAGACACATCCATCCATCAATCAATCACTAGCTTTATACACGCTCCTTGTCTTATTGTCATGTCACCTTTATTTATATAGCACTTTTTACAATACAGATTGTTTCAAAGCAGCTTTACAGAGAAAACTGTACAGCACAGTCCAGCTTAAAGGTGCAATGTGTACACATTTTGAGGAACCCTCAGATGCTCTTCGTTTCGGAGTCACACTTGTTATCTTCCCGGTCAAAAGTGACCGGACATCTAAAAATTAAAATTTCCTCCATCCCAGTAAAACCAATGCAATTTATTTTTGTTCTATAATATTTATTCTTTGTAATTTAGTATTTTGAGACAATTTGATTGAATTTATTAATATTTATGCAATATTTATGGTCTGTTTTTGCCATGGAAAAATATATATATTTTTCTATATATATTGAATTTTTTTCAAAAAATTATTAATGCAGTATTTTAGTTTTATATAGAGTCTAGGCCTTCAGAAATTAGCACCATCTGGTTACAGTATCAAGAAAGTATTAGAATCATGGTGTATCCACTAGATGGCATGTACAGCTCTCTATGGAAACTTGGGAGCGATTCATTAGTTAACGACCTGTGCAATAAATTATATTTTGTTATCTAACGCAATGACATTCTGATATTTTTAAGTGTCCAAATATTTGCTGGTGGAGTGCAAAACTGAATGAGCTTATCTGGAATTTCAGGAGGGAAAAAAAGGAAGCAAAGGGAGCAAGGAAGACAAAGATTAAAAAAACAAAGTACCAGGATGACACAAACATCCCTGTAGAGGACAAAATACAATACTATGAATCTAATGCACATTTTAAGTTGATTTTGAATTACAAAATTACAACAAAATGTCATTTATAATTGAATATAATTAACAACTAAATGTTACAATGGAATTGGATATTGCAAAACCATGCCAATCGACATGCATAATGCTTTATTACATGATGGTCATTTAGTGCAATATTGTAGCACCACATTATTTTTTATTGTTATATTATTTATTCACATTAACTGTACACGTCGCCGCCTTTTCAGAACTTTGCATTATTAGTTGTGTCTAAATATAGCTGTAAATATGTATGTCTCAGCCTAACAGTGTCTTTTATTATATTTTATTCTTTAATTTTATTATTATGTTCTGTTGTTATATTTGGATGTGTGCACCGGATGCCTCATTTACATTGTGTACAAGTACACTTGAAATTTCTTTCTGATTCATTTTATTTTATAAAATAAAGAAATAATAAAACTCGGTTATACATTTCCACAATAAACTATTGGTATAAAACAGCTTTTGAACCATGTCTTATATTTATTTAAATATCTCAACCCCTTTAGTTCACTGAGGGTCCCAGTGGGTCATGATATTGGATGAATATGTCATTAAAAGCTAAATAAATCAACAGTAAATTATATTTAAGTTATACAACTCATGCATTTAATTTGTTCAAATGTGAGATGAACTTAATTTTGAGTGAAGTAAAAGTAAAGTTCTTACCAGCGTGTCAGTATCAGTCTGAAGGACTTTAAGACGACAGCATCAAACACAGCTGGGTCACACTGATAAAATGACCTTAATCACACACACACACACACACGCACACGCCGCCCCCTCGGAGGAACATGTGACAGGAAGTGGGCCACACTTTCATTCTCTGATACTGGGACGCTTTTTCCCAAAAACTTTTCCTTTCCTCCCGTATCTGAAAAATACTGAAAAACACACTATATTTCACATTATGTATTTAAACAATAAAATAACTATGTTTAAATTGTCTTATAAATGATATACCTTCTGACATCATGGCTGAACAGATACCGATCAATGATGCGAATATGAAACCAGCAAACGAATACAATGACAACTGATAAATTATTCACATTTATTAGCAAGCTTTACATAAACAATTGACATAATAATATAAATTATTAAATTATTAAAGGCCATTAACACTAATAATAACGGAATAGATTTGACTCCAATTGTTATAGTTATAAAACAAGCAAAAAACAGCATTCTGAGTATGTTGTATGTTTAGAGATAACAATATATTGGAGCTGTATGTTCACATTCACTATAAAAACCGAAACCGCCACTGAACCCGACAAATTCATCGCAAAAGGACCTCACACACACTCTCTTTCTCTCTCTGGACTGTCAGAAAACAACTTACACACGCATTCGTCTTGCTAAGCAAATAAAAAAAAGTCAATATAAATTAGATCCCTTTAGAAGTTAATTTAAGTTAATGGTAAACAGGTTTATGTACGCTCCACATGACAGCTGCACCATATTTGATCCAGGCAGACAGAAGCACCGAGCAGATGAACAGAGCGGTCAGACCTCTAGATATGATATTTGTACAGTATCATTTAAATGCATTCACATCTGAGGGGTGCAGTGTGTGTGTGTGTGTGTGTGTCAGGCAGCATCACTGGTCTTTCTCATGCATCTGTTGTTGCATCTTTTCCAGCATCTCCTGCATCCTCTTCAGCTGAACAAACAAAACACAGTCAGAAACATGTCATTGCAACTTTAAACTCAAATGCACAATAGCAATATTAGCATGCTTTTTTATTATCCTCATTACCCTGATGGTAACACTTTACTTGCAGGGCTGTGCATAAGACTGACACGACACCTTCATAACCACGAACTATAGCACATATCTCTGTGATGCTTTAAAGAGGACCTATTACGCCCTTTTACAAAGTCTTGATGTTGTTTTTGGGGCTCTACTAGATAACTATATTCTTATATTGTTGACTTCGGGACTCAAACAGCAACATTACACACTAAAGAAAGTAGAAAATATTAAAAAAAAAGCATAATAGGATATGCCCTTTTTATACCTCTTCATCCTTCATCTTTATGAGTCTCTCGGTCTCTCCGTCTGGTGTTGGCAGAGGCAGGATGGGTAGCGGACTATCCGTACGGTTATCCTGTGCAAGTTTACTGAAACACACACACACACAAGTCTCATATTAACTCCATCTAGGCTGGAAAGAAAAGCATCAGAGCCTTAGAGCCAGTGTTTTGCTTCCCTATTATATTTATTATGTTATATTATATTATATTATATTATATATTATATTATATTATATTATATTATATTACATTATATTATATTATATTATATTATATTATATTATATTATATTATATTTAGGGATGCACCGATCCACATTTTTTCACTTCCGATCCGATCCCGATACCTGACTTTGGATATCGGCCGATACTGATACTTTTCCGATACCAGACCTGTGTTTGCTTTAACATTATTTATCATTATTGTTGATTTTATATGATGCTGAAATAAACACCTCTCTACAAGCAAGGATGATACGTACGTATGTAGCCTATGTCATTATATATATATATATATATAATAGATATATTAAACAATAGACAGACAATTAAACAAAGATATACGCATTATACAGGCCTACACAGTGCTTTAATTTCAGGAAGGTCTACTAACATTATTCAGGTATATCGTCTAAAAAGAATTATAATAAAGTAATCAAAAGTAAAATAGCACTGCAAAGTTTATCATAGATAGATTTATGCTTATTAAAGCTGAAGTTATTCATTCAAGAGCTGTGAGTTATTTTCTCTTTGCCTTTTGTTGTTTGATTCGCAGTAATGTCGCAATCGTCACATTTATACTGCTGCCCCTTTAAGAACTAGTGCGGATTTCATAGTCTACTGATGCACCATATTTTCTCCCAACTATTTCCATAAACCGTTTATGTCTAAAATGAACGTAGTTAAGTGATAATCTCCAAGCCGGTCGTTTTGACATTTTTGTGCAGGCTACATTTGATCGTTTAGACGCGCATATGAAGCCCAAAGTATAATTTGCTTGTCTGTTTCGGAGCGCGCGCCGCCCTCTTGCGCAACTTTTGTGCTTTTAATAGCTCTTTTTATTATTAAAAGCGTCCCGCAATTTAGCAACAGCAGAGACGGCATTTTACAACAATTACCGATCGTGCTGATTCTGTCTAAAAGTTTGAGTTTTACGGAGAAATGACGATGGGAAGGAAGTTGGCTACACAGAATGCGGCTATTGTTTAATGTTTTTTTTTTTTTTACCTCAATATATTCTTTAATCTTTGGAAATCAGACTAATATCACAGATCTAAAGTGTAACCAGGCTATGTTTTCTCTGTCGTCACTCATTAAGCAGGGCTGTCGTGTTGTGCGTGCTGTGGCACCGCGTGAGAGATCTCTCTCTTTCTCTTCTGGACTGCGAATTGCAAACATGCATCACAGACAAATAGTTTAATTTATACGGCTTTGCAAACATTGCATTTTGCTGTCTTGCTCTGCTGCGGTGTTTCCAGTGTGAAGTATTTCCACCATAGGATTTCCACACAGCGAACATATTGGTAGCTCAATGCTATCCTGCTAGCTGGCTGCAAACTGCGGAATGGATATCTTGAGCGGGCGTCTGTGTGTTTCATTGAGCCCTATTTTTTACAGTCTATGATTGAGCTGCACCTCCGTTCAGGATATCCATTACTCAGTTTGCAGCCAGCTAGGCTAGCAGACTAGCAGCCCCGGGGAATCCCTTTTGGAGTCATTTCAGCAGCCAACGTTAAAGCGCAGACATGGATCATAAATATCGGATTTCTCCGCAGGTTGGATCGGAAAAATCCGATACGTGAATTACGCTGGTATCGGTCCCGATACCGATACTGGATCGGATCGGCCCCATCCCTAATTATATTATATAGAGCCAGACCGATATATCGGCCAGCCGATATTATCGGCCGATTTTAGGCAATTTCCATAATATCGGTATCGGAAGTTATAAATGGCCGATAAATGAATATTTAAAAAATAAAATAAAAATAGACGAAACACGCATTAATCATCTCTCCTTGGCCTGTTATATTGAAAATGTATGTTTTACAATTTGCAGTATGATGTTATCTATTGCTAAATTATGGCTCATCATAGACTAGCTAACCACAAAGCTAGCTAACGCCACTATCATCAGTGGAAGACCGCTAACGTTAACATTAATGAGCTTGGAAACCAAAATGAACTTTTTCTGCCTAAATAAAGTAATTATTACTGTATTTATAACTAGCATATCTCTAGTTACAGTCCCTGCATTGTAAAATGTAAGTTAGACTTGCGAGGAGTAAACATTTAGACATAGAGAAAAAGTATCAAACGTATCTTGTGCAGAAAAGTTAGCTTTTCTTTTACACGTGTGTGAAATTCAACAATATTTAATAAAAAAAAAAAATAGCATCTGATATATCGGAATATCGGATTTTAAAACCCCAAAATATTTGTATCGGTATCGGCCTTCAAAATCCTTTATCGGTCGGGCTCTAATATTATATTATATTATATTATATCCCCATTACATTGACATGAATCAGTCTGTGAATGTTCCACACACCTGGTCATCTCCTGGATGCAGTTGGCTCTGTAGTTTTCGTAGTGCACGTCGCACGTCACGTCTTTCAGGTCGTGCATGTGAGAGCGAATCAGCATGTTTCGCAGTTTCACAAAGTCACAGTGAGACTGATTCTCCACTGAACAAAACACACAAAGAGTTCATGAACACAAACACTTCTGAAACATAGTTTTAAACATGCTGATTCTCATTTACAGGTTTGAAAGTGTGTATTGAAAACCAGCATTACACACCATTCCTCTTGGGTTTTATGCAAAGAAAAAAAAATGATATTATATTATATGGCGTTTACAATTACATTTATGGATTTAGCTGCTTTCATCCGAAGCGATTTACAACAGAAGAACTGAGTGGGTCACAGAGCCAACAATACATTTTTGAGACACATAAAATATTGATTCATGCACAGACAAGCACTAAAAGGCCTGAAAAAACTGCATGTGTATGTGAGCTTAAAGTTTAAACTGTAAAAAATATTTAAAAAAATTGCATATTTCATCACTGGAAAATGTGTCAAAACACAGGCTGAAACAGATATACATATTTGAGAAGATGACTGCGGATTTGCAGTTTAAATCTGACATTTTTCGACAGTGGTGGGCATTAATTAAAAATTTGCTGGAAATAAATAGACTTGATATATGTTAATTTATGAATAAAGCAGACAGTGTACTGGTATGCGGTGTATTCTTTGAAGTGCTGTCAAGGGCTTGTGTATTTTCTTTTTTTTTTTTTTAAAGTTTTTATTGATTATTTTTTTTATTGATTATTTATTTTTTATTTATTTTTTTCTCTGTATAAGAAAAGTTCAATAAAAACATAGATAAAAAAAAACACTATTGCATTCCCACAATTGCCACAAGGGGTGCTATATCTGCGTTTGGGTATTTACTGTATAAGAATACAGACCTTCCACGATACCCCAGGGGTAAAGACGACCTCTGACCCTCTGACCTCTGGCCTCCACCACTGCATTACTGCCAATGACAGCAAAGGGAGTGCACTCCTACAGCACACACACACACACACACACACACACATAGATCATTCAATGTTCATTACATAAGACCTGGTATTCTCTTATATCTCAATCAATACACCTTTTGCATTAAAGTAAAAGTAAAAAGACCATAATATGGGTAAAATCAGTCAAAATGGATTCAAATTCATTCAAATCATTTTGCAAAAAAATGATATTTAGGAGATGAGACTTATGAGATGTGTTTCCCATACCTTCAGCTCTTTGTCCATCTGTTTGAACTCCTCCTCTTCATCAGAGTCACACTCAGGAAACTGATACACTTTAATCCCGAAGCGCTCGATCTCGTCTCGAACCTGCAGGAAAACGAGCATCACATTTCGTTAACAACTAGCTTGAATCGGATGCGTTTGGTCAAGTATAAACTAATTGATTAAATCAGGAGCACCATTCAGAGGACATCAGATCAGATCGGGTCCACTCACCCTGTCCTTGAGTTTTTTCACCTCGTTCGGCGTGAGACAGTCGGCTTTAGAGATCAGAGGAATGATGTTCACTTTCTCATGTAGAGCCTTCATGAACTCCACGTCCACCGGCCGCAAACTAAACCGTAAAAGCAACAATGAGTCTAAGTATATGATGCATATGATATCTATATGCATGATATTTCACCACCACCCCAAATCCATCTCTATTTCTATTGACTTTTATTATGTATTAAATACCAGCGGTGGATTAAGAACACAAATGAAGTATTTGAGTAAAAGTACAGACACCTCCAGTAAAAGTATTCATACTCATTTGAGTAAAAGTACAAAAGTAATTGATTTTTAATGTGATCTGATCGATGAATCATGTTTTTTATTTATTCAAGCCAGTACTAGTCATTAGTCCACAAATATGTATTGATCTGTAACTTTTTATCTTCATTGCAAAACTTACACCTTTTTACTTATTATAAACGTGTAGCTCACAAATCACTGACAGTCACGACAGAAAATACGATTTTCCTTTACAATAATCAATACTAAAATTCGGCATTAGTAACTTTTCATGTTAATTGTCACCGGAATTGAAAAGTAATACTTTTAAGCAATGTTGAATAGTACTGTATGTCAAAAATACACCAGCAAAAATGTCTCGCTCGAGAATTAAATTAAATATGAATTCAGAAATTCACATCTGAGAGTCCGTGGCAGGTTTACTAACTTGTATGAACAATATGAACTAATATTGATAAGGTGCTTCATCTGTATGTAATCTTAAAATAAGCTTGATTTTTTTTTAGTATAATTAAATAAATGAATACTTGGAGACAATTTACTATCAATTGACTGATATCTTTTTATTGTTTAAAGGGATACTCCACTTTTTTTGGAAATAGGCTCATTTTACCACTCCCCCAGAGTTAAACAGTTGGGTTTTACCGTTATCGAGTGTATTCAGCCGATTTTTGGATATTTAGAAGAATATCAGTAACCAGACAGTTTCTGGTCTCATTGACTTCCATAGTAAGAAAAAAATATACTATGGAAGTCAATGTCAATATCAAAAAATCGGCTGAATGCACTCGATAACGGTAAAACCCAACTGTTTAACTCTGGGAGAGTGGTAAAATGAGCCTATTTCCAAAAAAAGTGGAGTATCCCTTTAAATTGTTTTGTATATCGATATCATTTTGTATTGATTTGGAGTAATAAGGAGGAATATGTGAAGAGTTAAGATGCAAAAGCCTCTAAGTGCCATTTGAAATTTTCTTCTAAAATGACAATTTTTATCAAGCTTGTATATTTAAGTTCAGTAATTTCACTTAAATTGCAATGAAGATTACCTATTAATTGACATTTAAGTGAAATTACTGAACTTAAATATACAAGCTTGATAAAAATGGTCATTTTAGAAGAAAATTTCAAATGGCATTTAGAGGCTTTTGCATCTGAACTCTTCATGTGCTAATTGCACATTTTGCACTCAAAGACAAACAAATTGTAAAGAATGGCATTAATATACGCTACAAACGGGCACAATGGACCATCTTGTATTATTATGCAAATGTGGAGAAGGATGCATGTGAACTTGACCCATATAAGACAGGCCCGCTCCCACACTCATATAAAGGGTGTTTTCGCACCCGTGTCCGAACGGTGGTATGAAGTACAGGCAGCAGTGCACTCTGTTGTCTAGGATGTTCTTTCTGTTCAGTCCGCTCTCATCTCTGAAGTACTGCTCAAACTGCTGGTCGATGTAGTCTGTGATGGGCTTCCAACTGCAGACACAGATAGACACACACTCTTCACATCAGAACTGAATACAATAACAGATTAGGACAAATTTATTTTCAACCGAACCCTATCGTTTAGCTTAAAAACGTTTTTAAGTTGATATTTCAGCACATTTAGGTTCACTCATCTCTGATGCCGGTTAATATCAGCAATAAACAGTTGTGATTGTATTATCTTCCCTATTGTGATGTATATCCGAGTGAAACTGCTTCTAAAACAAGAACAAATGTAGGGTGTGTATGTAGACCAGGACTAATATATATTAGGGCTGTCAAGCAATTAATCGCGATTAATCGCATCCAAAATAAAAGTTTGTGTTTACATAATATATGTGGGTGCACTGTATATAATTATTATATATATATATATATATACACATGCTTGTATATATTTAAGAAAAATTTTCATGTATATAGATTTATATATAATTTATATTATATTTAAATTTAAATATTTTATATATAAATATTTTTTTTCTTAAATATGCATGCATGTGTGTGTATTTATGTATATACAAAATAATTATACACAGTACACCCACATATATTACGTAAACACAAACTCTTATTTTGTAAAAAAATAAACTCTTATTTTTATATATTTATTGGTCCGGACCAAACGAACCAAGCAAACTGAACTATAAGTGTGAACACAACACATCCTAAAATACTTTTTGTTTTCATAAAATGCTGTTTTGAGAAATAAAGCATCCAAGACCATAATTATCTGTTTCGTAATTTAGTTGTCATGTGATGCTGAATTCTCACCATTCATTATTATTGACGGCATCTCCAAACCCTGGCGTGTCCACAATAGTGAGTTTGAGTTTGACTCCTTTCTCCTCAATGTCCACCGTGTGTTTGGTGATCTCAACTGTCTGATTAATACGCTCTGTCACAGGAAACAAACAATACAGCATAAAAACCTGACAAAAACGATTGAGAGATATACAAGTCTCTTCTGCCCAGCAAGGCTGCATTTATTTGATAAGAAAATACAGAAAAAAAAACTGTAATATTGTGAAATATTATTACCATTTAATTTGAATATGTTAAAATTATTAATGTTTTTTTTCCCTGTGATCAAAGCTGAATTTTCAGCATCATTACTCCAGTCTTCAGTGTCACATGACCTTTCAGAAATCACTTTAATATGATGATTTGCTGCTCAAGAAACATTTCTCATTAGTTTCTAGGCTGAAAACAGTTTAATACTTTTAGTTTGGTGAATAAAAAGTCCAAAAGAATAGCATTTATTTAAATATAATAAATATAATATAGTCTTTACTGTCACTTTTAATCAATTGAATGCATTCTTGCTGAATAAAAGTATTCTTTTATTTGGGGAAAAAAATCTTACTGACCTTAAACTTTTCAACAGTAGTGTATATTGTATGCTTAATATAAACAAAAAGGATTTTTTTTTGGTGTACTGTTCCTTTAAGACAATTCTTACCTTCTGCATTTAGTAATTTCCTGTCTTTATAGAGATCTGTGAGGAAGAGGCTGTTAACTAGAGTAGACTTGCCCAATCCAGATTCCCCTAAAACACACACACATTGTTCTTGTTATTGACAAAGTTGAGCATGAAGTCAGTGTCACATGCTATAACGATGATCTCAGACATACCTGCCACCATGAGGGTGAAGTCGAAGCCCTTCTTCACTGACTTCCTGTGGACCTGATTAGGAAGCGTGGCAAAGCCGACATACTGCTTGTCCTGAAAGCCAAAAATGAACAATCTGTATTATTTCTCCTGGAAGAAAGAAAGTCATACATGTTTTGAATGATTATTTTGGGTGGACTGTCCCTTTAAGAGAGAGCTTCTGTGAATCGTCAGACTGGCACAAAAATAGCAGAGCATGAAAATGCCAGTAGTGTTGAGACTCCTGCAGATCTACCAACTGTGCCGGAAACTGCTCAGCATTCATAACCGCTCAAACAGACCCTGAGAACACTAATATTACTGACGGTTATGCGCTGAATGAAAGAAAAATCACGATCAATCCTGACAGCAGAACCAGCTCAGTGTTCAGGCCAAACCGAGTGGCCAAACACACACACATAAGCCATATTTACATAAGATGAAAAAGTCTTTTTAACACACTCAAACTTGGGCCAAACACAACTCATCTGACTGCCAGAGCATCTCACAGCCCGTCATGTGTGTTTCCGCAGACCATCGTCCTAGAAAAGAGAAACCCTGCCGAATCTCACCCCACATGCACAGTGTGTGTGAGAGAAGATGTGTGTGGAATTCAATGACATTGAGTACAAACAATGAGATTTTTGAAGCAAAACTATGCTGTTCCTAAAGTGTCCTGAAGGATTTTTAGCATGCTGGTATGAGGCTGTTTGGGGTTTCAGGGTGGTTGCTAGGGTGTTGCTGAGGTATTCTAAAAGTGGTTGCTAGGGTATTGCTGAGGTATTCTAACAGTGGTTGCTAGGGTGTTCCTGAGGTATTCTAAAAGTGGTCGCTAAGGTGTTGCCGAGGTATTCTAAAAGTAGTTGTTAGGGTGTTGCTGAGGTATTCTAAAAGTGGTTGCTAGGGTATTGCTGAGGTATTCTAAAGTGGTTTCAAAGGTGTTGCTGAGGTATTCTAAAAGTGGTTGCTAGGGTTTTGCTGAGGTATTCTAACAGTGGTTGCTAGGGTGTTCCTGAGGTATTCTAAAAGTGGTCGCTAAGGTGTTGCTGAGGTATTCTAAAAGTAGTTGTTAGGGTGTTGCTGAGGTATTCTAAAAGTGGTTGCTAGGGTGTTGCTGAGGTATTCTAAAGTGGTGTCAAAGGTGTTGCTGAGGTATTCTAAAAGTGGTTGCTAAGGTGTTGCTGAGGTATTCTAAAAGTGGTTGTTAGGGTGTTGCTGAGGTATTCTAAAAGTGGTTGTTAGGGTGTTGCTGAGGTATTCTAAAAGTGGTTGCTAAGGTGTTGCTGAGGTATTCTAAAAGTGGTTGTTAGGGTGCTGCTGAGGTATTCTAAAAGTGGTTGTTAGGGTGTTGCTGAGGTATTCTAAAAGTGGTTGTTAGGGTTTTGCTGAGGTATTCTAAAAGTGGTTGCTAAGGTGTTGCTGAGGTATTCTAAAAGTGGTTGTTAGGGTGTTGCTGAGGTATTCTAAAAGTGGTTGTTAGGGTGTTGCTGAGGTATTCTAAAAGTGGTTGTTAGGGTGTTGCTGAGGTATTCTAAAAGTGGTTGCTAAGGTGTTGCTGAGGTATTCTAAAGTGGTTTCAAAGGTGTTGCTGAGGTATTCTAAAAGTGGTTGCTAGGGTTTTGCTGAGGTATTCTAACAGTGGTTGCTAGGGTGTTGCTGAGGTATTCTAAAAATGGTTGTTAGGGACGGGTGTTGCTGAGGTATTCTAAAAGTGTTTGCTAGTTACACACGAAAGATTAATTGTTAGGGTTAATAATATTCAGGCTTGATACTCAGAGGTTTGTTCAAATCTTTAACAGAATAAGAATTCAAAGCACCAAAATGTGTATAATATCATGCATGCACTGCAAAAAAAAAAAAATATATATATATATATATATATTTTCCTGAAATTAAAATCTATGTTTGTCTTAGTTTTCAGCATAAATTTCTTAACATAAAAATACAAAAAAATATATACTGTGTCTTATTTTCTGAAAAATGCCTCAAAAATAAGTGAATTTATGCTAAATTCTGGGTTTGCCAATCTGGCTCAGAAAAATAAACTTAATTCAAAAATGAAAACAAGATTATTTTTCTGACCCAACTGGCAGATATTGTTCTTGTTTATAACATAAACTCACTTAATTTTAAATCATTTTTCAGTACACAAAACTTAATATCTTGAAGTTTTGCTTCTCAAGAAAACATGTCTTCGTTTAAGAATGCTTAAATACTTATACTGTAAAACAAGACAAAATACTCAGTAAGAAAATCTTTTTTTAAGTGTGTGATGTCAAAATATTTACAATAACACTTATTAATAAACTAAATGGAAGCATATTCATTTGCGGCTTTTCTCATATAGTCTCATATATATATATATATATATATATATAAAGATGCAACTAAATATGCTTCCATTTAGTTAACTAGTTAACTATATATATATATATATATATATATATATATATATATATATATATATATACACATATGAAATTTACAATACATATAAAGACCGAACCTTCTGTCGAGTGGTTCTGGTTCGGGGACACAGAAGTTTCTCCACCAGTTTCTCCTGCAGCATCATGTTGTCCATCCTGAACCAGACGCCTCAGAAATGTGTACCGTCCGTCTTTAAACCAGCGTGATCTCTCTCTCTCTCTCTCTCTCTCTCTGACTCTCAGTTTACCACTCTCTTCCTCTATAAACAATCTCTGCTTTCCTTTTCCTTGATTGCTGTCTGTGTCTTGCCCATGGCACATCCCAGCATGCCGTGTTCAGACAGGCAGACAGAGGAATCCCCACATGACTGAATGAAAGACTGACAAAAGAAGGTAGTGAGTGCGAGAGAGTGAGTGAGTAAGAGAAACGAAAAGACGTAAAGGGGGGAAAAAAGCATGGAAGCAATTTTAGACAGGAAAGGGGGGCAGGAATAAAAACACTCATTCATTTAGCCTTTCATTCCTCCCCCACTTTTTTTCCATAGACGGCTCTGAGGTGTAGGGATTTCTATGTGTGTGTGTGTGTGTGTGTGAGGGAGCAAGACACATTTAGTAAGATGGCAGCCACACCCTTCCCACCAGACCTTGCCAGACTTGCACACACACAGCTTTTCTACAGACTACAGCACAGCAGAGTGACCTCTACTGTAGTATTACTTACAAATACTATGAGGATGCATATTTTTGCCTGTATAAAAATATATATACTGTTCAAAAGTTTGGTGTTTGTAAAACATTTGTTGAATGAATGAATGAAATTAATACTTTTATACATCAAGGATGCATTAAATTTATTGAAAGTTACAGTAAAGACATGTATACTGTTATGAAAGTTTTGAATAAATGCTGTTCTTTTGAACTTTCTATTCATCAAAGAATCCTGAAAAATAATGCATCATGGTTTTCCACAAAAATATGAAGCAGCATGACTGTTTTTAACACTGATATAATAATCAGAAATGTTTCTTTGAGCAGAAAATCATCATATTAGAGTGATTTCTGAAGGATCGTGTGACACTGAAGACTGGAGTAATGATGCTGAAAATTCAGCTTTGATCATATTAACTGTAAATTGTAATAATATTTTACAGTATTACTGTTTTTACTCTATTTTTGATCAAATAATGATTGGATTAAATGTATAAATTAAAAGCTTAATTACGGAACGCATCAAAAAAACGTATCGATGTTCGATGTGCTTATCGATGATTCTGTGAATGTGTGTGATTGAATCTTTAACCCTAAAACCGTATTCTGGACTAATGTGGGCAAAATAGTTTTGATTTATTTTTAAAAAATACTTCCCTTAATCTGAGCGGTACAAGACTTGGCTACTTTTCCTAAGTTTGCCTCCTGAACACACACAATTTATTTTTGACTCAATTCTACAATGTTAAGTGGGTGAAAAAAAACCTCCTTAATCTTGTATTTGGGTCAAAAATGGGCACCCATAGAAATGAATGGGAAAAACTGTAATTTAGAGCATACTGAAATAAGCCACCGGGTGACAGAAAAGTCACTTCATCTTTAGGTTTTAGCCCTAAGAACTTATTGGAATGATATTTTAATGTAGTTAAAAAAAATAATAAAAAAATAAAACATAAAAATAAACATATTTACATATAAAATATGGTACTTTTTGAAGTAAATAAATTCAAAAATACCCCCAAAATAAAAATAAAAAACACCATAAATGGATATACAAAAAACTTTATCCAAGACAGTGATATAACATTTATATTAAATAAAAATTAGGATCACACCTGAGTCCTCTGTGCCCACATTTGTCCACAATTACAAAGTGAATACGGTTTGAGGGCTACATTGGCTGAGTGAAATGCAGATCTGCTGGGATTAATACTAAAGGTTTGAGGCCATTTAGATCACTAAATCTAATCTGAGCAATAGTAATATAGTGATATCTGAGCAAACACCACTAATACACATCTTGATATTAAGCATGATTTGCCCTATAATAGTGTTGGTGGGGGTGCTGGTCATGCATATAGATGATCAGTGTGCTGGTGGGGGGTGGGGGGTCCAAAGGGGGTCTTTTGAATAGAGCAGAACAGATGTCTTTGAGTGATACAATAGCCCTGGTTCCCACACCCTACAGAGAACAACACCCTCTCACTGTCCAGCTGCCATCCCTCAGTGCCACCTGACACAATCCAATATCTCTATTGTTTTAAACCAGTGTTGTCTGAGGAACTCTGATACGATCAGTGTATTAAAATGGAGGAAACAGCTTTCATTTAACCCTCTGGTGCAGTCAAAAATGATCGAATTATTTCAAACTAATTTATTTTTGTTTATATAATATTTTTTATTTCAATATTTTGTATTTTTTAGGAGATTTTATGGTGCTAAGTTATATCTATGGAATAGTTATAGTTATTTATTACCTGTTGATCACTTTTTGAGCATAGAGCTGAAGATGAAATTTCCAACTTAAAATGTTGTGAAACTTGAATGCAGATTGCATAAAAATACTATTTTAAATTTTATATGAAATATATATTTTCCAAAGCATGTTTTACTCAAAAACTGTGAGAAAATCCAAACCAAAAAATCCAATCCAAATCCAAAGATTTTGTTTGGGTGCAGTACTAAACGTGATAAAATTCGTCCTCCATTCGTTTCCAATGTATTCATTTTTGACTGCGAACAATACAAGCGTGACTATTTTTTTCAGCACCATTTAACCCTTTACATGATTTAATTTTTTTTAAACAATAATCCTGTAAAAAAAAACAATAAACTACTGGCAGCTGTGGTTGCCAGCATCATACCGTAAAAAATATGGTGTGTTACTGTTTTTGTGTTTGAGCATATAGCTGTTAAATTAAAGCTTTAGACTCTAGCTGACAATACGGTATTTAGCTGTTAATTTCGAAAACAGTAACACGTATTTTTACAGTATTATGCTGTCAACCACAGCTGCCAGTAGTTTACCATTTTTACAGGATTATTTTTACAGTGTTGTGTGTGTGTTCAAATAGCAAGTGCCAAAACCTTTACCAAGTTTCGTACCATTCTGATGAAGAAAAATACCTTAGCAACTGCATAGCGACACCCTGGCAACCACCCAGAACACCCTAACAATTGCATAGCAACACACTAAAAACAACCACAACCGCAGAAATAGTGAAATGTACTGCAATTGCATTGAAATGCACACAAAGCAATTAGAAAAATACCTTAGCAACTGCACAGCGACACCCCGGCAACCACCCAGAACACCCTAACAATTGCATAGCAACACACTAAAAAAACCCACAACTGCAGCAATAGTAAAGTGTACTGCAATTGCACTGAAATGCACACAAAGCAATTAGAAAAATATCTTAGCAACTGCATAGCGACACCCTGGCAACCACCCAGAACACCCTAACAATTGCATAGCAACACACTGAAACCAACCACAACTGCAGCAATAGTAAAGTGTACTGCAATTGCATTGCAATGCAAACAAAGCAATTAGAGAAATACCTTAGCAACTGCATAGCGACACCCTGGCAACCACTCAGAACACCCTAACAATTGCATAGCAACACTAAAAACAACCACAACTGCAGCAATATTAAAGTGTACTGCAATTGCACTGAAATGCACACAAAGCAATTAGAAAAATACCTTAGCAACTGCACAGCGACACCCTGGCAACCACATAATAAAGCACAGAACGGCATTCCGAATACTTTAGCAACTGTATAGCGATGCCCAGCCAACCCTGCAGTTAAAATGCAAAATAACATTTCTAATTCTAATTGAAATAGAGACATCCTGCTCATCTCCTTCCTGCTGCTCAGTGATATTTAAGAGTGAGGTGGGACCAATGATGTCATGTGAGCTGTCTCATGTTACACTGCATGTGGGTTTGGAACATGCTGATGATGTCATAATGATGGGAAGGGAGGAGAGACGCCTGAAGGAAGAGAAGTGAATGAACACGAGACTTTCAGCGCTGACTAAACATCCTCGGGGCTCTACGGCAGCTGCACTGGGTCAAGCACAAACAGACCATGTCAGCTTTACTGGTTCAGGCATGACATGTGTTTAAATGGTTCAACACACATTATCCAGGGTAACTTACAGTACACTTATGCTCAGAGTGATGCTCAGAGGAAAAATGGTGATAGTTGTGGGGTTTAAACTGACAACTTCCCACAGCACTTTAGGGAGCACTGGTTTAGATCGGTTTTTGAAAGTCTCTTCTGCTCACCAATGCTGCATTTATTTGATCTAAAAATACAGTAAAACAGAAATATTTTGAGATATTATTACAATTTAGATTAACTGTTGAATATATTGTAAATGTTATCCAAGCTATGGACTACTGTTGTCAGTGATATAAGTATTTGAAATGAGCATAATTTAATGTCTAGTGACAAATCAGGGAAAATTTATGACTAATTGAAATACATTTCTGGCATACAGGTCTAATCCAAATACAGGTGAACTAAAACTTTTTCTTGAGCATGTACTGAACGCTCTGTCCTCTCTCGTACTGTAAATCCTGAGATGGACGTTTCTCGTCGTGGCATTTGAACAGCTACAGAGGCCATTTGACTTCATGATCAAAAGAAACTTCAATTCTGCCATCTGTCACGCCGTATGCAGCTGCGCACTTCACTGACAGACATCTCGTTCTATAGAAACACACACACACACTGCTTTATTTTAATGCAGTGACCTTTTCAGAGATAAATAAGACAAGTCTGAAATGGCAGCCAGCCTTCCACACCATTAAGCTATTAAGCTTCAATGCAGAGAGAGAGAGAGAGAGAGAGTAAGAGAGATCTTGAGGCATTGACAGAATGTGTGTGTGTGGGTGTTTGCTGTTGCATTTTGCTTTTGCGTAGGATGATGAGTTTTCTAGGAACTGCACTTGTGTGTTCATGGTTCAAGTGCTGGAAGCCGTGTGAAATCGCTAACAGCTTCTGTACATACATATAGGAAAATAGAAAGAATTAATCTTTTAACAGATGCTAAATTCAAGTCCACAATTATCATGGAGATCAAATCCGCAAATTGCAACCAGCAACTTGTTACTTGCCTTCAGGGTTTACCACTAAACCATATACTATTATACTCGTAAAGTAAAAAAACTAGGGCTGTGCAAAAGTTAATTGCGATTAATCGCATCCAAAATAAAAGTCTGTGTTTACATTATATATTTGTGTGTGCTGTATATAATTATTTTGTATATATAAATACCTATGCATGCATGTATATATTTAAGAATTATTTGCGCTTAAATTCTGTATATATTTATAAATACATAATCTATATTATATAAATATAAATATTTTATATATGAATAACACATTTTCTTAAATATATACATGCATGTGTGTGTATTTATATATACAAAATAATTATATACAGCACACACAAATATATTATGTAAACACAGACTTTTATTTTGGATGTGATTAATCGCAATTAATTTTTGCACGGCCCTAAAAAAAACTAAACAAATTTTTAGTTTTTTTTCCCCAGTTTCCCCCCATTTTCCCAGTTCCTCCATTTAAAAAAAGACCTTTACGTTAGCACAAAAAAAAATTACGCATACTACACATCTTTCATGCAGAGTTTGAATGTTCATATAACATTTTTTAAATTCAAATTTCAAAATGAACATTCCATAATGTTTGAAGAATGATACAATGTAACGTTCGCTTAACATATGCAAAAATCTGAGGTGTTGAGGAATTTTGTTGAAAACAAAATTCTTGTTATGTTGCTTGTGCAAACTGTTTTTTTTTTTAGGATTCTTCGATTAATAAGCATATCAAAAGACAGCATTTATTAGAAATTGAAATATTCTGTAACATTATGAGTGTCTTTATTGTCACTTTTGGTCAATCCAATGCATCATTGCTGAATAAAAGTAATTTCTTTAAAAGAAAGTAATCTAAAAAAAAAAAGGTACAAAAACTGTCCCTGGGAGGCAGTTACACTTTTGTACCTAAAGGGTGCATATTGGTACCTTAATGGTACATATTAACACCTAAATTGTGCATATTAGCACCTAAAATGTACATATTACCACCTAAAATGGACAAAAGTTTACCTTTTGAAAAGGTACAGCACCAGTGACAGCTTTTGTACCTTTTTTTCTGAGTGTGACCCCAAACTTTTGAACAGCAGTGTATGCATTTCAAATATAGGGGCGAAATGGATCAGAAATATTGATGTCATACCACCACCTGACACTAGCAAAATTAAATAGCAAATCGGATTGCAACGTGGACTAAAGGTTCCCATCCCGACTGTTTAAATGATCAACATGACAACCCATTTTATGGGTGAACAAGGTCTGAAACCACAATGCACATCAACACACCAACAGATATACACTCTTTCACTCAAACATCTAGAGCTCAGCACCCTCAGCCTCCAGCTCCTGTAACCATGACAACACCTCCAGAGAGGAGAAGCACTATCATCCTCATATCAACGACTCAGAACAGCCAACACACATCAGATTTCCTGATCAGGAGAAGAATGCAAGAGATATGCGTTATTATAATCCTGAAGGAATGACGTGCGTCAGTCGAGGGAGGGTGACAGCGACGGCACAGTCTGAGGAAACGCTCGCGTGAACACATAAGAAAGCAGCAATAGCCTATGTATAAAACACTGTCAGATTGAGATTGGCCGTCGTATGATTTTGTCACGCGGTTTAACTTGTGTGGAAACGACGGCGGTTTGTACCATGAATTGGTAGGAACTGTGAAAACTGCACAGTGTGGTAAAGTTGCTTGTTTCTCACCTCACTGTCCTCTGAAGCGGCGGCAGCAGGTCGGATGAGGGAAGCAGGTGCGCGAGGATGAAGATGCACATGCAGGAAGAGAGAAATAGTCATCATTTCATCTACTCACTCACAGTAAAAACAGAGTAAAAACAGTCCCCGTGTCTGTGTCATTACCGGATTTCATGAGCCTGCTCTTATATCTGATGTTGGTGCTCATGTTTCGGCCTGTCTCGCTCTCTGCAGTTCTGCTGGGCTCGGCTTCGGTCTGTCTCGAGCTCGGAACCTCAGGGGTGGAGGGGCGTGTCCAGCGCATGCGAAACCCCGCCCGTACATACGTCATTCATAGAAACCTATTACAGAATACTACAGCTGTGCCTAGGGCGTTCCTCTTTTTCTTGCTGAATTTTTTCATTTCATTTCAGAGTGAATCTATTTTTTTTTTTTTTTGATGTATGCAAATCCAGGATATTTACTTATTTTTATTTTTGCTGTTGTTGTTATTGTTCCTTGAAAGAGATACAACCACGCTCATATCCCTGCTCATACATGTATTTACTGTATAAGTTCTGCAATAAAAAAAATAAATAATAAAAATACTACAGCTGCACCAGTCTTCCTCTTTTTCTTGCTGAATTTTTCATTCCTTTTCAGAGTAATTTTACTTTATATAAAAAAATAAATAATAATAATAATAAAAAACTTCAGCTGCGCCTTATGACGAGATCTTTCATGGACCATAAATGTTCCTTTTTTTCCTACTTTTGTTTGCTATTGGATTCTTACATTGTGCTTGTTACTTTGAATTTAAAAAGATCAAATCAAATTGGTGCAATAAAATATTCAGAATTAATTAATATCATTAAAATATAAAAATCTTTTCATCAAATCAATTATATTAAATCTAGTTAAAAGTACTTCAATAAATAATATTTAAGTCTTTTATTTAATAATTCACTTTATCAATTGAGCATTTTAAATTTAACTGTTTGTTTAGTTAAAAAAAACAAAAAAAACAAACAAAAAAACAAGCATGTGCCAAACATTCTTTTTAAAATAAATCAGGATAAGCATGAAATTTGCAGCATCAATTAAACTAGTCAAATGGTAAAGGAAAAAGAGTTTTAGAAATGAATGAAATTCATACAAATACACAAACCATTTCTGAGACCTCAAACATTCATGCTTGCAAAACAAATGACTCAGAAAGTTATTTATTTCTCAATAAAGCAAGTACAAAAAGGAAGATGTAAAACAGGGAAGTAAGCGTTACCGTACCGCACAACTGTTATTTCTTTAAAAAGGCCTAAACAGGAGATAACCAAGTCAAAATAACTGGGCTGAACCACAAAATAAAATCAGTGTGTTTACTGCAGACATCAATAATTAGCAGATAACTCACTACAATGCTCTCACATGTCTGACGGTGCGTTTTAAAACATCGAACATACAGTAAAATGTACCAGCTGGTAAACAAAATATATAAAGTCCACTGCAGTAGATGCTATTGTTTAAACGTAGTAAATAAAGTAAAAAAAGCAATAAAACTGATAGAAAACCCCACACCATGAGAATATAAGTATAAAAGTAGAGAAAGGCTACAAATGTGTGCATTTAAGTGGAGTTTTAAGGCATTTCTGTGAATCAAAATACAGCTGTCCACAATAAACATGTCTTTATCCTCATTTTAGTACCATTACTAAATTCCCACTTTCTAAACACGAAAGGTGAACTTTGTGCAATTTTTCCTTTTAAAAAGATACTGATCAGATATTGCATTATTGACCAAATGCAACATGATGTCAAGAGATTGTCCAATTGTAGTTTTTTCATGATACAATCTGGCAATTGTAGCTTTTATGTGCTTCCAATTGGACTTCAGCTTGTATTCCTGTAGCGTCCACTAGAGGGAAACCCTGACCAGTGCACAGCTTGACTTGACAAATAGAGATTTAAATGCATTTAAAAGGAAAATAACCGATGATATCAGATATTATGATACTTTTCGTGATGAAATTTGACATACATCTCAGTCAGTTTCTCCATCAAGAACGTAGTGACCGCTTTTTTTGAACACAATGCCTGTGAATGCATCACGATTATGAACCTGTCCATTTGATAAAACTGTAAACTTGACCAGGTACAACATCCTCTTATTTGATCCTATCTATCCATAAGCACTCTATAAAGTATCGACGAGGTTATCTGGTAAACGTATGCCAGTCTAACGCATGAAAAACATGACTGGGACAAGCCAAGCAGCTTAAAAAGAGTGTTTTGGCACAGAAAAACGCTGAGCTGACCACAAACCCTGATCAATATACAGATGCTGAACATTGTCAGTAAAACCATGATATAAATTATTAACAGCATCTAACCTGATTGGACAAAGACTGATTAAATCAAATCATAAATGACCGTTGGTTTCAGTGTCGAGGTTATTCAAATGGGCGGAGCTGCGATAGTGATTGGTTACATTAATTAGGCATCATTAACATTATGTTCCGACAATCTGATAAACATGAGGGATAAGAGAAAATAGTGTTTAGAAAAGGGTAGGATAAATGCACCCTCAAGTCAGATGGCACTTCCTGTTCCCACAACATACATACAAACAGACACACACACACACACACACCCACACACTTAGTCATCCCCCGGTTTCATCTTCATCTGAGCTTGCATCTGAGCGATCATCTGCTGCATGCGTCTCAGCTGCAAAAGAAGAACAAGCTGATAATATGTATATAAAACATATAAACAAATTAATAATTAATAAAATAATTAATAAGTAGAAAAGTTTCCTGAGCAAATCATCATATTAGAGTGATTTCTGAAGGATCATGTGACACTGAAGACTGGAGTAATGATGCTAAAAATTCAGCTTTAATCACAGGGGGGAAAAAATTTTATTTAACATATTCAAATAGAAAATGGATTTTTTTTCAATTAAAAACAGTAATTTTGTGAAATATTACTACACTGTATTTTTATCAAATAAATGCAGCCTTGCACATCTCTTATATCACAGGAATAAATTACATTTTACAATATTTTCAAATAGAAAACTGTTATTTTAAATTGTAATAATATAATTTCACAATATTACTGGTTTTACTGTATTTTTCCCCACATAAATACACCACCGTGAGTAGAAGAGACTTCTTTCAAAAACATTAAAACAGTAAAACAGTGTGTGTGTGTGTCACTAAAATATAACATTTAATCTGGTGCAATAGAGGAAATTATTTCCAGCTAAATTTCCAATCAGAAGTGTGTGTTTGAGTATTTTCTAGGGATGCACCGATATGAACATTTTGGCCGTTACCGATAACCGATAATTCTTTATTTTTGAAAGCCAATAACCGATATATTGGCCGATAAATATAAATCCAAATTTGCGTATAATTTGAGAGCCTGATTACAAAAACAAAAGCCTCATCAGTAAAAGCCACGTCCTAAACATGTTCTTATAATAATTTTATGTAACCGATATGACATACTGAACCATATTTTCCTTTTTTGAAGTGATTCCAATCATATTTCAAGCAATTCAAAGCCATTGTGTTGAGCAGTACGCATATGAAGAGTCTCAGCTGAAGGAGATAATACACTATTTATCAGCTTTAATATATCAGACAAATTCTTCTATTGGGCCGATAATGATAACATTTAAAATAAACCGATATCGGCCGATACCGATATGGTGGCCGATATATCGTGCATCACTAGAAATAGAAAATATAAAAATGCAGTGATTTACTTTTGAACTTCCTTCAACAAAGAATCACAGAAAAACACCAGGTTCCACAAAAATATTATGAACCATTGTTTTCAACATAATGACAATCAGAAATATTTCTTGAACACCAAATCGTCATATTAGAGTGATATATCGTGCGTCACTAATATTTTCCTTTTTTAAAGTGATTCCAATCATATTTCAAGCAATTCAAAGCCATTGTGTTGAACAGTACAGTACGCATATGAAGAGTCTCAGCTGAAGGAGATAATACACTATTTATCGGCTTTAATATATCAGACAAGTTCTTCTATTGGGCCGATAATGATAACATTTAAAATAAACCGATATCGGCCGATACCGATATGGTGGCCGATATATCCTGCATCACTAGTATTTTCACAGTTTACTGCACAACATCTAACATTGTTACACCTCATGTAGACTGACACGTACACATAAACACAATAAACAACAGTGGTGACTATAGATGTTCTTTAGTCATTTTAGTTAAAGTTTTAAACATGAATATTTTTTATTGTTACACAAACACATCACTTCACTTCAGATATTAACCTCCGCAGAGCCGTGTCGAGCACTTTTATCGTGACTTTCAATGTCAAACAGCCATTCACTCTCATTATAAAGCTTATTATGTCCACAGACAAGGTAGAGTATGTTGTATGATGTATTGCGACATCAGAAACGAAGACTACGGTACACAAGTCAAATTTGTAGTTTTCTTATGCCTCATTAGAACTACATAAATGCGACCCGATCTGGCAATCTTACATTATAGCAGATATAGGACCGCAAAGCGAATCCAGAAGTGCCTTTCACCCTGTTACGACTTAATGAACCACTGATTTTGGAAAGATTATTTTAATACACAAACACACACACACTTTACATTGTAAGTGTACATACTCGATGTTCAGTACTGCAGGAAGTGGATCTCATTTCCTGTGCAGACATGCATGTTTATAAACTGCACTGATTGCATCCGCACCTGACTGGGATATACATTCCCATAGGCCAGAGTATCGCAAACAAATCACGCACGATATGTATGGTTTCACAATATTACTGTTTTTACATCAGCCTCGGTGAGCAGAAGAGACTTTTTTTCAAAATCATTACAAAATCTTAATATATAGTGATTATTACAGTATGTTTGAACCGATTGTGAAAATGATATGCATATGTGACTTACCTCAGCCTCCTTCTCCAAGAGGATCTGGTCTTTGTCCATCACATCTTCCTCAGCATCCCTGCTGGATCACATGGTTTCAGAACAAATATACACCAAACATCACTCAAATCCCTTGCAAAACACTGAGCAAAAGTATAAATATTAGAGCCCGACCGATAAAGGATTTTGAAGGCCAATACCGATACAAATATTTTTGGGTTTTAAAATCCGATATATCGGCCGATATTATTTTTATTTTTATTAAATATTGTTGGATTTCACGCACGTGTAAAAGAAAAGCTAACTTTTCTGCACAAGATACGTTTGATACTTTTTCTCCAAGTCTAAATGTTCACTCTTCGCAAGTATAACTTACATTTTACAATGCAGGGACTGTAACTAGAGATATGCTAGTTATAAATACAGTAATCATTACTTTATTTAGGCAGAAAAAGTTCATTGTGGTTTCCAAGCTCATTAATGTTAACGTTAGCGGTCGTTTTTATTAAATTTTTTATTAAATGTAATTTTATTTTTATTTTATTTTTTATTAAATGTAATTTCCAGGCGAAACGCTGCTGTTTTCGTAATAATTAGTTTCTGTAATAAATCAGAATCCGGTTTATTTCCAGGTTTTCACATACGAGGAGTTTACCTTGGTATATTGGTGCTTAACCGTACACATAAACATAAATAAAGAACTAGTAAATAGTTCAAAAGTACATGTCTACAAAAAATATACTGCAGATTTGACTATGATTTGATGTTTCTCACGCAACCTCCGTGTCCTAAAATCCCACAATGCCTTGCGTTTCTGGGATCCGCTGACGTCACGATCCTATTCTCTATACTATTAATGTAAGAATTGCTACAGTGTTGGTGTGGGGCTATTTTGAGCCTTGTTAGTGGTAATAACAAGCGATTTTTATTTGTCATTACTCTATGCCCTATATACTAGCGTTATACTAGCGTTATAGGCTAAACTGTTTTTAGAGATAAAACTATTTACATTCGGCAATCATGAAAACAAATCTCAGATAACGGTTGACTAGGTAACAATGTGTAATTAGACCAAAGGTTCATTTTGTGCCGGAGTTGTCCTTTAAGTTAAGCCCGTTTCACTGACAGCTTGCAATTTGTTCTTATGTATTTGTTGTGCTTAGCATTGAGAAAAAAATAATAATTTAATACTGTAAAATCTGGAGACATTAAATTAAGTATATACAGCCCTATTAACCATGGAAATGTGCAAACTCCGTTCACGCGTAGTGGGGATCAGTAGGGTCAGTCATACTCTTATTTGTAGGATTTGGACAAAATTAAAACCAATTTGATGGAAAATCGCTTCAGAAATATTTAAGTTTTGCACTATTTCTATTTTACCAATCAAATAAGCAAGTGTGCGATGGATTGAGTAATGTTTGATCATCAGGTCTCAACTGTAAAATGTCTTACTCTTTCAATTGAGCTGTTATGAACTTAAAAAAAGGTAAAATAACAGGGATTAACAAGGATAACGGCACTTTATGACCCCTTGGCACTTTGTGATGGTGTTGATTTGCCTTACCTGCCAGCTCGCTTTAGTCTCTCCGAACGGAAGTTCTCATAATGGAGATCTTGAGTGACCTCCTGTAGGTCCTGCATGTGAGTTCTACACACACACATACACACATTACAGATTTATGTCAGCAGAGGGCGCTGCAGAACAAATGTAGACATCAAGCCAACAGTCACCCAAATTGTCTTATAAGATCTCACAGGACATATTTCCTCCAAAATCAAAGAAATTATATTTTTGCATAAAAAAATTAGACCCTATTTTACCACCAATCAAGTTTTTTTTCATGGAGACATATTTGTAACAATTATGAATCAAATTTCACCTCAATTTTACAATAATGTAGTGCAAAATAACCCTTGACTAATTTATTTAATTACTTAACTTATTTGTACATCATTGTGGTGTTCGTTGTTCTACCTTTCATTTTGTATGCCGATTTAAATATATTTCTTTTTCAGTAATAGTTTACAATGATTAAGGCCTCATTTGTTAACATGAGCAATATATTTTTTTTAAAGCAATCATTAATTTTTGTAAATATTCTGTTTTGGTAAATTTTAGTTTACAGTGCATTAACAAAGGTTGACAAATACAACTTATAAACGTAGAAATTACCAAGATTGACCAAGATTAATAAATGTTCTCATTGTTCGTCGTTAGTTAATGTTTTATAATATAGTTAACGAAAGTCAAGAAATAAAACCTTATCATAAAGTGTTACTCATTAATCACAAAGTGAATCACCATTTAGAATAAATAAATCATACAGATGCATTACATGTAAAGAGAATTTGGAGTGGAAATCTGTCGAAAATGGTAAAAAAATTGGCTTAATTTTCTTCATGCAATTTTTTTTTTTTTACTTTTGGAATGAATTTTTTTGTACGAATCACCCTGTCCTTATCTTATTTTAAAGTGTTTTTGCAAACGCTCTATTGTTAAGTAAGCCATGTGTGAAAAGTTTCATTTACATCAAGGAGTCTCAAAGGTACGGCAAAGAAAACATTCTGTTGGACTCTAAGGTTCAGAGATTGGAAATGGTTATGTAAACATGTTTCACCTTTTTAGTTTTTACTATTACGTTTAGGAGGTTAAGACACCTCGACGTGTGTGTGTGTGTGTGTGTGTACTCACACCAGCATAGTGCGCAGCTTGAGGAAATCATTGTGCTCGGGGTTTTCCACCTCCACCACCCCCCACGGGTACAAGCGTCCACGGATCTTCTTCCCCTTCACCTCTATCAGCTGGTTGGAGCCGATGACAGCAAACGGGATACTGGCCTGCACACAAACACACTCGTTCAACTTCAGTCAAAGCCTTTGGGAGGTCGGGCAGTGTTACAGAGGTGATAATGAACTTGAAAACTTTGACCTCTGACCTTTAGGACACGCGTCTGTTCCTTGAATTCTTCGTCTTCGTCCGAATCAGCGTCGGGAAGCTGGTAGATCCGGATTCCTTGCTCACTGATCTCATCCAAAATCTGCACGAAATAAAAACTTTTAAAGCTATAAACCTATACGTTCAGAGGTCTGTGGACCAAGGGCAATTCAATTAGCTGAAGTATAAGTATAAGAAGTACAACTATATGTCTATATTTTTTATATATATATATATATATATAAAATACATTTTAAGTTTATTTATAAGCTAAAAACCTTTACGTTCAGACCCTGTGTAATTGAATCAGCTGAATTATAAGTACACTTGTAAATTTAAAATTAAGTAGTTATTTTATATATAACTATATATAACTATATATATATATATATATAAAACTATATATATATATATATATATATATTGTTACTTTCAAATATTAACTCAATAAATACATAATAATACATTCTTAATTTATATACATTTATCATAATTATACTTGTAAATTAATCATTAAGTAAAAATAATTAAGTTTAAATAATTATTTACATTTACAATTATTAAGTAAAAATAAATTATTAATAAAAAAAAAATATGATATACATTTATACACACACGTGGCTTTCTGGCAAGGACAAAAAATGCATTAAAAAGTCTTCACCAAAAAAATAAAGAAAAAAATGTATATATACACACACACACACACACACACACACACATACATATATATATATATTGCTCTGACTGTGCTTCTAAATCATTGGATGCTAATCCTAGTTTATTTCTTGAACTTTCTGCACGTTGTCATTTGGATCGCTCTCAGAGAGACTGAGGAAACTCTTTGATGCAGAAAACAGGAATCGTATGAATCACTCAATATAAACCAACTACTGGAAACTGGATCCACACGTAGGGAGTTTACAGCCAGTCAGAGAACAGATACAATCAGACCGAAACAGATCTTGGGCCGAGAGCTGAAACCATTGCCCCAATAACCCCATAACCTGAAAATCTTTCACCACACACCAAACTAAACCTGTGAAAACTATGATAAATTATATATATTATATATAAATATTTCATATATGAATAACACATTTTCTTAAATATATACATGCATGTGTGTGTATTTATATATACAAAATAATTATACACACTACACCCACATATATTATGTAAACAAACCTTTATTTTGGATGCGATTAATCTTAATTAATCTTTTCAAAGCCCTAATATATATATGAAATGGCACTTCTGAAGCACCTGTGGTGGATCAGACATTGGGATTTGTTTTTCTAACTTCAAAGCTGTTTTCCTAAGAAGCACATTCACAATGCCATTACGTAACGACGCCCACAGCGCCACCAGCAGCCTCTTCCTGACATTCTGAGTGCTTTCATGTAATCTCAGCGGGGCTGGTGATTCAATGGGAGAGCAGCTCCTGCTCCGCTGGTCTTTACAGAAAACCCCTCCTGTTATGATTAGTCCTGTTTTCATAGCGAGGAACCGCAGCGAGACAGGACCGTGTGTGTGTTATTGTTTGCATGGGTGTCATTGTTGCGTGTTCAGAGTCCAAATAAACACGGCACAGTCGGGCCCGTGGGGAACGTGACTGTAGACAAGCTTCCTCTGATCAAACAGAATCTGAGGTGAGCAACAATATGAAGAAGGGTGCAAGATTTATAAGGATCCATCTTGCCCATTCGTGCCAAATCTGAGGTGTGGACAGATGGAGATTAGAGCCAGACCGATATTATCGGCCGATATTAGGCATTTTCCATAATTTCGGTATCGGCAGTTATAATGGCCGATAAATGAATATTTAAAAAATAAAATAAAAATGGACGAAACACGCTTTAATCATCTCTCCTTGGCCTGTTATATTGAAAATGTATGTTTTACAATTTGCAGTCTATTGCTAAATTATGGCTCATCATAGACTAGCTAACTACAAAGCAGGCTAATTATCATCAGTGGAAGACCGCTAACGTTAACATTAATGAGCTTGGAAACCAAAATGAACTTTTTCTGCCTAAATAAAGTAATTATTACTGTATTTATAACTCACATATCTCTAGTTACAGTCCCTGCATTGTAAAATGTAAGTTATACTTGGGAGGAGTGAACATTTAGACATAGAGAAAAAGTATCAAACGTATCTTGTGCAGAAAATTTAGCCTTTCTTTTACGCGTGTGAAATCCAACAATATTTAATAATAATAAAAAAATATCGGCCGATATATCGAAATATCGGATTTTAAAACCCAAAAATATTTATATCGATATCGCCTTCAAAATCCTTTATCGGTCGGGCTCTAATGGAGATTTTGACATTTTTTGGATGACTTGACCTCCAAATGGGAATATAAAGACTTCGCTTCACAATGAACAAAGAAAAATGGCACAATAGTGACTTTTAAGCACAGGAACAGAAAGTCACGATATGGCCGTATGTAAAAACTGAAACGCAGATTAGTGACATATTGACAATTTTATAAACTGCTAAAATCAGTAGTTGTGTCCCAAAGTCGACCCAGGCAGCAAGTGTGTGTTTGTCGGTTTTGATATCTGCCCCGTCAGCAGTTTTTACACTGCAGTTAATACATTATGTTGATGCTATCATACCTTACGATCGTTAAATAATATATCTGCACATCAGATATTCATTGGAGACTCAATCTAGAGACTGCCACAGATTCAATAATCCTGATATCTCTGATAAGGTAGAACTTGAAACATGTGAGAGATTTTTGAGTTTTTTTTATTAAAAAAGATCCTCTTTTATTCCTTCTCACTCTAATACTCTACTTTGAATAGTTTTCAGCTGGTGTTTTTCTCTGACCTGAGGAAATTAGTGATGCAGATGAAACTTATTCTGTGTTTCCCCTACCATTGTTTTAGGCAAAAACGACTCTCGTCCCCCCTAAAATGCTGACGAAATCCAGTCATAAAAAAGTAATTTACTGTATATTTTCGAAGAATAAATAGAAAGCGGTTCAGTACACTTGAAATCAAATCGTGATGTAGACTAGCGTGTGTGAATATTAAACCACAAAGACTATTTAAATACGAATTCTCCTTGCCTTGGAAACTCAAAATGTCTTCGCGGCAACCCGTCAAAATAAAAGTTCGGTTTAACTTGACAGAAATATATTACTGTTGTACAGTAGAATTTAGATATGTCGTAATGTAATAATACACGAACACTAATCCAAATAAATTTAATTTTTTAAACAAAACTGAATTTAAGGAATAATCCATGTTTTAAATTTAACAGTAATGCTCATTGTGCAGCATGTTATTATAGAAAGTTTATGATAAATGATAAAACTTGTGTTTTATGGCTTCATTTTATTACCAGCAAAAACACAACACAGAATTAGTGTGGAATTTTTTTTCATATATATATATATATATATATATATATATATACAGTATATATATATATATATTTTTTTTTAAATGTTCATAATACATGATTTCAATTAATTAGACATGATTGCTCCACAACACCATCAGGTTCAAATCCTATGGGAAACACTGTTATTGTTCCCTCTGTAAGTGATGAATGATTTGTTACTTGCAATTCTGGTTACATTTGGATTTTACTGGATCTGAGCGCCGCTTTTGACACAGAACAATGACAATATCCTTCAGACATGCATTGAAATACTCTGGTTTGAGTCATATCTTAAATATGACTCATTCTCAGTGGCTACTGGCCAGTTTTTCTCTCTTGTGGGGTTCCTCAAGGGTCCATTTTGGGGCCATTACTCTTTAATCTGTACATGCTTCCACCCAGTAATGTAATCAGGAAATGTAAAATTTATTTTCATTTCTATGCCGATGATTCTCAGATGCACCTTCCTTTAATATCTAGAGACTCTCAGCAGCCTCTAATTGAGGATATAAAACGCTGGATGGCAAATCACTACCTCCCATCTATTCTTAACAATGAGAAAACTGGGGTGATTATCTTCGGTCCCTCCGAAACCAGACAATCTAACTTAGACATAAGCTATAAGTCACATTCAAAACAAATGAATAAGTCTTGAAAACAAAATAGCTCATTTGTTAAAAGCTTTGGCACAGAGAGCCAAGGTCGCGCTGCCCACACACTGAAACATTCAGGAGCAAAGAAACTTGTTATCAACGCTGCCCCGTGACTTTCGGTAAGAAGATAGCTTCGCTACTGAATCACAACATTATATTTCTCAGCAACGAGGGGGTTATAGATCGCTATTTTGAAGTAATTAAACTCAATAATTAAATGCTACAAGAATTCATTCATTCAAATAAATGTAATCTTACGCAATATAACACACAACTTTATCTCTGTGTCTGATTCAAAGCGAGCAGATTTCTAGATCTAACGAGCAGTAATTGATGAAAATAACCATCAATTTGACCTTTCTGGTCAAATATTACAGAGCAAACATCAATAACAGCTTTAAGTTGGTACACTCTCAGAAAAAAGGTACAAAGCTGTCACTGGGGCTGTACCTTTTCAAAAGGTAAACTTTTGTCCATTTTAGGTGCTATTATGTACATTTAGGTGCTAATATATACATTTTAGGTGCTAATATGTCCATTTCAGGTGATAATATGTCCATTTCAGGTGCTAATATGTACATTTCAGGTGCTAATATGTACATTTCAGGTGCTAATATGTACCATTAAGGTACCAATATGCACCCTTTAGGTACAAAAGTGTACCTTTTTAAAAGGTACAGCCCCAGTGACAGCTTTTGTACCTTTTTTTTTAAGAGTGTATAAGCGGGATGATCCACGGCTAGCTGTGCATTAAATGATTGACTGGCTGACACTAAGCATAGAATCGTGTGTGTGTGTGTGTGTGAGAATTGTCTACAGTACTTAACTAACTTAATTACATTAAAAACATTCTTGTTAACTGAAGTAAAGTTGCAAAAACCTATTTAAATATTAGATTCAAAACAAAAATTAGAAATGTTACAAAGCAACATTTTTTTACTAAATAGCTTTTGTTATAAATAAAAGCTAATTCAACATTAAATAAAAACTATAATATAACTCTAAAATAACACTGGCGTACAGTAGCGTACATTGCGCAATATTAAATATTAAAATGAAAGAACAATGATTTCAGTTTTACATGACCAAAAAGGTTGAATTTATAGATACTACCTTTGTTAAGTTAATGTTAGCAACTATGCTAGTCTTTGTCCCATGCTAAAAAATATGAATTTATAATAAATAAAACAAATGATGTCCTGAACAAAACATCCAGAACCTTTCACATACTGGTACAATGATAAAAGTTTTTTTCACTTTATACAGATTTTCCACAGTCTATGGCCAGCACTGAGAATCTTGAAGCGAGTTATCGGCGCGGGCTTCAACACAATCATGACCCCTGTCTATCTCTGAGGCTAAATGTGTTTGGATTGGCAGGACCTCTACACGATTGGCAGAGGCACCTGGAGTCTGGCCTGAAACAATGGCACGGGAGTTTCTCCATGGCTCCGAACTGAAAAGGGAAGTGAGTTTCATCTATTATGCTTGTAATTTGTTTGTCATAGGATGCATTATGAGTCGTGACCATATGTTCTGGGAGCAACTACCATGCCACGCTCAAAATTGCTTAAATCACCTTTCTTTCCCATTCTGACATTCAGTTTGGAGTTTAGGAGATTGTCTTGACCAGGACCACACCCCTAAATGCATTGAAGACACTGCCATGTGATTGGTTGATTAGATAATTGCATAATAGATAATTCCTAATAATCCTTTAGGTGAGTGTATCCACCTTATTCCTACGTCCCATGACGCTTTGCGCGAAGTATGGGTGTAACTTCCGTTAAGCTGTAAACAATCAGTGAAAAGCTCACTCTATGAATGCAATACGTAAAAATAGTGTGACAATGAGATGACATTAATCGACTAACACTTAAACCATCGAATATTAAAATGAAATTTAAAAGTTCAACAAGGTACTTTCAAAGGACCAAAAATAGCCCCTTATGCGCCAGTCTTTGGTTATCAATGTATAGGCAAATATACAGTATATCTGTATTGTATAACAAGCCTCGATCAAAAATGTTCATTAACTTCAGCATTACGTGACACTATATTAAAGTGATTTTCGTCATTTTGACAGATAAATTGCATTTACCTCTGAAAACAAACCTGGAAAGAGACGTGAGGATTTGAGGAGAATAACGAGAGATTCTTTGTGCAATTATTAATGGAAAATCGTAAATTAAATTCGGCAGAACAGACCACAAATGTGCCGTATATGTTGTCCTTTTCATACTTTTACAGCGGATAGCAAAGGAAAAAATAAAAATCGTCATGAGGAAAAGAAAGCTCTTGTTATAACGTCACGTTAAAATTAGGGATGCACCAATATGACAATTTTGGTCAATACCGATAACCGATAATTCTTTATATTTGAAAGCCGATAACCGATATATTGGCCGATAAATCTAAATCCAAATTTTTTGACAATTTTTGAGTGCCTGATTATATAAAAAAAAAATTCTCCTCATTAAAAGTCAAGATAAACACAATTATGATGTTCTTATTTTAATATTGTGTAGCCGATTTGACAAGACTTGCGATGCACATTTGGCACTTTAACTGGATTTTCCTTTTTTAAAGTGATTTCAATCATATTTCAAGCAATTTAAAAGCATCATGTTGAACAGTGCACATCTAAAGAAGGAAATAATACATTAGTTATCGGCTTTTAGATATCGGCTAAATGTTCTTTTTGGGCCGATAACGATAACATTAAAAATGATCATTTATCGGCCGATACCGATAATGTAGCCGATATATCGTGCATCCCTAGTTAAAATACCAAGTATAACGTTATTCTCATGATGTCTGAAAATAAGTCATGCGGCAAAATTGACGGCTCATCCAGTCAAAGTGACAGATCAGCTTTATTTGTAGGGCAACCTTATAATTTTTAAATGATTCCTTTCAGCCTTTTTGAATGGAAGTTCCCCAAACCGGAAGTGCCGCCCATAATTCAAAACGCACAAGGTGGATAAAGACTAAACCAGTTAGTCAAGCTCACATCTTTAGGCTAGTTGCAGTAAGCAACTTACATTTAAAAAGCACATTTGAGGAATAACAGAGATTATTTTGCATCTGTAAATAAATATTAGCATCTAAACATGGATCTGACACTCTGGGAAAATATTGGAGTGCCAGAAAACGTAATGTAAAGGAAAATAGTGCAGTAGGTCACAAACAAAATGACCAGATTATAGACGAATCTCTAAATGACACAATCTCAATAACTGTGCATTAGTTGGATAATGTGACACTAAAAAGGCTCGTAAACATTTGGTCACTTGCACAAAAATAGCAGCCACAAACAGGAGAGGCGCTAACACATGAAAATAAGTTAAATATAGTTTTCCTGTCTACAGACCAATTATTATGAGATTATACTTCTGGGAGCAAAACAGTGGTTTCTCGCAGTCAAGTTTCAGCATGAATAAGCACCTTGAATCCAACCACTCCCTGCAGTTTTGACACGGTTTAAAACACAAAAACACGTTGTTATCATGCGATTTCTACTTGGTGGTTTAAAAATGACAGAACTCAGCAGTATGAACAATTATGAAATACTGTAAAAACACTACTCAGCTGTAGTAAAGCGTGTCAAGTCCTTAACTGTGATCTCTTGTCTCGGGATAAAACCGCTGGCTACCTGCAGCTCGTGAAGGCCTTTCAATCGTACAAAAACACACAGGGGTTTTATATAATTCTGAAAGAAACTCAACAGGACTGAGCAATTACTTGGACCTGTTTGTGTGTGTTGGTCCCAGGGCTAAAGCTAATCCGGCGTCTCTGAAACAGCGGGATGCGAGGAGACGCTCACTCCAGCAAATTCCAGTCAGGGATGAGTGTGTGGAGGCCTTTGGCAACCAGATGCTACAATTAAAGTATGAACAATTGGATAAGAACAGCAAAATTTTAGCTGATTGTAACTTCTTGCTGAAGACGTCACAGTATTTCATTATCAGGGTCACATTTTGGTATTCCAAAGAAGAAACTATTTATATTTAATTACCTTTGTGTATTTCTAAACCTGTATGACAATTTAGAAGAATCATACTGGTCATTGAGGCTTTAAATGGACACAAAAGCACCATGAAAGTAGTATAATAGTAGTCCACATGATTTGTGAAATGTATGCATTTAAATCACTATTATTTAGTAATTATTCAAGCTGTATGGACTACTTAAACAGTACGTTATTGGTGGTTCAAAGGGATAGTTCACTTTGAAATTAATTTTTGGTATGTTTTAGCTTACCTCAGGGGCATCCAAGATTTAGGTGTCTTTGTTTCCATAGTTTCAATTTTGATATTTTTAGGTCAAACCGTTCTTGTCTGTCAGTCATATAATGGAGGTCTATGGTCACCACCTCAAAGAGAAGTCCAAATTAAACATGATTTAATGACTCGTAAATGTAAGTACACATTGATGGCCTAAGATAAGAAACGAGCGGTTTGTGTGAGAAAACGAACAGTATTTATATTGTTTTAACTCTTGTTACGCACTGTGCATGCTCTTTGAGGTGGTGACCATAGACCTGCATTATATGACTGACAGACACGAACGGTTTGGAAACAAAGACACCTACATCTTGGATGCTCTTGAGGTAAGATAAAACATATCAAAAAGTTAATTTCAAAGTGAACTATCCCTTTAATGTCCTTTTTGCCGTTTGAAAGACTTGTATGTCCTATAAAATAAATGAACTCAGAAACAGATTTGGAACAGCATGAGGATGGGTAACATATTATTAGTGAATTTTTCTTTTAAAGTGTTCTTCAAAGGCAGATTTATTTAACTGGATTTGATTGTGCCGTTCTAAGTGGAGGTTATGGCGTGTTAAATGAAGGTCAAGTCTTGGTCCGAGAAAGCGTATGTGACCGGTGCTGGATATTTATTGTTTTATATGGGCTGCGTGAGCTGCAATTCCAGGATGCAATCATTCTGCTTGAGAACATGCATATATGTCCACACCCTCATTTAAAGGAGGAATGTGGACACGGACAAACCATGAGATATTCACAGTTTGAACTTCTGCATGATATCGAGATCACATGAATGAAAAGACTGGAAAGCCTTGAAAACAAAGTGACCTCACTGGTCTCTCACTGGCCCTACAACAACATACAGTACACAACAACACGTTTAACACCAAAGCCCTATGCTTAATGACCACACGGCCACAAAAACATAAACATAAACATACAGTGTGGTCAGAAAATCTGACACAACATTGAAAACCATTTGGTATATATATACTAGAGCCCGACCGATAAAGGAATTTGAAGGCCGATACCGATACAAATATTTGTAGATTTTAAAATCCGATATATCAGCCGATATTTTTATTTCAGAAACGTGCAACAAAACATTAACAGATTTCCCTAACATTAGTTATTTGTAGTCATTTATGAGTTTTAACTAAAATAATATAATGCATTTCAAAAAGAAACTTGTTTCTTTTATTGTCCCAACAGAACAGACTGATGATAGTGGCATTAGCTAGCTTTGTGGTTAGCTAGTCTATGATGAGCCATAATTTAGCAATGGATAATGTCATACTGCAAATTGTAAAATATACATTTTCAATATAACAGGCCAAGGAGAGATGATTCGTCTCATTGCTATAACTGTCACGCGCTATTAAAGAAATACTTCAGTCACATTGTCAAAAGTTAAAAGGACAGTCAGTCAACTACACTGTAACAACGTAACGCAACTATTACTAGCTAATCACGCTTCACTCTCGGCTTATTTAACAGCAGCAAAACACTCATGACATGGTTGAAGCGTGTTTCGTCTGTTTTTATTTTATTTCTGAAAAATATTTATCGGCCATCATAACTACCGATACCGATAGTTTGAAAAAAAAAATGCCGAATATCGGCCGATAATATCGGCCTGCCGATATATCGGTCTGGCTCTAATATATACACATTTAAATCTTTATATCTTACCATTTTCAGTTAATTTCCTGCTTTAAATAATATATATAGTATATGGTATATGGTTCCACTGATGCTCAAGATGCTCTTTTGAACATCTCAAATCATGCTGGACAACATGATCATGTTGACATCAGGGCTGATGTCATTAAAGCAAAAAAGCATTAAAATTGTCACTTAAGTTGCACTGCTGATAGTATTTATGTGTATAATAAATAATGAAACCATGCATGTTCAATAATAAAAACAAATGCATTGTCACAATTGCTCTCAGACTTTTTGACCCCACTGTGTTTTAAAAACAACAAGGCTGGTAACGTTTGGCAACCGCACAACCTTGCGTTGGTGCTTTCGTACATTTCTCCCATTGAGCCAACCGAGAGGACAAAGAGAGGAAAGCTTTGACAGTTTGGAGACTGAGATATGAGCGTGATGGGGATCACAGCATGGCAAACATCAACAATAACATTCAAATTCACATAAACACAACAATGCGACCCACCGAGCGCACCTACAATCTGACCTGTGGGAATCGCATGCGACTCGACTGAACAAATGTACGTCAGTTCGGTCACAAAGGCTTTCCTTCTCATACGGACAAGATCTGCTGCTGGCGTTTCCATACCAGTAGCGCTTCGGCATTTATCACCGCTATGGCGGGAAACGAGAGCTACCCAAACGTCCCTCGAGTACTTTATAAGTTTCAGGGTTTTATGACCTCACTCCGGCCACTGATAAGAGCCCTGCACAACGCTGACCCGGCTTTCCCTGCCAATCGGCCTGACACATTACAGGAAGGCCATATTGTTCTACACAAGCTGCTTCCCCCTTTCATGATGGTGCGAGAAAGATCGGGGAGAGGGTGGCAGTCCTGTGAGAATGAGAGCAAAGCTATCACGGTGAGAAAGTGAGGGTGAAAATCAAACATAAATATCAGTCAGGCCGCAAAGACACAATGGGCCATTTGTCATTCTTACGGCAGGGGCAACCTTGGGAAGCTTTACCGGTTGAGACGACATCATGAAATCGATCGGGAAATGCTGACTTGCGCTTCCAAATAATTCAGAACTGATGACTGGAAGTTGCGTCTGAGAGTCTTCTTGGGAAAAGATAAGGTAGACAGAAATCTGAAGGGAGTGTTCATGCTTTCCTGATAATCACTGATGTGAGAAAAGGGACTCAAGCACTTGTGGAGGTACCAACGAAAGAACAAGGATTAAACTTCCTCCAATTCATTCAACTAAACATTCAGATTTGATTGGGCAATTTCCTAAAATTAAGTTTTAAACAATCAAAGTTTCAAGTAGTCATGGGTTTCTCAGCAACGGCAACAACAGTAGTTAGTTCACATAAAGCTTAAAAGAAAAGTCTGATTTGTGTGGGAAAAAAAATGCTAGGACTTGGAATACAATGCATTTAATGCATGAACTACTTTCAATGTGCTAGAAAACAAACCATCAATGGTGGAATGTAACGAAGTACAAATACTTTTGTTACTTTACTTAAGTACATTTTTCACATATCTTTACTTAAGTAGAATAAATAGTGCATACTTTTTACTTTTACTTCGTTACATTTTGCAGCAATTATTATACTTTCTACAACTACTGTTACATTTTCTGATCAGTTTTTCCCTGCCAAAACGTAATCGGACCATCTGTTTGTTGCACGTTTGTCTCACCAGTGACGTTTGGTTGCCATAGATACATCAACTAAATGGGTTTATCGTGCAATTTATACGCGAAAATTTGTTTTTACATGCATAGGAAACACACCGTGTGTAATATACGTTTGGTTAGGATTATGGCAAGCCAAGAGGTTCAGAATTGCACCATAAATGAATTGCATCTACTGCCAAACATAGTTATTAATATATAGTAAGGATAAGCATGGTTTATATTGCCTAATTGCAAGCTTGTTTCGGAAATGGTGACAACATTTTTTTTTCCATCATTATCATTATAGGAGTATGAGTTAGAATTAAACGTTTTATTAATCATTAGAAAATAGTCATTAAGAGAATCAAATTACTTTTAATACTTAAAGTACATTTAAAATCAGGTACTTTTTACTTTTTTACTTAAGTATGGTTGTCATTGTGTTACTTCTACTTTTACTAAAGTAAATATTTATCTGGTTATTTGTACTTTTGAGATTCAGTACTTCCTCCACCACTGCAAACCATGGATTGGGCAAACACAGCAATGTGGGAATGTTTATGAAAATGTGTTTTTAAAATTACCTTCAGGAAGTCAAAACTGGCATCTAAGGAGCAGGCGAATAACAGGAACTACTATAAATACAAGCATTCAGTGTCCAAAGCGATCTCTAAATACGGACCAGCATAAGCAATGAAGCCTTGTGACTTCTTGTGTGTTGTGAGCCATCCAGGAAGTACATTTAATTAAGACTAAGAGTGATAGAAAACATTAGTTTTGTTCTTCTGCGTGAACTATTTCTATTTTGCATCACTACATGCTACATCCACACGTCATGAGAACACACATTGACATCTGTTTAGGTCATTTAGCTAATCTTTCCTGCAACTTAGATGGACGTACATGCAGTGATTGCAGGATGTGGACAGGACTTCATTAGTCTCTAATCTAAATCAGTCTCTAACAGGATCATTTTCTGTAATGACTCAATGTTTACACACACAAAAGACGCTGACAGAGCAGAGGTCAATTGGGACATTCAATCAGAAACGGACTAACTCAACATAAACATAACTGGGATTACAAGATTACTGGGTCTTTTTCTTTTCTCTTAATGCTAGTGAAAGTCATCGATCAGCAGGTGTCTGAGGGTTTAGCAGTTGTTTAGGTTAGTGTAAGTGCGTGGATTGTTGATTTGTGGGGGATGGAGGACAAATTCTTTCACTACTGTTTTGTTATCGATCTTTTGTCATGCAAAATCTAACGATGTGCAACATGTTGAGATACAGGAATATAGATTAGCACGTACTCTATACACAGACACACTAACCTTAGATTAACAGAATTAGGGCTGAGGAAACTAGATAACAAATTATTCAACCACTTTTGACTGAAGTTACATGTTAAAAATTAAATACATGTAAAAAAAAAGAAAAAAGAAGTATTTATTAGAATGCTATGAAACTGACTTTTTGCTACGTGTCGTTATTAACCCACAAAAATTGTGGACATGACAGAAAAGGCTAAAAAAAAGTCAAACTTTTACTTAATAAAACCAAAATACCATTCAAAAGTTTGGGGTTATAAAGAAATGCATGCACTTTTATTCAGCAAGGACAGATTAAATTGATCAGTCATTTATAATGTGCAAATAAATGCTGTGGTATAAATAAAGCAGCACTACTGTTTTAAAGAGTGATAATAAGAACGTTTCTCAGCATATTAGAATTATTTCTGATTCTGAAGAATCATGTGACACTGAAGACTGGAGTAATGATGCTAAAATTTGTCTGTATCACAGGAAATTTGGCTGTATCACAGGAATAAATTACATTTAAAAAATGTATTAATATAAGCAACAGTTGACTTAAATTTCACATTATTACCATTTTTACTGTATTTTTAATCAATTAAATGCAATAGAAGAGACTTCAAATTAAAAAAAAAATCTTACTGACTTCAACATTTCGAATGGTAGTGTGTAGATATATATATATATATATATATATAGTCATGGTCATAATAGGTGGATTGATGCAAATTTTTTGAATGAAAGATCAAAAGGATAAACAATGTAGATTTATTTTTACAGCCAGTTTTGATCATATTTACCAAGGGTGCCATCAATTCTGACCATGACTATATATATATATATATATATATATATCATTTTGTTTTTGTTTTTACAATTGGAGGGACGAGTTTTATTACTTTTATTACTAAAATAAACCTCCACCACTGCGTTCATTAACATAATTGTGCTCAAAGCAGCAGCAGAAATGCTGAACAAGCTCCAGTGCTCCTGTTGATCTGCACGAGCTTCCTGTGGGATTACAGATTACGTCCCAAAGAAGTCGAGCCAGATACACGCCACAACATAATCACCGTCCTACTTAACCTGCGGAGCACATCAGCAGGAAGACATGGAGCGTGCAGGTCGGCACACACCTGACCTCGCTTCAGTCACAATTTTTTTGTGGGTGTTAAAGGGAAACATCTGCAGAAAGCACAAGGAGGCCACGATTGTCCATGGAGAACCGTGCACTACACTACATACATGGCCAGGGTGTCTTTTTACATGCTTGTGTCCACGCCAGACTGCCAGGAATGTCACAATGCATGAACATAAACACATGCACATCAAGCGTACCAGTCAAAAGTGTGTTTCTACACCACAAAGAAGCTCAAATATACCATTTGTTGTTAGTTTTGCAACTAGTCCTGGATCACATGATCAGTTGTATTTGTTCTAGAGAGAAAAGGCTTGACCCTTACCCTTCTCTTGAGGCGTTCTCTCTCTCTCAGCGTGAGCGTGTCGGCTTTGGCAATTACAGGAACGATGTTGACTTTGCTGTGGATCGCCTTCATAAACTCAACATCTAGAGGCTTCAGGCTGGTAAAAACATCAAGCACACAAATCACATACAAAGCCTAAAAACTTTTACTTAGCAAGGATACATTAAATTGATCAAAATGTATAATGTTACAAAAGATTTATGCTGTTAGATTATAATTCACAAAAATATGACGCAACACAACTGTTTATAGTAATTTATAATAATCAGAAATGTTTCTTGAGCAGCAAATCATCGTTTTAGAGTGACTTCTGAAGGATCATGTGACACTGAAGACTGGAGTAATGATGCTAAACATTCAGCTTTAATCAAAATGCAATGAATAAATTACATTTTAAAATATATTGAAGCAGTAAATAGTTACTTTGTATTGTAATAATATTTGAGAATATCATTTTTACCGTTTTTCAATCAAATAAAATGCTTATAAAATGCAAAAACATGACAAATAATCAGAGTAAAGGTATGTTTGTACCAATCATTAATTTTCACCTATGATAATTATGTATGCATCTACCATTAAAATTCATCCTGAAATGATGTGATGGGCAAATATTTGTCGGCAATAAATGTTTATTTGGGACTGTTCGAAATCCTTCGATTTTTTTGTTGAGGTTTCAGGTGACCTAAGAATTTTTCTCAGAAGCTGCTGAAAATTAATTTTACACTTAGTCTGAAAGCATGTATGTAAAGTTTTTTTTTAATGATAATTCACATCATATTTGATGTAAACTTCAATTGTGATTCATGTTGCTGTAATTGAGGGCTAAAGCTAAACCACTTTCTGCCAGAATAAAATGTTTTATTGACTGATGTTGAAAGGCAGAACATGTGCAGGTGTTTTACCCGTGTCCAAACGGAGAGATGAAGTAAAAGCAGCAGTGTACTCTGTTGTCAACGATGTGTCTGCGGTTCAGTCCGCTCTCATCGTGCAGGTATCGCTCAAACTGATTATCGATATACTGGATGATCGTCTTAAAGCTGGTGAAGAGAATAAAGCAGAGAGCAGAGAACGAGCTGAAAGTGAATACTCGGATATAAAAGCTTGTGATTGTATTAAACAAGCGCATTAAACAAACATGGGATATGGATCTCAGCAGAACAAAACCACAATCTAATCGCAGGATAGCAAGACGCATTTTAGAAATGGTGAACAAACACTTAGTCTAAATAAAGCTTATCAAAACGCTCCACAACATCATGTTTACAGGTTCTTGTTCAGCAATGACGCACCACATGAACCAGTGTTATTTTAGCATCACTGAAATGTTAATAAATATATATATAAATATTTAATAAATATATATATATATATTTATTGTAGGTCCGTACAATATATATATATGTAAAGGTTTAGTAATTTTGCTGTTTTTGTAGGTTTTTTTTTTTTTAAAGGGATAGTTCACTCAAAAATGATGTCATTAATTACTTACCCTCATGTCATTTCAAACCCGTAAGACTTTTGCACATCTTCAGAACACAAATTAAGGTAATTTTAATGAAATCTGACAGAAATCTGAAATTTGACACTTCAATTTCATAAATATATCGTAAAACTAATCCATATGAATTGAGCGGTTTAGTCCAAATTTTCTGAAGAGACTTGATCACTTTAGATGATTAACAGATTGAATTTAGGCTTTAATTCACAAATAAAACTTGATCAGCGAACATAAACAAACGCTCAACCGAACCTGCATAACACGAGAATGAACCTCATTGGTTCTCGGACCTCAAGCGAACATTCTAGAGCTTTCATTTACCATATCAGATGTGTGCATTGATTGATTAATGTTTATATGTGAATAAAAGCCTAAATTCAATCTGTTCCTCATATAAAGTGATCGAGTCTCTTCAGAAAATTTGGACTAATTTTGAAGCATCAAATTGGTAGTTGCGTAGCCGTCAATGGAGGGACAAAAAGCTCTCAGATTTAAATTAAAATATCTTCATTTGTGTTCAGAAGATCAACGAAAGACTAATAGGTTTGGAATGACATGAAAGTGAGTAATTAAAGACATCATTTTCATTTTTGGGTGAACGATCTCTAATTTGTTTTGTTTTTCTTGTAAGTTACAAGTTGAACTAAATAAAAAATAGAACTGTTGCTTGGAAACTAGCTGAAATAAATACGTTTTTATATTTAATTCAGTTTCAGTTCACATTTATTTTAAGCAACAAAAATAATTTCATGGTTTAATTTAAGTTTTAGTTGACATGTACCAACTCTCAGTTCTCAGCACCAGATTCCCTTTTGCTCTAAAGTCTCCAGACTTATCTAAGCAGCACACGCTAAACCACTTCTGCTTCTGACGCAGATATGACCACAGCACTTCACTTTTCCAGATCTCAGCCTTGAGAACAGCCTCGCCGCCTTATCGAGAGGTGAAAGGAGGAAACATGACATGATAATATAGGTAGGTAACGTTACGTGGATGGCATATTTTCATTAACCGCATTAGAAATCTGTGAGTAAGAGATGGGGAGGATATTGTTCTTTCAAACAGGACGTTCCCAGCATTCCTCAGCAAGGCTCAATGACCAACTTACAAACACAAGGCAACAGCTGCCGATAATCCACAATCAAGTGCCATAAAGTAAATAGTCTCTGCTATGCAGATACATAGACACATAACACTATTAAGTTAATGTGCAAGGTCTAATTTTATGGTAGATATCTGTAATAATAACACATAGCTATTTCAACTACCCAAGGAACATTTTTATGCAAAACAACACAGGCACACATTACATTAACTTTATGTTTTAGAAATAAATAAGTAGGGATGGGTCAAGATCTGCATCTAGGTTAATCAACTATTTTTTAGCAAGATCACTACAGCTGTCAGACAGTTTGCACACAAGAAACCTTCTCTACATACAGTACATCATTTAAAGCACTAGAAATTTTACATAAATTTTGCGTGTTTATAGCATTTTATCACATAGATTTCACATCCAAAACCACATTTTCCATGTGTTTCACGTGACAACTTCAAATTGTCTTTCTTTAAAAGTGCTTGTGATTTTTATTTTCACAATAAAAATGTTCTTAATTATTTGGTTGTATAGTGTAATGACATTCAGAAGTGTGATTTCAGCGTTGAAATGATAAGAAATGTGTCAGATCCATAAAGTAATGCAAAAGCAATAAAATGTATTTTTGAACAATTATATAATGCAATGCAGATGCACAAATGCACAAACACAAATGCCTGTGACGGTGTGTATTTACAGCAGGTGTGATGTGCTTCACAAATATCCCGTTATTATCCACCACCAATAATTTTTGGTACAGGGAAAATGATAATGCATGGAGAACGTCAAACTTAAAAGTAAATATATGGCTCAGAAGAAAGAAATTTCCCCTTCCACACCCATTGATAGTGGCTGGTCTCTACTAAAATGTTTCGTACCACATGTCATGCGCACATTCAGCAATCTAAACGAGGACACACCAGAAATGTTTTTCTTTAATATAAAGTTAATTATAATGACTGTTTGAATCATTTTTTATGACTGAAGATGTCCCCAGATGTCTCCAAAGAGAGGTTTGGTCAGACTCTTGTGATAAATTCAGCCGAGTAAACACACACTGACCAGTCCTGGCTGTTGATGGCGTCTCCATATCCAGGCGTGTCCACTACAGTCAGTCTGAGCTTCACTCCCCTCTCCTCGATTTCCACAGTGGACGCTTCAATCTGAACCGTGCGCTCGATCTTCTCTACAAGCACAACAAAACCCCAATCAGAACAAAAGATGCGTATAAACATTTGAGGGGGCACATCACATTAAACATCATGATTTATTGATGCAACATAAAAAGTTATGAGAAACTCTGGGAGGAAGCCCTGGGCTACAGACGGGATTATTTCCTTGAAAATAGCCAAAGCTTTAATAGACAAGTGCTCAACAGAGGGATTTGAAATCCATTGAGCATCTAAATAAGAAATGGTTTGAATTCCAGAGTGAGAGAATATTTTATATTAGAATATTTCTTTCTACAAAGCAGCATTTGGAACTTATGACACACTTAAAGGTAATCTTTCAATTATTTTTTTTTTTAATTTATACAGATTCTTGTATGAAAATGTCAATTAAAAAAGACATACATAAGAATACATACGTTATATGCTAGCATAGATGGTGACAATATACATGGATGCTTGAAAAACAACAAAGTCGACAGCAATATTGCTAAATGTGATTTATTAAAGATACTGCAATGTGATAAACATGGAGACAACGTTAGCCACAATTAGCTAATAGCTATAGCCTGTGGTCACTCACCAAGACACCTGACCAATCCTCCACCGATTCTGCTCACACCACAACTCTATCTCTCTTCTCTGTCCATTTACCCTTCCCCTTAACTCTGCCTGACCCCTCTCTCGCCTAGGTGGCTCATAATTATACGGCAATGGCCCATCGGAAGAGTTGACATGAACCCCGACTGCAACCTCTTCAATGTCTGACTCCATTACGAAGAGATGAGATTTACCGGCCGTTGCGTCACATCCGATCAGAGCGTTTTCGACAGCGGAAGTAATTTTACCCACACTTTCTTTTAAATAACTTTTTTAATGCACATTTATGATTAATTTCTTCACGCAAATCGAGTTCCTACACTATTTATCTACACGTCTATTCACAGGGATCTTCAACTTGAAAGATGGGCTTTAAAAAATGATTTAAATTATAACAAAATATCACATTATAAATTATAATTTTTTTCACAAAATAAAAAATAGATTAATAAAAAAGACAAAATGTAACAAATATTTGTGAGCATTTTTTTTATTTTATTTTATTAACCATGATGACTATTTTTTTTTTCTGCAGGTCTAACATTTAACATTTGAGAACACAATGTACCAACACTAGTCTATTAGTCAAAGTTGGTGTTAAAATAGTGGAGACTTGGCAAGTCAGTTATCTAAATAAAATAGCCCCATAACATATTGAGTAATTACAGAACTAATAACCCAATGACTTGGTAGATCTAAATGTGCGTTGCCAGTCACAGAGAATGAAGGTGAATGCTGAATTTGCACAAATGTAGAACCAACCATATTAGAGAAACATTATGTGATGATGATGAGCAATATGTCATGTTATCTTTACTATGCTACAGTATGAACCTATCCTATATAGACCATTTCAAAAGATGTAAACAACACTGGTCCAGAAGCACTTCCTGTTTCAGTTTTTTAACACTACATAAAAGCTGGGATAAAATACAACCAACAGAACATTTAAAACTGAATCAAAAAGTTAAACAAACATCTTTAAGATGTTTTCTTTACATGTGAAATAAAGAAAACAGTTACAAACTGAAACAGGAAGTGTTTCTGGACCAGTGTTGTTTACATCTTTTGAAATGGTCTATAAACTGCTATATTGTTTTTGCTGGTGGGATTCTCTATGATTGTTGAAATTTTGTGAAAGTTTGAAAAGTTTCTGCTCCTATAAAAGCCACAAGGGATGAAATCAACCTTGTTATTTGCGATCTTCTGGAGAAATACCACACTACCCACAATCCTAAGCAAAATAGTGATGTCTCTGATTGCTCAAACTCGCAGTTACCATGGTGACATTTCCCACCCCCATTAGCAGCTTGGATCTGAAGTATAATATTTGTAGTTTATGTATTTATACCTTTGCCTTTTTGCTGTTAGGGTAAAATGTTATTTTGAGTAGGAAATTAATATTAAGAGGGAATGAAACATACATATGCCAGTTGTGCTGAAAAACGAAAGATATCGGATAACAAAAGAAAAGCTTCAGTGTAAGTGAAGTTTCCCTGTGTGAAAGGGCGAGGCTTTTTCCAACGTAAAACGCTGTTTAAATGTATATAGTTGTAATCAAATAAGGTTGGATTATTTCTATGTTGAGCTGTCTGTTTATGAAGCTGAAAGTGCATGCAATAAAATCATATACCAGTGATGCAAACCAACAGGAATCCTTGCTTTTATGCTCTGTTTATGTTTTATGTGTGTAGGGGCCCCATATTAGTTATTGAAACGGGCCCCCAGACGCTTAAGGCCGCAGCGAATAACCAGAATAATGACAACTGCATGTAAACGGGAGTGAAGAGTCACTGTCACATGCTTTTTGGGCCAAAAAATCTACAGAGAGTTTCTCAAGACTGCAAGGGATTATTTCGGTCTTGGACACAATATCCTGTAGAGTTAATAAAGACCTCAGGGGACCTGTGTGTGTGTGTTTACCTGCCGCTCCAGGTATATGGCGCTCTGGGTAGAGGTCAGTCAGGAAGAGGCTGTTGATGAGGGTTGATTTACCAAGACCAGACTCTCCTAAGATAACAAATAACACCCAGTTAAAAGCACAGTGTGTGTGTCTATCTGAATCCATGTCTGTGTTTATATGCCACGCACCTACAACCATCAGTGTAAACTCAAAGCCTTTCTTCACGGACTTCCTGTGCACCTGATTGGGCAGGTTGGCAAATCCCACATATCCTGCAGCATCCGGAAACTAGAAACACAGATGAACACGTTTAATACAGAAACAATTTACACTTAAAGGTAAAGTATACCGTTTTTATTAAAAACAACCTGCCAGGGACTAAATCTGGCTTATTTACATTTAGACATTGTGTCCATATGTTCATTAATGTGCAATGTCCCTTATTAAATAAATAAATATGTTGATTTATTCAGCACCAAAATGATTTGTAAATTAAAGTATAACAAATGTGATTGCAAAAATTATAGTAATGTTTTGAAAGCATGACAGAGTAAAAGCAATTGTTCAGGGAATCATCCTACAAGTAACTCTGATCATTAAATGGAGAAGTTAGGAACTATCCAAAACAATTACACACTTCAACGAGAGCAGGAGTGTCCGTCTTACCTTTCCTTTTTCTCCAGACTGCGACATGACGATCCTGCCTGACAACTAGACAAAGGAAAAAACATTAAAATCAATTAATCAAAGGTCTTTTGGAAGTCTTGGTAGATTTCTCTTGAACTCGCTGTTCAGGAAAAGACATCGTAACAAGAGATCACCAGTCGATATGATCGATATATCTTGATGTATCAATATAACACTAAAAATGTTTTAAAATAATAAGAATACTTAATAATTAATAATAAACTAAATAATAATCACACAGAACATTTACTAAAAAAAAAAAAGAGAAAAAAAAATCCTAAAAAATTCTAAACAAAACTTGAGGAAAATCATTCTAATGTCATTTTTTTTAAAAAAGCAGTGCATCATATTTTTATGGAAACCATGGGAAATTGTTTTTAAGGAACAAAAGAACAGCATTTGTTGGAAATAGAAATCTTTTGCAGCATTATAAATGTCTTTAGTGCCTCTTTTTCCAGCGGAATAGTATTAAATAATTTTTGAAAATATAAAATTACCTCAATTTTTTAAATGATAATAAATAAATACTGGTATGGTCACTGATATATCTAGCATCTTAAATGCAATAGATTGCCAATCAAATAATCCTTCACATTCCAGTCAAATGAAACATTCACATTTTGGAGGCAATGCCAATAAAGCTCATAAATCTGATCTTCCTTCACACACTGTAACAGATCAGCATAAGATTGTGCTGATGATTTTGATGGGGAACAAACTGTTCTGGGGACGCTGGGAGTGTGTGTGTGTGTTAGACATGAAGAGGAGAGTGAATGGTGACCACAGGACAGGGAGGGAACAATACTGTTTATCTTTCATCTTCCTGGAAACGCTTTCCTACATTTCCACCACTCCCCATAAATGAGGGCTCTCTCTCTCTCTCTCTGACACACACACACACACACACACTTTGTGATTTAAGAGGTTTAGGTGAAAGTGTGTTTGATTCAGAGACAGCCGTTCTGAAAGTCTTCACAGTGAAGGCCAAACAGCTGTAATACTGACGGATCGAGTTTTTCATTTTTATGAGTGTTTCTACTCCCAAGATCAGTGGAATAAATTATATTTTAAATTGTGATAATATTTCACAATATTACACTTTTACTGTGTTTTTGATTCGCCTTGGTGAGCATACTTCTTTTAAAAACATTTAAAACATTTTTGAACAGTAGTGTATGTGTTCATCATAATATTATGCCCTTTTACTACCGGTAAGTATTGATTGTTTTTTTCCCCCATATGTTTGAATTGACCTATGGCTAAGTCACGCCCCCCTCCACTCACTCGGACACACAGTCAACATTCGGGGACAGGCGTTATGGCCGCGGTCACATAGGAGACATTTCACAGGAGGCAATTGGTGATTTTTGGAGACAGAAATCACCAATTGCCTCCAATATATATTATATATAATCTCGAAGTCACCTAAAGGGCCTTAACTATGCATTTGGAGGGTTATATTAATAATTTTATTGTTGAGAAGGTCGATGAAAAGCTTCAAAAATGTAAAGGTTACAGTGTAAACGTGATAAACCGCATATCATTGCTATCACCGTTTGGTGCTACAGTATTTACATGAATCATTCAGCACAACATTGGTAACATTTGTTATTGCTAACGTTAGCCTAACGTTCAAATACATTGTTGACTTAACTTAGAACAGATGCAGACATCCTTGTTTAATTTATCCACGTTTAGTTGGTGTTGTGGTCTACCGCATAACTTAATCCAGAGCAGACTCTTATCTCGGTTGAGATGTGGCTTGGGAAAGGGTTAAAAAAATTCACACCGTCGCCCAGCCTCTCGGGAAACTAGTGTCAGAGTTGCATGTACCCTATGCACACTGTTTGACCATTTTAGCATCTATCGCTAAGTAAATGTTGCTATTTTAAAGGGATACTCCACTTTTTTTGGAAATAGGCTCATTTTACAACCCCCCCAGAGTTAAACAGTTGAGTTTATCAGTAACCAGACAGTTTCTGGTCTCATTGACTTCCATAGTAGGAAAAAAATATACTATGGAAGTCAATGAGACCAGAAACTGTCTGGTTACTGATATTCTTCTAAATATCAGAAAATCGGCTGAATACATTCGAAAACGGTAAAACTCAACTGTTTAACTCTGGGGGAGTTGTAAAATGATCCTATTTCCAAAAAGGGGGAGTATCCCTTTAAAAAAACTGATTAAATGCAATGCATTTCAATGGATGTGGAAGCAGAGAATGCCCAAGTGTATTGGGTTAGCTGCGCACTGTGATTGGCTCATCGCGTTTGAGGGCGTGGCTCAGTCATAGGTCAATTGTTGCAGCTCCTCTCTTCCTAGTCTAGCCTAAATTTAGATTTGCTCTAAAAGTTAGTTTGGCAAAGAGCTCATTCAAGCCCATTTCCAATCCTCCGAAATCACTGCACCAATCAGAAACGTTGGGGCGGGCTTTACACGACGACGACAGCGCAGGGATTTTGAAACAGATTTTGTAGCCTACATTACAAAGATGGATGCCGCCGTTCGAATCAGCTATCGCCTCAGTTTTAAGCGATTTGAACGTTTCCTTTTTGTTAAAAACCGAGCAAAGAACAACAGCCGGCTGCTGCTCTGCATACGTCATCTCCTTCATCGCTCTGATTGGTTTTAGGTCTACCTGCGATTTGTCTATGACGCTTTGCCAGACCATAACTGAGAATGGTGGTCTGGTTAACCAGGCAATTCCTAGTCTGTCAGAAAAACTCTGTTTGTTCCTGGATCTTTGAAGCCCCTTCTTCTCGAAAAACTCATTGAGCTCTGATTGGTCGGCTGGACTAATAACTAAATCAACCAGGCCCCGCCCCTTTATTCTGCAAAAGCCTTGGGTGGGAATTATTTAAATGTGGAATAGTGACATGTTTGTTCCTGAATGAAAATGAGGCGTTTCAGGGAGTTCAGAAACAGTGACACTGATATGGAGAATAACTCACTTTGGAGTGATTTGTGCGGTGCAGATCTTTTTAATGTTGAACAGGGAAAAAAGCTGTGAAATGTCACGAATATCTATTTTACACAATGTTTGATCATATTTAGATTTCATTAAAATTTTGTTCTAACCTAATTTACACAAAACAATTACAAAACAAAGAAAAAAAGCCTAACAAGCTGTAATACTGACAGATCGAGTTCTTCATTTTTATAATCAACGTGTTTCGTCTGCCAAAGCGAGAAAATCAAGAGTCAAAAGTGTTTCTCTGGAATGCATGGAAACTAATTTAGGATAAATGTCAGATTGTGGGCGTAACGGTGCTGCCTTTTTAATAAATCACACTGCAATTCCCATTTTATCTCACACACACACACACACACACTCTGGGAGGTCTTGTTATTGCTGGCTGCTGGGAATTATAAAACAGTTGGGAAGGATAAACCAGTCTCAGATTAATAAAGTGGCCTCATTATCGCCACAGTGATTACAGAGAGCAGCTCCACGTGTGATTTTTGCATTAACATAAATTAAACTCCAAAACCAAGTGAAGATTTTATAAACACACAAGTTTTTTAGCTCAACCTCAAACATGAGCACAGTGGGTGACCAGACTTAAGAGATTTGCCATTTTTAAGATAAAATGGTTTTGAGGTTCTTAACAGAATTCCTGATGGAGCTTAGCAGATCGTAAGCTCGTGAGACATGTGACACAAACGCCACATATACAGTCAGATCAGGTTTGCTGATGGCTCGCCGTTCATAACCGAACCACCGTTCAAAGCGGCACTTAAGTTAATGAGTGAAACGTGCCGCCTCACGACCCCCGGCGTAATTCACTTCACCTCTGAAGAGCGGGTCTCCTCTGGCGTATTGATGGATGATTTTCAAGACAAAGGCCGGAATCGCTTTCAAACACTGACGGAAATAACACATCCATACAGGACAGGAATTGAGAGCAAGGGATGAGACGTGATAAAGGAAGAAAGAGGAGGGGTGAAAGGTTCAAGATGTAAATTAAGAGAAGAAAAGTCCTTTGATGACAGGGACACATAAAGCCAAGATAGCAGAGACAATCTTCAGTTTCTACAACTTAGCCGAGTAAAACGGTTCACTTTACTAGAAATATAGCAAGTGATTGGCCAGAGGAGCGTTTTACAAAAGGAACTATGGGTGCAAGTTACGTCATTACCAACATAAAACACACTATGCTTTTGGGAAACTGATTTCAAGATTATGGTCCAATAACTGTGGCCGATTATCTGATTAACAGAAGTGTGTCAATCCACCTACTGAGACCTACCGAGAGCCTCCAATGCAAATAGAAATAGATAGGGATGCACCGATATGACCATTTTGGCTGATAGCGATAACCGATAATTCTTTATTTTTGAAAACCGATAACCGATATATTGGCCGATAAATATGAATCCAAATTTGTGTAATTTGAGAGCCTGATTACAAAAACAAAAGCCTCATCAGTAAAAGCCACGTCCCAAACATGTTCAATTATAATTTTATGTAACCGATATGACATACTGAACCATATTTTCCTTTTTTGAAGTGATTCCAATCATATTTCAAGCAATTCAAAGCCATTGTGTTGAACAGTACAGTACGCATATGAAGAGTCTCAGCTGAAGGAGATAAAACACTATTTATCGGCTTTAATATATCAGACAAATTCTTCTATTGGGCCGATAATGATAACATTTAAAATAAACCGATATCGGTCGATACCGATAAGGTGGCCGATATATCGTGCATCACTAGAAATAGAAAATATAAAAATGCAGTGATTTACTTTTGAACTTTCTTCAACAAAGAATCACAGAAAAACACCAGGTTCCACAAAAATATTATGAACCATTGTTTTCAACATAATGACAATCAGAAATATTTCTTGAACACCAAATCGTCATATTAGAGTGATTTCTGAAGGATCATAAGACAGAATGCTTTTCTGCATTCTCATTGGCGAGCAACAGATGCTCTCTTGTGCGATTGGATGAAAGTTTCCCTTCAGTCTTCAACACACACACACACCCCTCCTCTTGGCATACCGCTATTGTTCCACTCCACTTATTCCCAGTCCAGGAGAAGTCCGTTAGTCAAAGCACACAGGAGACGCAGCGAGGAGATGCGGTCCAGCTGATCAAAGCGCTTCAGTTTTTGCAATTTAAACTTTTGGATAGAGGTTTTTGGGAAGAAAAAAACCTTGAAACTTTGAATAAAAGACTTTAGTAGAAAAGAAAAAAACAATCTTTGAAGAGGAAAGCAGCCTTCCCAGGAATTCCCAAAGTTCTAGAGCAGGTGCACAGATATATTTAGTAAAAGAGATGGCCTCCGCGGCTCTGGAGATCCTGGGTCTGATGCTGTGCGTCGTCGGCACGCTCTTGGAGATGGTCGTCTGCATGCTGCCCACCTGGAAGGTCACCGCCTTCATCGAGGCCAACATCGTGGTGGCGCTGACCATCTGGGAAGGGTTGTGGATGTCGTGCGCCGTGCAGAGCACCGGCCAGATACAGTGCAAGATCCACGACTCCATGCTCAATCTCAAACACGACCTCCAAGCCGCGCGCGCGCTCACGGTCAGCTCGTCGGTGTTGTGCGTCATCGGGCTGATGGTGGTGATCGCCGGCACGCAGTGCACCAACTGCATCAAGGCGGAGAACGTGAAGGCACGGGTGGTTAACGTCGGAGGGGTCATCTATATCATCAGTGCCATATTCATGCTCGTGCCCCTGTGCTGGATGGCCAACAGCATCATCTCCGACTTCTACAACCCGCAGGTGCCGGCGTCCATGAAGCGGGAGATCGGATCGGCTCTCTACATCGGCTGGGCGGCCACCGCGCTTCTGCTGCTCGGGGGAGGCATGCTCTGCTGCTCGTGCCCTTCAACCTCCAGAAACTCCGGCTACTCGACACAATACGCGCCCACCAAAAGATCAACATCCAACGGGGACTATGACAAGAAGAATTACGTTTAGACGCTGTTTAACCCTATGGTCATTTCTGACAAAAAATGTTCTGTTTTGAAATTTTAAAAATCACAGCTTCATCGGAATGTTACGAAACTTGGTGACTTTTATGGCATTGGGTATGTGAACACAAAACAAAATTGAGGTTATGATTCGAGCAGGCTAAGTGGCCGTAAAAAAAAAAAATAGTCACACTTGTGCTCTTCGGTCAAAAATGACCGACCATAGAAAATAAATGGGAAATTGACAAAAACACAAAAACTTTGAGAATTTTTGTGTGTACAATCTACAAATCGGCCACGATGCAGTAAAAAAAAGTGCTCAGCATTGAAGGGGTGACACTCTAAAACATCAAGAGTGCACAAGAGTGCCACCCCTACACTTTTATAGACAAAAACAACAATAAATTGTGATTTAAGAAATCTGTTTGAGTATTTAAAAATCACAGCTTCATCGGAATGTTACGAAACTTGGTGACTTTTATGGCATTGGGTATGTGAACACACAAAAAAATTGAGGTCATGATTCGAGCAATTTAAGTGGTCGTAAAAAAATTAGGGCTGGGTAATAAATATCGATTTCTCGATATTAATCGGTTCTCATTTTTATGAACCGATATCGATTCTTAAATCTCTCTCAAGAATCGATTAGTCATCCTGTTTCATTTGAATGAATGGGACATTGTATCGCGGCTGCGTGCATCGAAAAAAATCGCAATAATCTTTATCCTTTGTTACTATTGATATGAAACAAAGTGTAAATTTTCAAATTACGTCCATTTCCTTTAGAAATTCAAAAACATAAGTAGTGTTTTGGCGCTGTGGCGTGAGATCGCTCTGGCGCAGCTCAGGAGAAGCAGCAGCGCTGATCTCTCTTCCGGGATAATAATACCAGTTACCGCGCGAAATAAACATGAATGAGCATCTGAAAGTGTGTTAAAAGATAGGGTACAACTTATCGAAATCCGTATCATGTCACATTGATTCGCTCAATCAGCGTTTCAACCGTGGAAAGACGTCAGTTAAACAGCTTGTAATCAATGTCGTCATATTTACCTCAGAAAACCCACATCAACTCGTTAGTCAGTCAGCAAGAAAAAAATAACTCTAGAGAGGAGCATTTTGCTAAATATATACACCATATTACATATGCATTATAATCTTAATGTTCTTCAATATTTAATGCATATTTGAATAAATCTGGCAAGTTTTTATGACAGCCACCATTTAAATGTTTATATTTCATATAATCTTCTTATTATAAAAATAAATAAAAGTGTAATTAAGTGTTTGTATAGCTACAAAACAGCTCATTATTACCTTCATATTAGGCTAATGAAGTCTATAGGCTACAACTAGACTCCCATAGTTTACAGCATTAGTTTAGAGATTTGATTTCCTTGAGAAAAATGGCCATTTATTGTAACTGATATCCAAAATAATCGAAATCGAATTGCAAGCTTGTGAATCTAAATCGAATCGAATTGTGAAATTTGTCTCAATACCCAGCCCTAAAAAAAATGATTCACACTTTTGCTCTTCTGTCAAAAATGACCGACCCAATAGGAAATGAAAGGGAAATTGACAAAAATACAAAAAAATTCTCTGAATTTTTGTATGTACAATCTACAATTCGGCCATAATTCTAAAAAAAAAAGTACACCGCAGGTAAGGGGTGACACTCTACAACATCTAGAGTGCAAAACAGACAAACCCACCAACACACACACACATACAAACACACTTGTATACACATACACACCAATAAATTTTGATTACAAAAAGAATGTTTTGAATTTTTAAAAATCACAGCTTCATCGCAATGTTACGAAACTTGGTGACTTTTATGGCATTATGTATGTGAACACTAGGGATAGGAATCGAGAACCGGTTCCACTCGAGAACAGGTGTTCTGTCGATTTTTGCTGCCTTGTCGAAAAATGCTACCATAGCGCGAATTGATCACAGAATGCCGATTAAAGTCGTATGAAATACAATTATAATACAATTCTAAGTTATGAGTAGCTACTGTATACTGTAGACTAAAACTGTTTATTTTTTAAAACGCGTGTGAAAAGTAAAAATTATCATTAAAATATTCATCTTTGACTTGTCAAAGTACACCTTTTCCTCATAGTAACTGAAACTTTCAGTTATTCTTTTTCAGCGGGCTGACCGTACAAATGTATTCATATGGTAGTTAGCATTTTTAAAGGGAAATTATACATATAACAGAAAAATGTACCTTTTGTTAAAAAAAAAAAAAAAACTGATCTGCATATGCGCATAACCGGTAAGTAGCAAATCTCGATGGCTAGCATGAATCGTCAGAACAAGTTTTACGATCCATCGATATTGTATGCCGTCGACGTTAATGATTCCTCTTATCAATGCTCCTGCTCTGACTCAACTGACTCAACCACAAGAGAGAGAGAGAGAGAGAGAGAGAGAGAGGGAGAGAGAGAGAGAGAGAGAGAGAGAGAGAGAGAGAGAGAGAGAGAGAGAGAGAGAGAGAGAGAGAGAGAGAGAGAGAGAGAGAGAGAGAGAGAGAGAGAGAGAAGAGAGAAATTGACGTCATTGCGGTGTTGGAGGTCGTGCACAAGGGTCCGCAAGACCCCATGGGCTATATGCACGCATAAATTCCGCATTTGACGCAAGGATGCTCGTCCATTTCCGGTTGTGGAGATTAAAGCGGAGGAAAACCGAGGAAAACAGGATTATGGCAGAGTCTTCAAAATTTACTGTCCTTCAGTCTTTGAAATGAAACGTACATACGTTTAGATGTAATTTTATATATAGTTATGTTTATTTAATATAATTTTATAAAGAAGCATAAACACAACGAGGGGTTTTATCTGTTTTTGTGACTAACGTTTCATTAGTATAACCATGGAGTATAAAATTCAATATAAATTCTCGGTATTGCATTGGACTCTACGATCGGCGGAAGTTATCGAGCATCCTTACATCTTCATCGGAAATACCGCCGTGCATAGACCCCATTGCGCCTGGCGGTGTGCAAGGCACTTTTTGTAACTTTGCGCGCGGCGCCGCATCCGAAGATGGACGACTACAAGCCGAATCTGGCCGAACTATACACAGAGACATTTGCATTGATGGGTGACCATAACATCTCATTTTGTGAACAGTAACACATTTGCATTAAGCACCTAGTTTGCACTTGTCTAAAGTAATTGGTTACATCTACAAAATAAGCCTGCAATAGCAGAATTAAGCCCTGCTGGTAAAATTAAGGTTTAAACACTCTCCAATAAGGCTTCAGTTGTTAAACTAGTTTACATGCAGTGAAAGTAGGCTACGATAAACCTACTGCATTTACTCTTTTATGAATTAGCAATTACTAAACTACTAATAAACGGCAAAGTACTTCTTCACTGCTGATTCCTGGTGGTTTAGGGGAGAATTACTCCGAGTTCGCCCCCTGTCGTTTCACAGAATAGCACAACGGCGAGCGCGTCAATGGGCTCTATGCACGGCGTTATTTCCGGTGAAGGATTAAGGATGCTCGATAACTTCCGCCGATCGTAGAGTCCAATGCAATACCGAGAATTTATATTGAATTTTATACTCCATGGTTATACTAATGAAACATTAGTCACAAAAACAGATAAAACAGACACCCCTCGTTGTGTTTATGTTTCTTTTTAAAATTATATTAAATAAACATAACTATATATAAAATTACATCTAAACGTATGTACGTTTCGTTTCAAAGACGGGAGGACAGTAAATATTGAAGACTCTGCCATAATCCCGTTTTCTCCGGTTTTCCTCCGCTTTAATCTACACAACCGGAAATGGACGAGCATCCTTACGTCAAATGCGGAACTTATGCGTGCATATAACCCATAATGCCTCGTCCGTTTGGAGAGGTGCGCGCGCAGGCAGCGGAGACTCGCGCTCTTGCGGACAAGAGGAGAAACTCTGATGTTTTTTTGGTAACAGCCACTAGATGGCGCTTCGGTAGCGCGGCCGCAATATCGGGGTGAAAATTCCAACTGGAGTTACTGGACAACAGCACAGATAACAGTTTTTTGAGGTAGTTTTTTCTTGCATTAGTGAGTATTTCCATTGTATGCAACTTTACACTTTTACTACTATTATTAGTTACCAACTCCACTAGGCCTGAAATATATTTTGGACGTTTTAATCCCCTGGTACAAACGTGATGATCATTGATGAGCTGTGTCCGTTATCCTATAACTAATTGCCACTTTGGCTGTGTTTTTTTTTTGTTTGTTTACATGGTCTTGCGTCATTAATATAAGATAGGCTAGTACTGCAAAAAAAAAAAAAAAAAAAAAAAAACTGTTTACTGTTCTATTGCTGTTATATATTTATTGTCAAACATTTGTAACATTTTAGTAAAACATTTATTTGCTGAATTTATTTCATTGATAACTTATTTTTGTAACTAACGTTATGTGTACCTCCCGGGAAACGGTCTATGTTATTATAACTTTATGAACTGATATCACTTTCTTACCTATCACACTTAATGTGGAGAGTAATATAATAAATCCTCAAACTTCCCTGTCTCAAGTTATATGGGGGTAAAAGCCCGGTTAAGTAACGTCTTTTTTAACTGCTATAAAGTTAACTGTTGTGAGTTAACGTATACGTTCTTTGGTATAAACAAGGCTTCAGGCTTCACCGTCTCAAAACTAAGCGCTGTCTTACTCTCACTCTCTCCCTCGCACATATTAATCAAAATAATCGACACGATGGTAAGGTCAGGAGACTAAAGTTTCATGTGGAGCATTCGGAGATTTGTTTTTTCCAGAATTACCGCTGGCCGTGAATTGTGCTAAAATAGGCCTACGTTGCCTCATTATCTTCTCTGAAACGCTTTTTTTTTCTTCTTTCTAAATCCATACTCTGTATTGATCTAAATGGAAGTGTCTTACAGTTTTTGTATGTTCCCTGTCTTGTTCTGTACATAATGCAAATAAAAAAAAAATCTTCTCTGAAACGCGTTCCGCACATTCAACTGACATAAACCACACTTCAAATAAACGAAAAAAACGATCCAGTGATGAAATGTTTTCTTTGACACACATCTTGTGGGATGTCCCAACCGCCGGGGTAATCACAAAACGCGCACACGTCCGATGATGACACGATCAATTCGCGAACTTATGACTCATTTGAACCGATTCGTTTTAATGAATGGTTAAAACAACTGAACTGATCTTCCAACACTGAACTCACGGGACTTATAATTGGTGAATAACTAATCGTAACACTTTTCAATAAGGTTCCATTTATTACATAAATAACATAAAAAGTACAGTTTGCTTAGTCAAGTGTAAGGTTTAAAACAAATAAAACCACTTGTTTCCCCCCCTGAAAAGCATATGACTACTTTTTCCCACACAGTGCTATCAGGAATCGATAAGAGAATCGTTAAAGAATCGGATCGATAAGTAGATTCGTTAGTGGCATTGATATCGATAAAATCATATCAATTCCCATCCCTAGTGAACACACAAAAAAATGAGGTCATGATCTGAGCAGGCTAAGTGGTCTTAAAAAAATAGTCACACTTGAGGTCTTTGGTCAAAAATGACCCCCATAGGAAATTAATGGGAAATTGTTAAAAAATGAAAAAGAAATTTGTCAATTTTTTTTTTATAAGAAATAGTTTTTGAGATTGTTTCAACTATATATTCAAATCCACCACCAACAACAACAAAAATGTGTTCATAAACATCTGGGGAATTCACATGCCTCTCCATAGCTGTACATGCCATCTAGTGGTTACACCATGATTCTACGCCTTTTCTCTATACTGCAACCAGATTCTGCTAATTTTCTTAAAAAAAAAAAAAATTTCTGAAGTCTTTCTAGACTCTATATTAAACTAAAATAATGCATTAATATTTAAAAAAAAAAAAAAAAAAAAAAATAAAAAAAAAAAAAAAAATATATATATATATATATATAGAGAGAGAGAGAGAGAGAGAGAGAGAGAAAAATATATATATTTTTCCATGGCAAAAATAAACCATAAAAATTGCATAAATATTAATAAATTCAATTACATTGACTCAAAATATCAAAATACTAAATTAAAAAGAATAAATATTATAGAACAAAAATAAATTTCATTGGTTTTACTGGGATGAAGACACTTCGTAAACTACAAATGGTCCAAAATTCAGCTGCTCGTATTATCACCCGTACCCCCGCTATTCATCACATCACTCCTATCCTACAACAACTCCATTGGCTACCTATCACTTATCGTATCAACTATAAAATACTTCTCCTAACTTTCAAAGTCATTCATGATCTTGCCCCTTCATATCTTTCTGATCTTCTCCATATATCCACATCTGCTCGCACTCTTAGATCCTCCTCTTCCATCCATCTCACTGTTCCCCGTGTCCGCCTTGTTACTATGGGTAGCAGAGCTTTTAGCTGCTCTGCTCCCCAACTCTGGAACTCGCTTCCACCGGACCTCCGTAATATTGATTCCCTCTCACATTTTAAATCAAAACTTAAAACCCATCTTTTTAGAATAGCTTACTCCCTCTGACTATGTTGTATTTTAATTGTATTGTAATTGTTATTGTTTTGTTTTGTATAATGTACGGTGACCTTGAGTGTCAAGAAAGGCGCCTAGAAATAAAATGTATAATAATAATAATAATAATGAAGAAAGTTTCATTTTTAGGTGTCCGGTCACTTTTGATCGGGAAGATAACAAGTGTGACTCTACGAAACGAAGAGCACCTGAGGGTTAAAATAATTTTACAGTAACGCTACATAAAAAAGTTATTGTGTGTTGCACCACCTGCAGATGTTTTGGTTCTCTTGTAAAACTTCAGAAATGTTGAATGACACTGAAGACTGGAGTAATGATGCAGAGAATTCAGCTTTGATCACAGGAACAAATTACATTTCAGAACATATTCAAATATAAAGAAGATTTTTTAAATTGTAATACTATTTCTTTGTTTTTGCTGCATAATTTGATCGAATAAATACAGCTTTGTTGAGCAGAAGAGGCTTCTTTCAAAAACACTTAAAAAATCTTGCCAAACCCAAAGTTTTGAATGCTGGTACACAGTTTTACTTAAATTCAGAATCATGCTTTGAAAGTTTGTTGGAATTTTTTCACAATGTTTAATACATTTAGGTTTCGCTTCCATTTTGTTCTAACTTTATTTACACAAAGTATAAAACAAGAATCGTTTTCAACCACTGTGTCTTTATACATGCTGTAAACACCAACATATGCGCAATAAAAAATAAAATTAACAGTCTATTATAATGAAGAAGAGAGGTCATTTAGAAACTCATCTTGTTTACTTGTCACATGTCTTGCCAAAAGCCCAAATCCTGCTTATTATAAATTGGGGATTTCCTTTTACATCCACTTCTATTTAGGTTCAAGGTTATTTTAACAAAACACGAGCCAAAAGATATCGTTTTGATGAATACAAGCTGTGTGAAGTTTTTTTGTTTTTACTGAAACAACATATGACTTCAGCTTAAAAAATTACATTCAAATACAGTCTTATAAATGCTCTCTGAGACCCGACAAAATGTGTTTTGGACTAGTGTTTGGATTTTGTTTTAGCATCATCACTGTCGTTCCTAAAAGGATAGTTCACCCAAAAATGAAAATGCTGTCATTAATTACTCACCCTCATGTCGTTCCAAACCTGCAAGACTTTCTTTCATCTTTAGAATACAAATGAAGATATTTTTAATGAAATCTGAGCGATTACTGTCCCTCCATTGACAGCTACACACAACTACCAATTTTACGCTTTAAAATGTTCATAAAGAGATCGTTAAACTAATCAGTTTAGAGAGACGTGATCGCTTTATATAATGAACATACTGAAGGCTTTTATTCACATTTAAACATTCATCAACTCACACATAAGTTGTGGTAAACAGAAGTGTTATGCGGCACGTTTGAACTTCTGCAAGAACCAATGGGGTTTGTTCTCGGCATCAAGCAGGTTTGTTTGTGGTTCCATTTATGTTCATTAATCAATGTTATGTGAAAAAAGCATCAATTCTTTACATCAAAATGATCGAGTCTCTTCAGAAAGTTTGGTCAACACCGCTCAATTAATTTGGATTAGTTTTATGATCTCTTTATGAACTTGTCAAGTTGCGTAGCTGTCAATGGAGGTACAGAAATCTCTCAGATTTCATCAAAAAGATCTTCGTTTGTTTTCCAAAGATGAATGAAAGTCTTAGGTATGGAACGACATGAGGGTGAGTTATAAATGACAGAATTTACATTTTTGGGTTAATGCATTCAAAATATTCCTTCTGTAGTTTGCTAATTTTATCGCCACATTTAGCACATTTATATGTACGAATATATATAAATATATATATATATATATATATATATATATATATAAATAATTGCATAATAGTAATATTGATCATCAATCACATATTTAATATCGAATTAAAATCACTATTATATTTACTGGATTATTAGAACATTCTAATGTCTATCACATATCAACATTAACATTAACACACAAAATGTGTGGAATGCATTTTATCAGAAATACTAAAATAACTAATAAACTGAAATGTTGGCTGCCGGGAGGACATGTTAAAAAGTGAGAAGGTTTGTTCCAGGCAGAGAACGTGCTATTATTAAACTTGGAAATGTGCTGTCAAACTCTGGCCACCATCTCCTCGACTCCCCCAAAGCCCAAACCCTCTCGAAATTCACATGATGCTAAATTCCAAAGTAATTTAAAATGAAACCAGATAATATAGCACCCCATTTGAAGTGAAAACACCTCCTCTCGTCCACACCCTTTTTGATAAAATGTTCTTAATTCACAGCACGTAACGCATCTAAAACTGACACGCCCGCACTAAAATAAAACATACGTGTGTCATCTTACAGTTTTAAGGAGAGAAACCATGTATCGAGAAACACAACTGTATTATTTGATGAAACTTAATTTGAAATGTAACTTTTGACATGCAACAGTTAACGTTACTGAAGCCGCTAAGGAACTGACTGACACATACATAAAGTATTGGCTGATTAATCACTTCCGGACACAAATGCGAAACTTTGACTTACTTTTTTAGAAGCTAGAAGCCCTTACCTGTTATAAACGCGTGATAAAACACAAAAACCTGGAGTTTTTCCACCTCCCTTGTTTTCTTTCTTCCAGCAGGCCAATCCAGGGAATCCGGAAACCGTTGCTACAATTCCGCCCTTATCCCATAATGCCTATTTTGTGATGGAGACAGAGTGCAACGGAAGCCATTACGGCTCGAGGACGGTCAACAGAGCGGCGAATAAGAGCCAAGATGGCGGAGACATGTCACAGTTTCTAAGAGCGGGCTGTTTCCAGTGCTTTCAGCGAACATGTCTAAACACGAATAGGATTTGAGACAACATATTGTATTAATGAAATTTAAATGAGATATAACTTTTTAAAATATTTTCATCCTATATATATATTTTAGATTTGTTTTGATGCAAGCGTGTAGCCTGTTGACAGCAGCGCGAGAGAAAGCAAGGCTGTGAGGGACAGACATTTCTTCAATGGGCTGTACTGTTATTTAATGTTTTTAGATTGTTCTGCACATGAAACACTTAATATCTTTCCAAGAATTTTCAGTTGACAAAAAATCTCCTGACAATAAGCTTTGGAAAAATTGTAAGTAGCCTAATCCTCTTGGCTTTATAGCTTTTTACAGCAGATGCCATTGAAAACACGGCAAGTCTATCTATCCCTCGTGGTCACACAGCCCCACTTATGATAGGCTTCCTGTCATGCTTCTCTTAATAAGCTTTATATTTAAAGAAGAAAAAAAACACCTGTTGAGAAACTGTTTATTCGTTTAAAGACCCCCCTCTTAGACTTTGCACAGCATTTCTGCATTCTCATTGGCGAGCAACAGATGCTCTCTTGTGCGATTGGATGAAAGTTTCCCTTCAGTCTTCAACACACACACACACACACCCCTCCTCTTGGCGTACCGCTATTATTCCACTCCACTTATTCCCAGTCCAGGAGAAGTCCGTTAGTCAAAGCACAGAGGAGACGCAGCGAGCAGATGCGGTCCAGCTGATCAAAGCGCTTCAGTTTTTGCGATTGAAACTTTTGGATAGAGGTTTTTGGGAAGAAAAAAACTTTGAAACTTTGGATAAAAGACTTTGTTAGAAAAGAAAAACAGACGTTGGAGAGGAAAGCAGCCTTCCCAGGCATTCCCAAAGTTCTAGAGCAGGTGCACGGAAATATTTACGCACTACAAGGAGTAAAAGAGATGGCCTCCGCGGCTCTGGAGATCCTAGGTCTGATGCTGTGCGTCGTCGGCACGCTCTTGGAGATGGTCGTCTGCGGGCTGCCCACCTGGAAGGTCACCGCCTTCATCGAGGCCAACATCGTGGTGGCGCAAACCATCTGGGAAGGGTTGTGGATGTCGTGCGCCGTGCAGAGCACCGGCCAGATGCAGTGCAAGATCCACGACTCCATGCTCAATCTCAACCAAGACCTCCAAGCCGCGCGCGCGCTCACGGTCATCTCGTCGGTGTTGTGCGTCATCGGGCTGATGGTGGTGATCGCCGGCGCGCAGTGCACCAACTGCATCAAGGCGGAGAACGTGAAGGCACGGGTGGTTAACGTCGGAGGGGTCATCTATATCATCAGTGCCATATTCATGCTCGTGCCCCTGTGCTGGATGGCCAACAGCATAATCTCCGACTTCTACAACCCGCAGGTGCCGGCGTCCCAGAAGCGGGAGATCGGAGCGGCTCTCTACATCGGCTGGGCGGCCACCGCGCTTCTGCTGCTCGGGGGAAGCATGCTCTGCTGCTCGTGCCCTTCAACCACCAGAAACTCCGGCTACTCGACACAATACGCGCCAAACAAAAGATCAACATCCAACGGGGACTATGACAAGAATAATTACGTTTAGACGCTGTTTAAAATGATTTTACAGTAACGCTACATAAAAAAGTTATTGTGTGTTGCACCACCTGCAGATGTTTCGGTTCTCTTGTAAAACTTAAGACTGATTTTCTACCTTGGACTACTGATTGGATCAATTTGTTTTATTTAACATGACGTCTTTTGTGGATATTCGTTTCTGAAAGGTGAACCTTTTTTAATAACTTTAGTAACAAACATTATGCAAAGCTTAACGGGTCATTAAAATAGCCTTCATTCAATGTCCTGAAACATTCATTTGGCTAAATATTTTCATGTTTTAATGCGCATGATCTGTTAAACAGTATATCATTTGATATAAAATTGATTTAATCCTTTTATAATTGTTTTCAGGAACATTATGTTGCTGATAATAAGCTGATCATGTACTTTAATGTGCATAAACTATAGGCCTAATGTTTGTTTTCACTCTGAAGTTATTATAAAATGTTGCCTCTTTGTTAAAAATGCAAATAATCGGACAAAATATCTGTTTTAGGTACCTGGAAAAGTTTGTAAAAGGCTAAAAGCATTAAGTTATCTGAGCTGATCAAAGATGTTTACCGATGTGTTCAATGTGCTGAGGACGTGATGTTATTAATGTGTAAATCTAGAGGAATCTGCTTTGGCACATATGCTGAGACTCTTCAACACGAGGAATGGCAGCCAGGACAAACAGCTGGAAAAATGAAGCAATTCCTGACTGATCTGTAACTCTCAGCTCAACCGTCTACACTGTGGCTCAGTGTCATGAGCTGAACAAGGCTACACGAGAGATAAAGTCAAGAAGGATCTACGCTCTCTTTGGAAAATATCTGTTTTTTTGGGATTGTCTTGCCAGTATATAGTGCCTTGCTGTATGCAAACCTTCATGGATCATGTTCCTTGAACATAAGACCTCTACATTCAGTTTATTCAGCTCATCTGAAATGGTTATTTTTTGTAACTTTTTTTTTATTGTGTATGAATGAATGTTCTTTGAAATAAACATTTACAGTTTTGACACAAATATGAATCTATGTGTTTTTGTTTAATGCCTCTGATAAAGTACAAAGCAAATACGCTGATAACATCAGATTGCAAAAAAACATTGACATGTCTAATTTAACTTTCATTCAACCATGTTTGATTTAACACCCTACATCTTCTGTGATTTCTGATATTAGTTTTAATGCTAAAAGTCATAAATGCTTACAGTATATTTAACATTAAAGATATAGTTCACCCTCGTGTCATTTCCAAGCTCGTAAGATTTCTGTTCATCCTCAGAACACAAATGAAGATCTTTTTAATACAATTTGAGAGATTGACAGCATAAAGAGATCGTAAAACTAATCCATATGAATGAAGCGTTTTGGTCCAAATTTTCTGAAGAGACTCGATCGCTTTGTATGATGATTGAATTTAGTCTTTTATTCACATTTAAACATTCATCATTGAACATAAACAGAAGCTCAACTGAACCTGCTTGATGCGCGAGCACAACCCTCGTGCGAAAGCTCAAACGTGATGCGTAACATGAGAATGAACCTCATTGGTTCTTGCTGAAGCTCAAACGTGATGCGTTACACAAGAATGAACCTCATTGGTTCTTGCTGAAGCTCAAACGTGATGCGTTACACGAGAATGAACCTCATTGGTTCTCGCTGAAGCTCAAACGTGATGCGTAACATGAGAATGAACCTCATTGGTTCTTGCTGAAGCTCAAACGTGATGCGTAACATGAGAATGAACCTCATTGGTTCTTGCTGAAGCTCAAACGTGATGCGTTACACGAGAATGAACCTCATTGGTTCTCGCTGAAGCTCAAACGTGATGCGTAACATGAGAATGAACCTCATTGGTTCTTGCTGAAGCTCAAACGTGATGCGTTACACAAGAATGAACCTCATTGGTTCTTGCTGAAGCTCAAACGTGATGCGTTACACGAGAATGAACCTCATTGGTTCTTGCTGAAGCTCAAACGTGATGCGTTACACGAGAATGAACCTCATTGGTTCTTACTGAAGCTCAAACGTGATGCGTAACATGAGAATGAACCTCATTGGTTCTTGCTGAAGCTCAAACGTGATGCGTTACACAAGAATGAACCTCATTGGTTCTTGCTGAAGCTGAAACGTGATGCGTTACACGAGAATGAACCTCATTGGTTCTTGCTGAAGCTCAAACGTGATGCGTTACACGAGAATGAACCTCATTGGTTCTTGCTGAAGCTCAAACGTGATGCGTTACACAAGAACGAACCTCATTGGTTCTTACTGAAGCTCAAACATGATGCGTTACACGAGAATGAACCTCATTGGTTCTTACTGAAGCTCAAACGTGATGCGTTACACGAGAATGAACCTCATTGGTTCTTACTGAAGCTCAAACGTGATGTGTTACAATAGAATGAACCTCATTGGTTCTCACTGAATCTCAAAAGTGATTCGTACCACGAGATTGAACCTCATTGGTTCTTGCGGAAACTCAAAAGTGCTGTGTTACGCGAAAATTCATACGTATACGTTTTACGATCTCTTTATGAACTTTTTAAAGTGTCAAAGTGGTAGTTGCGTACTTCAGATTTCATAAAAAAAATCTTAATTTGTGTTCTGAAGACGAACAAAAGTTTTACGGGTTTGAAACGATTATAATTAATGACAGAATTTTAATTTTTTGGTGAACTACTCCTTTAAAGTTAATGATGGTTCTCACCAATTCATTAAAACGACACTGTGAATATGGGAAGTATTTGACAGAGTAGGCCTACCTTAGAACCGAGCGGTTAGAAAATGAAAAACTGTGTACAGTCAGTTGTGAAGTATAAGTGCAAATGGTTCTCCAAAACCTTGTTTCTGAAGGCTTAGCTGGTCATATGGCCACTCAATATTGCAAAAACACGTCAGTCACACTTAAGAGTGTGCGGCAGGACTGCATGACCTGATTTTACTGGTTAGTACCAGTATAGAAGTGCACTAGCACAAAAAAACACATGCTCAGAAAGTTTGGAACAACCGACTGTTTACACTCTAAAAAATGCTGGGTTGTTTTAACCCAATTTTGGGTCAAATATGGACAAACCCAATTGTTGGATTAAAAAATGCAATTTATAAATTTAACCCAACAGCTGGGTTTGTCCATATTTGACCCAAAATTGGGTTGAAATAACCCAGCATTTTTTAGAGTGTACATTCTGGATTCAACAACAACTTTTGTTCTGTTCACACATTCAGGCCATTTGACTTATTTGCCCTGCCTTATAGTTACTATAGTAACTTGCAACATGTAACAATGACACTAAGATAAAGCGTTACTGTATTTATTCAAATCAATCTTACTTTTAGAACACTCGAAACAATGCTGGGTTGATTTAACCCAGAATTGGGTAAAATATGGACAAACCCAAATGTTGGGTTAAAAATGTCATTTAAAATCTTTTAATTAATTACATTTTTAACCCAAATTTGGGTTTGTCCATATTTGTCCCAAATTTGGGTTGAAATAACCCAGCATTTTTTAGAGTGAAGATTGTACTTTTAGAATATAATCTTACTAAAAAATGTAATTTATTTAAAAAAATTTTTTAATATGGCTTGAACAAAACTTGTTCATTTAGTTGTTGCCACAGTCATTTTTTTTGGGTTACTGGACATAAAATTGTAGAGCGGCGCTAACTCTTTCTGTACACTCTAAAAAATGCTGGGTTGTTTTAACCCAATTTTGGGTCAAATATGGACAAACCCAAAATGTTGGGTTAAAAATGTAATGTAAAAATTTAACCCAACGGCTGGGTTAGTCCATATTTGACCCAAAGTTGGGTTAAAACAACCCAGCATTTTTTAGAGTGTAGTTTATGGGTTTGTTAACAGCACTGCGTCCCCCGACCCTCCTCTCTCAGTCGACACAATAGAGAGCCTGTATGAATATCCACACCAGTTCTTTCAGCCGGCATTGTGGGATTGTTAGTTCCAGTCACCCTTTGGAAGCCGAGGAGGTTACGAGGCTGAGTAACGAGCGAGTGTGTGTGTTTTGGGTGGGGAGTTGAGGAGGGCACTCGGGGGAGGTGCCCAGACTTTTTAAAAGGACCTTCCATCCATAATGAAGAGAGGCACATGGGGGCAGCTACGACGTCATTAAAGAATCTTCGTCATGGCAACCGCAAAAGAACCTGCTGTTGCCTGGTGACAGGACCCCATAATGTGGCCATATGGATGAGGACAATGGGAGACCCGTCGGCAGACATTCCAAGACACGGATGGGGGAGAGAGAGAGAGAGAAATTAGGAAGAAAGAATAATCTCTCACATGATTCAAAATATACTGACATAAACAGATCTCACACACGTCATTTTTTGACCACAAATATTAAAGATTGGAGATCATTATTTTACACCAAATACACTTGTTTGTTTTACAGAGTAAAAACATCAGGAAACATAAAATGCACCAAACCCTAAATTATACATATTTATTTAAAATGACTTTAGATTTAGATTACATATCCATTCATTCAACAAGAAGAACAAAAAAACATAAAATTGAGTCAGTTCTTTTTACCCAAAAAAGAGACGCATAGTTTCTTTGAAAGCTGTAGAAAATATTGTATTATTGCTGGAATATTTACATTTGTGTACATGAAATTTCATTAATATTTCAATTACGTCGAATAATTTTTAAAGTCAGCATGAAACAGAAGTTGTGATGGTCTTTTCTTTCCTATTGTGGCGTATATCTATCGCGTTCGTGACTCCTGTTTGAACTCGTTTATCAAAATGAACGGATCTTTTTTCAAGTCATTTTGTTCATTTCGTTCGTTGAATGAACCAAATGACTCGAAAGAAGATTTGTTCATTTTGATGAACGAGTTTGAACAGGAGAGTCACAAACGCGCATCACAGAACAGAGCAAGGCGAGCATTTGAGCTAATAAAACTTAAACTTTATTTTTTTTTTTTTAAATGAACGATCGTTACGCTTGATAAGACCCTTATTCATCGTCTGAAATCGTTTAAAGCCCTTTGAAGCTGCACTGAAACTCTCATTTGGACCTTGAACCGTTTGGTTCCCATTGAAGTCCATTATATGGAGAAAATCCTGGAATGTTTTCATCAAAAACCTTAATTTCTTTTCAAGTGAATAAAAAAAAGACGTGGACATCTTGGATGACATGGGGGTGAGTAAATTATCAGCAAAAGGTTTTTAAAAAGTGAACTACTTAAAATCAAGGTTTAACATGTTTTTTTTTTAAACTTTTAAGTTGAATGTTCAATTAATGTTTTTAAATGGTTTCACGACTGGTTTCAGAATGTTCAGAGAACATTCAAAAGTAAAACTCATTTGAAGAATGATAAAATGGAATGTTTACTTGATGTTCACATTAAAAGAACGCTTTTCAAACATTTAAAAAACTGGACATTTGGAACCTTCAGGGAACATTACGAAAAAAAAAAAACATTATTAAGGGAATGTTTGCTAAAGGTTCTTATAGATTATTGCTAGATGGGTGGTTGGACAAATATATAGTCCCGCCCTAAATTCATGCCATTGGTCAATATTACCTTGTCAATAAGTAGGAACCATATTGGTTGAAATTATGAATATATATCCAAATTTTTCCTTAAGGAAATTTCCAGCAACATTCCATTAATGCATCTGAGAAGTGATACACACACACACAAACAACAGGTTCTCATGACGCCCACACTGACCTCTGCCCTCCAAAGGTCAGGTGTCATTTCCAGCTTCCCATTACTGACCAGCTGTGATGTCATCAAACACATCATCGCCACGGTGATGGTCCTTCGTGAGCAAGCTCTCACTAACACGGATTAGTCACCGTCCACACTCTCGCTGTCAATCAAATGATGTGCTCACAAACGGCCATCTTTCCTACGCGAGATGAAATGAGAAATTATCCTATAGTTGCATCATCTTCATGTCTTTATACACTAGCGTTCAATTTTTTTAAACTGTTTTCTATGAGATGAAGACATATAAAAAGAACAGCATTTATTTGAAATAGAAACTCTGTTGCATTATACATTTAGATCAATTTAATTAATCTTTGCAACGTCGCAAAAATGAAAGTTCATCTTTCAAGAACATGCTCGAGAGTGTTTTGTGTGTGCTTATGTGAGGTTCATGATGCTGAACGGCTACAGACCAACAGAATCATCAGACTTCCTGTTTAAGGGTCAGCTGGACAGGAAACAGGAAGGAAGTTAATAAGGAGGGGCATGATGATGTGTGTATTTGAGTGCCTAATTATGCGTTAAATATGGGAGTGTCATTATAATCAAGGAAAAGTGATGCATGGAAACGTGCGACAAGTCATCAAGTCCTGTGCAAAAATCAGGACATTGTGTTTATCAGAAGTTACTCAGTTGTGCTTTGAGCTCTGTTTTCATTTGCGAACACTGAACACTGGTGATCATTTGGCACTTATAAAATGTACAGTACAATTAAAGTACAAAAAAGTAAAGAAGGCTATAAAAAATGTAACAAAAATAATTGTTATTAATTTTTTAATAATTGTAATTATTGTGAACAACTGAATTTATTAAGAATGGTTGTCAGTAATTGAAATAAAAACATAAATATTAGATGAAAAAATAAACTTAAACTTAAAAACAAAATTAGAAAAGCTGCCTTGGCAACTGAGTGAAATAATTTTTACCTTAAAAAGGCTAAAATTAAACCAAAATAAGAAATATTTAACACTATATAAAATAACTACTTATAAAAAAATAAAAAAAGCCAATTAAAATATTACTAGAATAGTATATAAATGAAAAATAGGGCTGTGAAACGATTAATCACGATTAATTGCATACAAAATAAAAGTTTTTGTTTACATAATATATGTGGGTGTAGTGTGTATAATTATTTTGTATATATAAATACACGCACATTCATGTATATATTCAAGAAAAATGTGTTATTAATATATCAAATATTTATATTTATGTATAATATAAATATATATACAAAGTAAATGCATGCAAATATTTCTTAAATAAGTGTGTGTTTTTATATATACAAAATAATTATACATACTACACTCATATAGTATGTAAACACAAACTTTTATTTTGGATGTGATTAATCGCGATTAATCGTTTCACAGCGGAAAAAAAAAAGTTGTCACACAGTACAGAACATCAAGATATAAAATGATTGTGGACAAATTTGAAGTACTAAATAAAACAATATTGAGAAACTCTTGAGGAGACAGAAGGGAGATTACTGTATTAAATCTCATGTGTGATGATGTTTCTGTCCTGTGGAACACTGAGTGGCAGCGGTGACGGAACCCTGCAGGTTCTGGAATGTCTGGGAGTGATTCTGGAATGTTCTTAATGAAATATGGAATGTGTGCAGGTTGAAAGTAAATTGGACTGGACGAGGGTTTAACCTCCCGCTGCGACGCCGGCTCACGGACAGTCTCGGTTATATGAGACAGGTTTATTTCGCTTTAGATGTCTGCTTTTCTTCTTCAGAGTTCAGAGATTTCCAGCAGTTCATTACAACAAATGGAACAAAATTCCCTTAATTAAAGAGGTTGGGTTTACATGTTTTATGGGGACTTTCCGTAGATGTAATGGTTTTAAAACTGTTCAAACGGTATATTCTCTCCTCTTACACTAACTCTAGCCCTAAACCTGCCCATCACACAAAACATAATATATATATATATATATATATATATATATATATATATAAACATCTATATAAGATGTTTCCTTATGGGGAACAATAACAAAAAAAAAGGTCCACACACACACACACACACACACACACACACAGGAAATCGTCTTCTCAGTGGGGCAGCATTTTAATTGGCTGTTGTTGGATTCTTCATGGATGTTTGACTGTCTTTACGCTTATTCTTAAGAGCATGTTCGTTTGTTCACACACACACACACACACACACACACACAAAACCAGGTTGAATGCTTTATATTAACATCTGTGTTATGAGACAATGAACCCTCTCTGTTAATAAAATATGTGATTGGTGTCAAACAATATTGTTGAAACTGGTTTGCAACATGCATGCTTAATGTTTTTGAGGACCATGGGGTCTGAACGGATGAAGCCCACCCAAAACTGATGGAGAGTCTCTCTCTCTCTCTCTCACACACACACACACACACACACACACACACACACTCACTCTGTGACTTCTATTGTTTGTGGTTATCCAGAGCAGCTAATCCTCACGGGATCAAACCATTCAAGAACAGAGCGAGAAAAGAGAACAAATGCAGAGCTACACACCATAATACCACAGAAAGAGACTTTTTATAATGGGATCATTAAAAAAAATATTGTTGTTTAACTTAAAAATGAAGTAACCTGGTTGCCTTACAATTTTAAGTTCACTGAACTGGAAAAATTTTAAAAGAGTTAATACAATAAAGGAGATGGAGATGATTTAACCATCAGAAACTCAAAATATTATGTTGTATGAACTACAAAAATTATTTAAGTTGATTTGACAAAAGAAAAAATGTTGTGATTACAAATCATGAAAATATTTTTACAGTGTAGTTTTGATAAATTCATTTAATTTGAATCAAATTTTATTAATCAAACAGCTCGTAAACGTACCAAATAATAACTCGTTAAACATGAAAGAAGTATGCGATAATTTATATATATATATATATATATATATATATATATGAAGAGTTTAGATGCAAAAGCCTCTAAGTGCCATTTGAAATTTTCTTCTAGAATGATCATTTTTATCAAACTTGTATATTTAAGTTCAGTGATTTCACTTAAATGGCAATGATAATTACCTATTAATTGTTATTTAAGTGAAATTACTGAACTTAAATAGACAAGTTTGATAAAAATCATCATTAAAGAAGAAAATTTCAAATGGCATTTAGAGGCTTTTGCATCTGAACTCTTCATATACTGTATATGCGTGTATGTTATATATATATATATATATGAAGAGTTCAGATGCAAAAGCCTCTAAATGCCATTTGAAATTTTGTTTTTTTAATGATGATTTTTATCAAACTTGTATATTTAAGTTCAGTAATTTCACTTAAATAACAATTAATAGGTAATTATCATTGCCATTTAAGTGAAATCACTGAACTTAATTATACAAGCTTGATAAAAATGATCATTCTAGAAGAAAATTTCAAATGGCACTTAGAGGCTTTTGCATCTGAACTCTTCATTTATAAATATATATATATATATATATATATATATATATATATATATGTATGTATATACTGTATATATGTATTATATATATTTATATATATATATATTATATAGAACTTTTTTTCTTCTAAGAGTGTAGAGTTAGGAACAGTCCAAGTATTAAATTTATCAGATTTACTGTAGTAATTTTCAGAACGTGAGAGGGAAAAAATGAAAAGGGGCAAAGAAGATAAACTGTTGACTCATGCTTTGATAATAACCCATGAAACATAAACACATCCACCCAGTCATTAGGGGAGAGTACTCTCACTCTGTACAGTGGAGGGTCTAGTCCTGTCCCGCCAGCAACCAACACTTCAAACACATTCACACAAAAACTAAATTCTCATAATTTACTCACCCTCACGTCGTTCTAAACTGCAGCGTCTAGCAGAATGTGTGGAGAACAGCATTGCGGTAGACATTGAAAGTATTTATTGTTTAGCTAAAAAAAAAAAGACAAAAAGCCTTAGTTAACATGAACAATACTTCTATCTACAGCATTAATATAGTTCATTTATAAAAATACATTTTTGAAATCAAGTTTTATTAAATTAGTTAATGCCCTTTGACCTAACATGAACAGTTAATTTAATTTTATTAAATAACATTAAGATTAGTAAATGTTGAAAAATATATTTCTCACTATGTTTTCTTAATACATTAACTAATATTAACAAATGTTTACCAAAATAAAAGCATTGACACAAATATTTATGAAAACTTTTCAGTGCATGTTAATTCAAAGAAAATGTGTTTGTCTTAAATGTAATAGTCACCTGTCGGAGGAACTTTTCTCCATCCAAAACATTTCACATGGATAACATTTTCCTGGAAGTAAAACATCTCGCAAAGTTGTGTTGACCTAAAAAAAAAAAGCTTCAAAAAGATTGAATTACTGTCGTAAAAACTATTTAAAATACCAATCAAACAAACTTCTAATCAGTCAATGAATTGAACACAACATCAGAAGATTATAAAAATGATTTATTTAAATTCATATATAACAAGCACAGGTACATAAAGACAGGACACACACAAAAACACACACATAAATCAGGCCTGTACAGTCAAACAGAAGGTCTGGCACCACATGACCAAAACATCAGCTGATCTCTGGGGTGAAGGATGAAGGTCTGTGAAGGTATTTGGCACCAAACTGGCGGAGAACACGGTAAAACTCACGTTTACTCAAGGGATGTGAAATTCCACTTGTGTGTGGATGCAAAGCACGCATATGTGTGTCCAGAGTTTCTGTGGGCAGTTTGGGAATTATTCCCAGCATGCAGTGGGCCACTATGACAACAGGGTGATGAGGGCATCCAGAAACTTCCCTCTGTCCTCCATCTTCAGCTCTATAACTGCAGCGAGAGAGAGAGAGAGACCGTATTGAGCCAAGGATCATAGTGGTGTAAAAAGTTGACCAAGTCAAATGGTCTATGAGCAATTTAGTACTTTTGGTTGTTGTAGCGCCACCTATGGGTCAATCAGGGTCATCCTCTGATGGGTTCTCCCCAAATTGAGGCCAGGTTTCAAGACTCTAGCGCTTACGGTTTGGTCAGTTTTATAAATAAATACAATTAAGATTTGTGCTTGAACCCCTAATAAGGCCCCTAGAGAGATTCACACATGTTGATTAATGTACACGTGATGTGTGTGTGTGTGTATGTGTGTGTGTTTTGGGGTCTGGCAGAACTGAAGGCATTTGGCACCAAACTGGCAGAAATGATGGGAAAACTGTATGAATATAACGGATCAGTTGGACCATTGTGCAGCTCACGTGTATGTCAAATAACTTGAGTGTAGGGCTGTGCGGATAAATCGTAACTGATGGATTTCGGGTTCCAACGATTATGAAAACAAGATAATGGAGGTAAAGCTGTTATTTTGCGGCTGCCAAATAAGTGTGCGTTTTAAAATGCAGTCTGCTGTTGGTAAACTGCAGGATATATTTGAGATAAAGCCACAAAAGTGACACTGTTCACCAGCGGCTTTCTGTGTGCGCTGCGAGTCGGAGCTAAAAGCGGATCTTCGGATACTCGCTCGAACGCGTTAACAATTTCAAAATGACTTTTTGGAGAGTATTCACAGTAACAAACACAAGCAAACGTACACAGTTGAGAAAGAAAACGCTTGTGTTACAGTATATTAGATCCATGCATTAGCTCTTAAAGAGACAGCAACCTAATAAACCTGCAGTAGTCTGTCATTAATGATAATCAGACAACAAATGACAAAGGAAAGTCACTTGCGGATCATGACTGAATAGAGAATACCATAAGAAGCTTTAATAAGGATTAATCTATATTTAATGGACTATGCAGTGTTATTTTACATTTGATTATTACATTTGATTTCTTAGAGGTTCAATTCATTTCAAAATCTGCCAAACTTCCCATACTACTTCTGAATAGGATCTCTACTTCAGAAATTGTATGAAAATTGTGAAAATAATGGTTCATATCACTCAAAACACGAATGGAAATGCAGGCGCCCTTATATGGGCAGTAATGGAGTCTGATTGTGCCCTAGTGAAAAAGTTTGGCACTGCGCTCAAACAAAATCTCACTGAAAGCTCATTTTTTGAGATATCAACCTAAAATTTGAAACACAACTTGTTCAGATTTTTTGGTTTGATCTTTCTGCCGTTTTAGAGTATCCCAGGTTTTGAAAATATATATTTTATGTAAAATATGAATAATTAATATTTTTACATTGTACATTTCCATAAACTCAAACTTCTATAACTTTTTTTCTGTTTCACTTTCTTAATTTATTTCACTTCTACAAAAATCAGCCAAATGTCTTCTTTAAAACAAGACCAATCATATGTCTATATTCCAAAGCATTCTTGAATTACAGCCATTTAAGTTCGAAATGTGCATTTTCATGTCTATTCAAAAAAAAAGGGGGGGGGGGTGACACTTAAGAGGTTAACATAGTATTAGTTTTTGCTGAAGTATCAATGTTTGTGAAATTCCACTGATATTTTAAAATTACTTATCGTGTAATAAGACTTATCATATCGCCCACGAATGATCATGCTAAATAATCATGATTTCAATATTGACCAAAATATTTGTGATTATGATTTTCTGAATCAAGCCGCCCTACTTGAATGTTAATATTACATGATTAATGCAACCTGTTCTGACAGAATATATATATATATATATATCCTTAAATCTTCCATGTAAAATTACCATAATTTAATCAAGATTTGGCTTTGAAGTTAAGCTCCAGAACTCAAGTAAACACTGGTGTCCTGCAGTGTGACATGATGTGATCCATTTCTTTATAACAAATAATTGATAAATGAATGAAAATTATAAATTCTAACAATAATAATAATTAAATTACTTTTCTTAAATATGTACTACTTTCATGATTTTGCATCATTGCAAATTCAGATCCAAACTCTTGGTCAGAAGAGCAGAGAGACGTCACAGAACCTCTGGGCTGCACTGCCCTCTAGTGGTTGACATGAGCTGTGTGAGATCATGTCCCATGATGCCGTGGTGCAGTGACTGACCTGAAGTGTCGAAATGATCGTGTAGAGTTCTGGAGCTGGTGCTCTCAGCTGCCTTTTCAAACGCCCGGCCAAAGAAACTTGAGGGAAAAGCAAAGTTGTGGAGTTGTAGCATTTTTCAGAGAAGAAAAGGAGGCGAATGTGAGTCTCTATTTAAAAGCATGAACAAACTCACTTTTTCTTGTCAGAGGTGTCTGATTCTGGTGGAATTCCCAGGACGATCACAGTCCCCTTCTCCACATCCAGCGGAGCGGCCATTATCAACGGCAGTATCTTACAGCGTTTGTTCCTCGTCTAACAAAAACACACTCATGAGAACCGACATGTGACTGCTGACAAACTCCACAGACGCATCGATTGACTTTCATTCAGTGTTTTGCACACATGCACTTACGGAGCAGACGAACGCTTTGAGCAGATATTTGCAGAGGAGTGTCAGAGCCAGAGGTTTAGAAAACAGCTTCACATCTGGTGTTCCCTACAAACACAAGACACACTTCAACAACTTACAACACAATATAATAAACTACTGTCATTATTCACCCTCATATAACTGCAAACGTGTCAACATTTTTTGTGTATATTTTATGTATACTATACTCTTTGTATATATAATGTGGGACTTTAATGTAAATGTAATTGTAAATGACTTTCATGTGATTTTCATGGGGGGGGGGGCGTGAACTGGGCAGAGTCGAGGATTAAATAATATATATATATTTTAAATTCAGTAGAAAAAAAAAATTATATTTACTGCAAGAATAACACAATTATACTATAAAATATACTTAAAAACAATGTTATTGAAATCAACTCAATAAATATAGTAAATGCTATTAATTGTACTACAAAAATTAATGCGCACCAAATGGTTCAAGGTCCAAATGAGAGTTTCAGTGCAGCTTCAAAGGGCTTTAAACGACTTCAGACGATGAATGTGACGAAATGATCGCTCATTTAAAAATTAATGAATCTTTTTGAGTCATTTCGATCCTTGAATCAACCAAATGACTCGAAAAAAGATTTGTTCATTTTGATGAACGAGTTTGAACAGGAGAGTCAAGAACGCGCATCACAGAACAAGGTGAGCATTTGAGCTAATAAAACTTAAACTTTATTTATTTTTTTTTTTAAACAAGCGATCGTTTTGCTAGATAAGACCCTTATCCATCATCTGGTGTCGTTTAAAGCCCTTTGAAGCTGCACTGAAACTCTCATTTGGACCCCATTGAAGTCCATTATATGGAGAAAATCCTGGATTGTTTTCATCAAAAACCTTCATTTCTTTTCGACTGAAGAAAGAAAGACATGGACATCTTGGATGACATGGGGGTGAGTAAATTACCAGCAAACGTTTTTTTTAAAAGTGAACTACTCCTTTAACACTAGAACGGCCACAACGGTCATTTTGACCGTTTTGAATTTTATATCTACAATAACTTTGTTGAAAAAAAATAATAAAATCCTGCTGGTACCTGACTTTCCTAAAATTGTCTGTATTTTCATTAAAATGATTTTCATAAATAAATTAAGTTACGTAAAACGTAAGGCAAAACAAAACAAAATGAACATATTTACCTATTTCGGCCATAGACGGTCATATTGACGCACTGAATTTCGCAATATTTTTTGTTAAATATCCCGCGGTTGATCGTGGTCTCTCTCTCAACGTCAACAAATGGTCCGTCCGGTCACCTCTGTAGCGGGTTTGCTTTATAATAATTTTACATTAGTTGTTGATCAGAAATAAGCAAACAAAACCAGACTACAGTTATCAATTCTTGCGTTATAGGCTATATATATCACAGAGAGTGATTCAGAGTCAGAGTCCACATCAAGGAAAAAGAGACGCGCTGCCTTATCATCAGACACGCGGATCCAGATGTTCCATTCATGTCGGATGATCCTGGTGAGCTCTGCTGCCCTGTCCTGCGCTGTTTTTTTGCTGCATGGGCTGTTCATAGTTCTGCTAGCCTATTATTATTATTAGCCTATTGACCGCTTCGCATATCGTCACTATTAACATTTTCGTCATAGTTTTGTCATTCAAACCTAGTTTTTATTTAGTTACCGTCACGTTTTCGTCTTTGAAAAAATGTGGTTGATGAAAATAATTACGATAATTATTCGTCAAAGAAATAAACACTGTTTTGAATCTAACGGTCAAAATGACCGTTTGTGGCCGTTCTAGTAGTTTTGGAATTCTGGCACTTCTAGTGTTAAAAGAGCGGTGACACACTTCAAGCATGGACAATAGACTAAAATATCACAGAGAAACTGCGCTACACTTCATAATGTTAAAGTTGAAGACATAAGATTTGCTCCACACCTCCAGTAAATGGCAGTAGAGGAAAGGCCCCTGTGAGAGTATGAGGTTCGTGCAGATGCAGCTCGCCACCGTCTGCTGAATGGCCTTCAGTTTCCTCTTGGCCAGATCAATGCCTAAATGCAACCGCTCCAGATTACTCCTACAGAGACACAGACAAAAACAAGAGCAGTTATTGAGGAAATCTGTCCTTAAGAAACTACACAGGCACATTACAATATCTATGAAACTGTTAAAGAGACGGCCCAGCCTCTTTACACCAGTGTTATTTTAGCATCATTGAGATACTAATATAGCTTTGTTTTAATATTCTGAATTATGCTTTTTTTTCATAATAGTATTTTTATTTAAATGTGTTTATGTAGTTTTACATTTTTATTTCAGGTCTCAACTCTCACAACGTTGCAGTGGGAGTTTACATGAGTTTCCAGCATGTTGTGTGATGCTTTCTCCATTGTGTTGAAAGTCTCAGTGTGGCCGGTATTGAGTGTTCGCTCTTACAAATATAAAGACCTTAACTAAACTGTCCACCAACAAATATAAAGACCTTAACTAAACTGTCCACCATCAAAAAACTAACAAAAGCCTGGTTCATACAGCAGCAGCAGTGTGATCATGCCATATGAAATTGTAAATTGTTGTGTATGTGAGGTGGGCATCTGTGTGAGTTTGAGTGAATGTGTTTATTTACTAATTTGTATTGGTGCTAACTGGTTTCTTGATACTCACTGTCATTTTTTTTTCTTTTTTCTTTTTATTCCTTCATTTTTCTTGAGTGTTGCGAATTAGCCTTGGCTATAAACACTATGATACAGGCATCGGATTGTTCTATATGTAATAGTCTATGTTTTTTTGCATCTGTCCCTATTCAAATAAACAGTACATAAATAAATAAATACGTTCGAGAACGCACATGAGCACGAGCGCTCGTTGCAATCTGAAACATCACCGCTAGAGGCCACTAAAAACTACATATAGCTCCTTTAAATATAATAGCCCTGAACAGTATACAATATAATACATTATACCTGGACAGACAGTCCAGAGCTTTGATGAAGTTATCCGCTGGCGTTTCATCCTTATCCACGTTCTCCAGCAAGGCGGCCGCAGCGTGAACCACATCACTGGCCAGGAACCGGTTCTTAAAGCCAAAATGTACACCGAACGTCTGAACACGGATGTCTTTCATCCTGAGGTGGAAAAAACAAAGCAAACCATTAAACATGTGACAGACAACAACAAGCACAATCTTTCATTTGACTCTCTCTCACCCAAATTTATTGGCCGATTCCTCGATGACTTCACGCAGGTTCTCTTTAATCGTCATATCCATCGAGTTAAACTTCTGCCGCACCTGCTTGAGTGGGAGACTGAGGGAAAAACAATCATTAAAAGCATATTTTCAACTAAAGTCTGAATCACATGTATACAGTGTATTCTATATTAATGGAAACCATTTACACACATCACAGTTAATCAACTTGCTCAATAAACGATAAATAATATTCTAATTAAACATCTTCATCATATTTCTACTGCTGGCTTTTAAAAAAGAAAAAAGGAAAAACATGCCATAAATGTGATCAAAATACTGTAAAGCATGGCTTCTTTTGGATCATTTCTTTAGCAAAAACTTAATGTTATGTCAATTAAAATGAACCAAAGTGTTTTCTTGTCCATTAAAGGAGTAGTTCACTTTAAAAAAAAAAAAAAAACTTTTGCTGATAATTTACTCACCCCCATGTCATCCAAGATGTCCATGTCTTTCTTTCTTCAGTCGAAAAGAAATTAAGGTTTTTGATGAAAACATTCCAGGATTTTTCTCCATATAATGGACTTCAATGGGGTCCAAACGGTTCAAGGTCCAAATGAGAGTTTCAGTGCAGCTTCAAAGGGGTTTAAACGACACCAGACGATGAATAAGGGTCTTATCTAGCGAAACGATCGCTCATTTCAAAAATAAATAAAAAGGTTTAAGTTTTATAAGCACAAATGCTCGCCTTGCTCTGTTCTGTGATGAGCTGTTCAAAATCGTTCATCAAAATGAACAAATCTTTTTTTCGAGTCATGACCTAGATAAGACCCTTATTCATCATCTGGTGTCGTTTAAAGCCCTTTGAAGCTGCACTGAAACTCTCATTTGGACCTTGAACCGTTTGGTTCCCATTGAAATCCATTATATGGAATGTTTTCATCAAAAACCTTCATTTCTTTTCGACAGAAGAAAGAAAGACGTGGACATCTTGGATGACATGGGGGTGAGTAAATTATCAGCAAAAGCGTTTTGAAAAGTGAACTACTCCTTTAAGAGCTGGAAGAATAGCCGTCCACTCACCCCATGTCAGCCAGGAACTCTTGCAGTTTCTTCTGTCCGTTGATGGACCAGAGTTTAAAGCTGCAGGAGGTGTAGCAGGAGTTACAGATGCTCTCGTACAGAGACCAGTGCTGATACAACACCAACCTCAGACTGACACACAGGGTGGTCAAGGGCCAAACACACTCATTACACACACAGTTCTTCATCAGGCATGTTCAAAATGACATTCCACTTACAATATGAGAAAGACAGATGTATGAAACACTTGCGAGAATGAAGGTTTTTTTTATAAAATTAGATGCAAAAGAACCCTATTAATTCCCAAGATAACTAGAAATTAAACATGCACCATAATGAGGTCATTAAACAGCACAATAGTATGCGGTAAGCAATGCACTGGTGTTTAGTTTTGAACATCACACATCCAAACATAATTTCACAGCATGCTGAGGACGGAGGATACTCATATTCAAAGGAGATCCTCATGCAGTCGATGGACAGCGAGTTTTCCTCATCCTCATTTCTATGGTTGTGTCGGGACACGTGGCGCTGTAGGGTGGCGATGTCCGTCACATATTTCATACTGTATGATGAAGACGCACAGGTTACTTTGAAACATACTGGTTCAGAATATTACGAGATGTTTTGAAGAGGTTGAACACGGTGATATGAGAAAAGAGTGAGATTCTTACTGTGGGATTTTATCATGGACCCACTGATCTGTCAATCCAATGACACTCCACCTGCCAATCAAGGAGTCAGTTTTCAGTTGGCAGAACACATCTACGGCCCTACTGAGACTTCTTAGCGGTAATATTAAATAGGAAGCTCACCACAGCATGTCTTTGGTGTCTTTAGACATGACCCAGGCCAGCTCAAACATCACCAACGCTGCCTGTAGACAACAGCATCAACATTCACACACTACAGCCAACAAATAATGAGCAAATCGAATATTCACTAAGTAGTAGAAGTGAGCAAATCATTGAGTGTTTAATTAGGGCATTTAACTATTTACAAATGCTAAACGTTCAGATTATAGACAATCAGATCCATTAGGCCGTATCCTGTTTTCAACCTAAAATTGATGCAATGATTCATAAAAGTTTATGAAGTTCAACATAGTACTTCATTTGCTTTATTGTTATTTTAGTGCATATATCAGAGCAAAGATTTATTTATTAACCATCTCATGAAAATTTCAAGTCACAATAAAACAGACCATATGAAAACATAATCATAGTTACTCACTGATGTTCCATGAAACTCATACTGCTCGTAGTCAAACAGAATCTCTCTCCTGCAAACACAAACACACACAACTAAGTACTTATCACACAAAAATGTTTCAGCATTGCACATTTTAATTTTGGAGTAACTGTTGAATGACCTTCGAGCTTCCCATTCTCGTCTGGCACGCTGTCGTTCTATTCTCCTTTCCAAAGCACCCTGAAGAAGTTACAAACCTTGAGCATAAAGAATCCATCTCCTCATAATACGCATGATATAAATATGAAAACACGCCTCATCATATCGCCTCCGTTTCCCAGAAGGCTCTGCGCTTCCATCGCTTTCATTTCCAGAATCATCGCCGTCTCCTTCTTCATCCTCATCATCATCATCACGGAAGATGTCATCATAGGACGGAACGCCAAGATCGTCATCTTGCTTTATCAGGAGCTTAATCTATAGGAGTTCAAGTAAATATATCATTTATTAACAACTGCATATTTGCAACAGGATGAACATTTGTAGTGCTGAACATTTGTACTTGAGTTTCATTGTAGACGTTGACCACGTCAACAGGTCGGTGTGTATCACAGATGAAGAACACAGAGTCTTCCTCAGGCTGAAGAGTCTCCAGCAGGTCCACATTTGCTCCACAGTTTATCAAGACAAAATACTGGTACTAGAAGAAACATACAGATACACAACAATTGCTTAAAGATTAGAAACAAAAGCTGAGGAATATTACCCACATAAGTCTATATATATATATATAGTTGCCAGAGCATATACCTGTTCTTTATGCTCCAAAAATGCAGTCCCTAAATCCTGCCATCCTGTCACAGGAACCAACGTATACTGCACTTGATCACAGTGAAATAGAGCCTGGATGGAAAAACATAGACAAACACTTGGAACAAAAAATGCTAAACAACTTGAAGTGAACATTTAAAAACATCTAATTTGCAATCATTAAACCGTATTATGTATAATTTTTTGTGCAGCCCTTTCTCTAGAGCAGGAGTTTCCAAACAAATAATGATATAAAAATAAATTAAGAAAATTTGAATAAATACTACCTCGCAAAAATACAGCCCTAGTGAGTTGAAAAACACATTAATGTAATGTAATAGAAACTAAGTATTTTACACATATCTATAATGTACATTTCCACAGTATTAATTGGGTATTTATGCATGCAAATACATTTCTGCCTTGTGATGTGGGATCTAAAAGATAATAAAAATCCATACGTTCGAGAAATGAATATTTCAGTCAACCATTAGTGTATGAATGAAGGATAATATGTACTACAGTATGTAAACATTTGCATATCTACACCACATATTAATACTGTTTTTTTACACTATTAAATCATCATCTTTGCACATGCGTAGGTTGTTGTAGGTGTCCTGTACAAAGTATGTTGTGTATTAAATATCTGTGTATGTTGTACCTTTTACTGGTTGTTCAATGTTGCTGTTATTGTAGAATATGAATTTATAATAATATAACTAACCTGCAGAACCTTACAGGCACACAAGGCATCAATATCAGGAGACACGAGCAGGACCACTCTCTGAATATATAAAAACAAGAGACAAGTCTGATGAAGTCAAAGTAGTTTAAGAATATATATATATATATATATATATATATATATATATATTTACAACAACAATGCAGTAACTAACGTTACAATACACAAGCAACAACATATACAATAGAATAAGTATTATAAATTAACATGTACTATTACATAAAATATTAAAACATCAACAGATAATGGTAGTATTAATAATGCTTTTCAATACTAGCTTAGCTATTTATATTAACTGTAAATATTAACAGTTCGGGGGTCTTAAAATGACACCAGCAACCAAACCGAGACAAAACGCACCTGATTAACGACAACATCATAAAATTCCTTTCGAATATCGGTCACAAACATGTTAAAATGCAAGATTATAAAGTTTAAATATATAAAATTATCACTTTTTAGTGATAGACGTTTTAGATAGACGTTTTAAAACTGTCCTTGTTTTAAACTCAGGGTTTCCGTGTTTCATCTGTGGCGCCAAATTTGCTTGTTGTGTATTTAGTACGCCCTTTGTAGAAACAACCAATTGAATAACGACTTACAGTGACAGGCAGACACATTAGCCAATGGTGTGCGGCAGCGAGTGGCTCTTCTGTCCAATCGGAAACATCGCCTGGAAAGTCAAAACATGGAACAGGAACACAATAATAGAAAAACGAAACGAATCTCTCTATTTTTTAAACACACTTTTAAAATGTATTTATACGTTATAATTGATTTTTTTAAATATGGATTTAACTAATTTAAAGCTTAGGGCGTGACCCAAACTTGAAAGAGAGATGTGATTGGCTAAAGTTCGGTCTGATGGTTTGTTGTTTTGTTGCGTCACGTCCTACTTTTAACGCACTTCCCACTGAAAGGAGAGCTGCTGTGTTTCTGTTATTATTGAGTTGTCATCAGTATTCTTCTCATCATCGCTGAGGTTCTGCTGTCAGGCAGATAAACAGCTAATATGGTCTGTACTCGATTTTAAACTACCTTTAAATTAGCCTTTTTAGCATTATGTCTTTTATTGTTCTAAACTGGCTAGCTAATGCTAAGCTAAAAGCAGTAGAAGAAAGCTGCACTGTCACTGTGGCACAAATCATAAGATGTTTGTTTATTATTAAACTGACATTTATTAGCTTTATTAGATTATTATAATAATTATTATAATTATTAAGGAATACTGGATTATTATAACAAACAATTCTGACAAAGCAATAAAACTTCCTTTATTATTGCTTTTGTTAAAATGTGATCTTAAACTACACACACAAACACTATATATATATATATATGTGTGTGTGTGTGTGTGTTTAAGTATATAAAACCATGCATTCTTCATGGTATTCAATATAATATATTTCTGTCCTCTTCCTCCATCAGTTCTCCTTCAACATGTTTGAGCCCCATGTGGGCCGGGGTTTCCAGAACCGTTTCTCCGCTCAGTACCGCTGTTATTCGGTGTCCATGCTGCCCGGGCCCAATGACCGCTCAGATGTGGACAAAGGAGGAAAGAGTATGTCATGGTCTTTAATACTGTAAAGATGTTTCCACATGGCAAGAAGGATTCATTTTGTAGATCTTGGGTTGTATTTGACTGAACTAATGCAGATGTCATGTTGTATTTTCAGTAATCATGCCCCCGTCTGCTTTGGACCAGCTGAGTAAGTTACATGTAGTTTATTAAATATGACAAACCTTCAAACTTTACTCTCTCCTGTGTATGGTTTTCACATGTGGTTTGTTTTTCAGGCAGACTTAACATCACATATCCCATGCTGTTCAAACTCACCAACAAGAATTCAGACCGAATGACACACTGTGGCGTTCTGGAGTTTGTGGCAGATGAAGGCATCTGTTATCTCCCTCACTGGGTATAAAATATACACCGATTGACAGTTTATTCTTAAGACACGCTATTATTCAGGATATCAAAATGTCCCTGCTGATCATGTTTTATTGTGTTTTCAGATGATGCAGAACTTATTGTTGGAGGAGGGCGGTTTGGTCCAGGTGGAAAGTGTCAATCTCATGGTGGCCACATACTCAAAATTCCAGCCGCAGAGTCCAGACTTCCTGGATATCACGAATCCTAAAGCTGTGTATGCTAATTTAACATTTTTAACATCACAACAGCTAATATCTAGATCTCAACGTGCAAAATTTCGTTTTCTTTTTTCCAGATTAGAGAATGCTTTGAGGAATTTCGCCTGTTTGACTACAGGTGATGTGATCGCTATCAATTATAATGAAAAGGTGACTGACTGTTACTCAGTATAATGATTATAATGTGGTAAAAACCCTGATACACTAAACCGGACATTTCTGTCTTCCAGGTCTATGAGTTACGTGTCATGGAGACCAAACCAGACAAGGCTGTGTCCATCATTGAGTGTGATATGAATGTAGGGATGCTTATTTTATTTACAGTTTCCATAATATATGAACTCACCTAACCCTACCGACCAAACGTTTGGCGTCAGTAACACTTTATAATGTTTCAAAAGATTTCTATTTCTATTTTCAATTCATCAAAGAATCCTGAAAAAAATGGTTCAGTTTCCACAAACATGATAAACAAATGTTTCTTGAGCCGCTAATTAGTGTGGAGTAACGAGGAGTCACAGGAATAAATTACATTTTGATACGTAGTTATTTTAATATTTCACAAAATTGCTATTTTAACTATTTTTGATCGCATAAATGCAGCCTTGGTGAGCCGAAGAGATTTAAACATTTTATATTTACACAATATGTATCTCTAATTACACAATATTTCATCCATCAGGTGGACTTTGATGCTCCTCTTGGTTACAAAGAACCAGAGAGACACATGCAGCATCCTGAAGAACCAGCAGTATGTTCTGACAATTCATTTCACCACATTATAACTCAATATTTTGATTAAAATTCACATAAATATGTCATTCTGCTGTAGGAAGAGGAGACGGATCCCAGTAACTATGACGTGGACTTTGGCTTCAGAGTAAGTCGAACAATGATTATCATTACTGCAGCATTTCATGCTCCTTTATATGTTATGAAATCCTATGTTGCTGTCTTTACTCCCTGTTTCTCTCCACAGGCCTTTACAGGTTCTGGGAATCGTCTAGATGGGAAGAAGAAAGGCATTGAGCCCAGTCCAGCACCCCTCGACCCCAGTGACATCAAACGGTACCTGCCTCAGTCGGACCCAGACCACTTCACGCTCACTGCTAAATTGTACATTTTAACATTTGCTGTTTTTTAATTCACAGTGGAATTCCTAACTACGAGTTCAAAGTCGGAAAGATCACCTTCATCCGAAACGCAAGACAACAGCCACGCAGATTTGACATTGTGAGTGAAATTACAGGGCAAATAATATTGAGGGTTTAAAGAAATCAATATTTCTGTAGTCTCAGATTTAGATGTTTTTGCAATCTCTTGTCTTATTTTAATCAAATATTAACTTGTCTCTAGGATGAAATGGCCACTAACTTCATTGCGTTCTCTGGGGAAGGACAGTCCCTGCGCAAAAAAGGCAGAAAGCCCTGATTTCACATCTACAATTGACCAGGACACATGCTGTTTGGTTATTTGTGCTGTTTTTCAACTACAATACTCAACATGGTCAGTTATGTAATGATGGATTTCCATTAGGATCTTCCTCTTCACATCACAACTGTTGTTTTCCAAATGATTTGAATGCGCTCTTTTTCATATATTAGTGAACACAAAACAGTGACCAAACACATTTATATGCACAATACTTCTAATAATTTAAATAAAGATTACCCTGCTATTCATCAGGCTTGCTCTTTATTTACTCTAGGATGAGTTGTTGTCATTCAGCTTTTGTGTTCTGGTTTTACAAAACATGACATTATCTGTTCATATGACTATAGAATGTCTTGTTTATATTAAAGGATTGTACTTGACATGCTGTCAATTACCACAGAAAATTATTTCAACTCACAGTTGAATTGCAAGTAAAGCCAAAAAGACGATACGTGTTATGTTAACATCAATCCAGCATGTTAAAATGGCAAGTTCCACTGCTAAAAATAATTTTACAGCTCAAATAACATGTTTTTCTTCTTGTACGAAAGCATTAATGTGCTTTTTTTTAAATGGCACTTCTATTTTTTAACCTTAACACCCAATTAGATGTAATTATGAGTGTATCACGATACGTTTTAACTTTTATTGAATGCAGATCATTGCTTTTAACACAACCATAACAGATGCTAAACCGAGAATCACAACCGAAATAGATGCTAAAACACTCTATCCTGGTCGTTTTCAATACTCGCAATTCCAACTCCTGACTCGCTGCAGTGGTTTTGACGAAACAAGCTGGTTTTTATAATGCCAAGAGCGTGATGAGCTGAAACGTGCGTACGTCACGAAGAACCGCTAACATCTAATAGTGAAATTCAACTGCAGTTCCAACGTTCAACCTGAAGAGGGCAGCACTAAGACGTTTTTACACCATTTATTGTAAAAATTAAACACTTTATACACAAATGTCAAAAAAGTTACTCAAATCAATGACTGGTATCAATAAAGATCCATTCTTACAGATCATTAACTAAAAAAGTTGGTTTAGTTACTCTTTTATAGATGAATTCACTAAGCAAACTTTGAAAGCATTTAATATCAATACAAACTGATGTTTTTTTTTTTTTTTCAAAATGAGTATGGTTCAACTTCAGCAGTGCTTGAGGTATTGCAAGCTAAAATATATCCACGTGCTTAAGAAGAAATTCTGAAAAGTTACAACGGACCCATCAAAAAGACAACAGAACGAGGCCAGTTAAAACGTCTTTCATTTCATTTGACCAGTGCTGTCAATACACACAGTACTCAGAATAAAAACAGCTCTTGTTATGACCCATGATGCCACTTGAGCATACCTTTGTCAGATCAAGCTTCACTCAGCAGCTCAGTTATCAGAGTTGTACTTCCAGATGGCAAACTCTCCGTCGTCACTGCAGGTGGCCAGCACTCCCGCCTGCTTTGGACTCCAGGCCACGCAGTTGACGTCCTGATTGTGGGCTTTGGGCACGTGGGCCGACAGGAAGAAGATGGGCTGCTCTGGGTCGGCAGTGGGGTCTTCTCTGAACACACGGACTCCATCATCGCCGCACGCGGTGGCCAGGGCACCGGTCAGACGACACCTTGACATTAGAAGGGTTACAATAATACAAGCGTCACTTCCAGGGTCCGAAACCCAATAGGAACCGGTTCTGACCTAAACGGTAGGAACCAGACCGAATAAGAACGGTAATTTCGGTGCCCGAGTCTCAGTGTCATGAGGCACACGTCAGCAGCGACACTGAATGCGGATCCACAACAGAAGCGGAAGACAATAAAATGCTGAATAAAGTCGTAGTTTTTGTTATTTTTGGACCAAAATGTATTTTCGATGCTTCAAAACATTGTAACTAACCCACTGATGTCACATGACTACTTTGAGGATGTCTTTAATCCCTTTCTGGACAAGGACGGTATACCGTACACACATTTACAATGGAGGGACAGAAAGCTCTCGGACTAAATCTAAAATATCTGTGTTCTGAAGATGGTCTGACGGGCTTGGAATAACATGAGGGCGAGTCATTAATGACAATATTTTCATTTTTGGGTGAACTAACCCTTTAAGATCTTTTAAGATGAGCAGAAATCAAAAATAATACCATGCATCTTACCATGCTACATCATATACTGTTCTCCCGTGAAATCCAGACAAGGTACATATACACTTCCAAGACTCATCTGAGGAACCTGCAATAAAATCACTATCAAATCCAGCCCAGCAAAATCTCTAGACAACATCATGTTTAAACCTGATAAATATTCAAAATACCAATAGAGTAGAAATCCTAACGCTCTCACCGTCTCCAGCCGTTGACTCCTTCCAGATCTTCACGGTGCGATCATCGCTACAAGACGCCAATCTTCGTCCCTCAGGGTCAAAGGTCAAACTCCAGACAGTGGATTCGTGTCCCTCTAGAGTGGCTCTACATTCCCAGTCATCATCTTCCTCTTTATAAATGCACACTTTGTTGTCATAACTGGCTGAGGCAAGAAGCTGCAAAAGGACACAAGTTTGACCTTTTCATGCGTCTGAAAACTCTACGAGAGCGACAGAAAACATGCGAGTGAATATCATACCTCCTGTGTCGGGTGCCAAGCGACATGCTTCACGTCCTGTGTGTGTGAATTCACAACACTTACACACTCATACTCATCCTCCTCGTCCACTAGAAGAAAAATAAATGGTTTAACACAAATCATAATAATCTTAATAACTGATTTAAAGGGATAGTTCACCCAAAAATGGAAAATTCTGTCATCATTTACTCACCCTCAAGTTGTTGCAAACCTGTATGATTTTCTCTCTTCTGCTGAACATAAAAGAAGATATTTTTAAGAATGTCAGTAACCAGACAGTTGATGGACCCCATTGACTTCCAGAGTATTTTTTTCCATACTGGAGAATCAATGGCGCCCATTAACTGTCTGGTTACTCAGGTTTGGATCAACTTGAGGGTGAGTAAATGATGACATATTTTTCATTTTTGGGAGAACTATCCCTTTAAGACAAGACACTACAAGCAAAACCATAATTGTTTTCATGAACAAATAGAGATTTTGGGCTATTTTGCTTCCTGAACATGTCTTCTTTCACACTAGTGGAAATACACAATACACATTCAAGGGTTAATTGGATTACACTTTATCTAATTACAATATATATCATAAAGAATAGTATTTTGTCCTGCACTTCTTCACTTCATATATATATATATATATATATATATATATATATATATATGTGTGTGTGTATATATATATATATATATATATATATGAACAAACTTGTGATTTTTTTCTGCCTGTTGACAGTATTTTCTCTATTTTCTGTCTATTTGAGTGATAAAAAGAGATATCCAAAATCATGTCTGTAAAAAAACCTTTAACTTTATTGGGTCAACAAAATGGACCAATTTTCAACCTGGCTTTAAACAATGCTCAGATTTCAGTTCAGTAATTTTAAGAAAATTTGTGCATTTTTAATTAGATAATGTGTCATTTGCATAATTAAACATAAAAATAATTTGTCATAAAAAAGAGGTTGTCATAATGTTCTGTGATTAATCAACTAGATAAAGTATGGTGATAATTACTATTAAAATTTTGTACACTATTCACCTGTGGTTTCATGCCTTAAGCCGTGGGGAAAACAGTCAAAATTATTATTATTTTTTTTTTTAGTTTAGGGTCCAATTCTCACTATCAACTTGCTTATTAGCATGCATATTACTAGGATATTGGCTGTTTATTAGTACTTATAAAGCACATATTAATGCCTTATTCTGCATGAACATATAACTTAATAACTACCTTACTATTTATAAGTGGTAATTAGGAGTGTTTTGAGGCAAAAGTCATAGTAAATAGTTGGTTAATAGTGACAATTGGAAATGCACATTCCTGGTCTAATTGTGAATGATTCATCAGTGCACATCATTCTAAAGGAAAAACAATGTTTGTATTTTATGCTAAAGAGAGACTTTTCACTATTCAATCCCTGATGTACCTTCCCAGATCCAAACACTTTTGTCTCTGCTGCAGGTTGCCAGTAAGTTTCCGGATGGAGCCCAGGCCACACACTTCACCTCGTTCTCATGACCTTCTAACACTGTCAGGGACTGCAAACACAAATGACGGACACACGTCAGGATGTTAGTGATGTCACTTGCTTGAATTTTTCAGGGTGTGAAATTATGCGTATCCAAAAACAAACCTCAAAACCATCATCCGTCTTCTTCCAGATGCATGTTGTAGCATCAAAGCTGGCCGATGCCAGATATTTCCCACAGGGTGACCAGGCAACCTTTCTGACCGTACGCTGGTGTCCATCAGACAGGACACACTTACATTCCCAACTGTCCCCTGAGAACAGATGACAAATAAAATACAATCATTTTTTATTTACACTATCTGCTGTGTTGTGTATATATATATATATATATATATACACACAGGTATTTATATATATATACTTTTTTATTTTAAAATTAATTTAGTTTATAAAGTTCAATTCAATTCTTTGTTTCAAAGCAGCTTTACAGAAAATGCATGAACCCCAATCACAATTTAGAGTGATCTGTAATTAGAGATAACCAAGTTATGTTATTTCAGAAATGTACAACCACAAAATCAGTTATCTAAAAATTGTATTAATTTCAAACAATGTACTTTCAAAAAATTTACTATTTAATTTACAGAAACAATGAGCTCATTGAATTCGCTGTTAACAAATTAAAAGTCTTGAGTCTGAGACTCGGTGTGTGTGAGAGTGTCAGTCACTAATAATGATTGAAGAGTTCAGTTTGACATACTATGAACGAATGAGGCATTTATATAACGCTTTCATATGTAGCTACTATTGTAATGTTACACCCAACACGACTTACAATCATATCAGGGAATCTCTCCTCAAACACTCGGATGATGCGACGGCAGCCACAGTACAACGCTCACACACACACACACACCAGCTAACTTATATACTTCAGCACTCATATTTAAGTACATGGGTTTAGACGGGTGATTCACTGTGTAAACATGTTTTTGCAGTTTTACCTTCTTTACCCCATATTCTTATCGCGCGGTCCCCGCCGCATGACGCGAGAAGTGTGCCCGCGGGGTTCCACTCGACATACCAGCAGCGCGCGTCCGGGTGCGCGCTCACCCTCTGCAACAGCTCCATCTCGCCCTTCATTTCTATAAAACTGTATGATATTTGTGATTATATGACATGTAAATCCTCCCCTGTCTCTCTCACTCTCTCTTAAATGTCACAACTTCAAGACTTCTGTTTGGTTTATCAGCGGCTCCCCACTTCCTGCTTTGTGCTTCAGTGTTTTTTTGCTGTTGATACAAATGCACGACAGTAGCGCCACCATCAGGAGTGTAGCGGAAGTTAGAGGAAAATATCTTACAAAATATGCTTTTAGAGTAAATTCTATTATTTTATTTTTATTATTTTTTTATTTTATGTATATATATATTAAAACGTTTTGTTTGCTTTATGATATTGTATGTATTAGCTATTAACTAAAATAGTTTAATTATTTAAGCGGAAGTTATGAAAATATATATTTATGTGAGCGATTGATGTTACAAAAATACTTATAAAGTAAGTTCTATTATTTCAGTTTTTTAAACGTTTTAAACGTTTTGTTTGCTGGATGATATTGTATGTATTAGTTATTAACTAACAATAGTTATTTAATTATTTAATTGTGTTTGATAGTGCACTGTAAAGCAAGGGTGGAAGGATCTCTGTAAGAACATGTATTATGAGTGGAAAATCTTATATGGCATCACATTTACAGAATAGTTTCAATTCCTCACACAAACGTCATGCATGTACTCGAGGATGACGCCTGCAGAAGGGACGCGTCTGATTGGCTTTAACGGCAACACACAGGAAACGGAAGTCTGAGGCAGGAGAATCTCCGTCTGATGGAGGAAGCGGACGGACTATTGTTTACGTTTTTCACTGGAAATCAAGAATAAAACACACGAAAATGTCTTCGATGTAGTGGCGACCAGCGGGATCATTCGAAGCTGAACATATTACAATTTGGTTTTAATATTTTTTTATATTTTGGTGGGATTTGAGGAGGTTTTAAAGGGTTTTGTGTGTTTGTTGAGAAGGTGTAAGGCCAGTTTATGTCACAAATGATCAAATCTGATTAAAAACCGACAGACAGAGGAGCTTCAGTCACAGCAAACTGGTAAATAGAGTCTTTAAATAAAAGTTTTGGATACATATTGATAGGCTATTAATCCTTTGTTATATAAAAGGAGGAGCTTAAAAATCACATACTTTTTTATGTATTATTCTGTTAAGTGTATTTTTATACTGACCAGTAGGCTAATCATTAGTGTATATAGTTAGATCGATATAGGTTAACAGTTATTTACAAGTCTATGTAAATCTGCCTATCTATAACTATAATTATATAATTGCTATCATTCCTAATTATCACATCATTAGTCATTTTTTATGATTATGTCCTTAATTATTTCACTGATTAGTTCTAAGTGTGTACTAATATAATATATATATATATATTATATATTTTTGTTTTGATTTCTCAGCTGTAGTGCCGGTGGTGGTCAAACCCCAGAGCTGTCCACTCTCACTCCGGTGTATTTGAGTTTTACTTTTTTTGATCGAGGCTTTTCAGTAGTTTTTAGACCATGTACGCACCCCCGGGAACTGCTCTGCCAGGCAACCGAAGGCGGAGAGGTGGGACGGCTCTACCCAAACAGCCCGAGAGGAGTCTGGCATCGGCGCTGCCCGGGGCGCTCTCCATCACGGCTCTCTGTACGGCCCTGGCAGAACCGGCCTGGCTCCGTGTCCATGGAGGAACCTGTCCCAGACAGGAGATCGGTGTCGCTGATGTCCTGGGATATATAGATGACAATCTCATTAAAGGTTGGTATCCCAAACTGTTTTTATTTTTTAATCATTTGAATATATTTTCAAATGTAATTTATTCCTGAATTCCATTCTTCTTCAGCATCACATGATCCTTCAGAAAATCATTCTACGTTGATTTACTTCTCAAGATACATTTCTTCTTGATAATTATTATTATCAATGTTGAAAACTGTCATGCTGCTTCATATTTTTGTGGAAACTGTGATACACTTTGTGTCCGATATTCTTTGATCAATAAAAAATTTAAAAAGAACAGCATATATTTGAAATATACATCTTTTGTAACATTATAAATGTCTTCATTGAAAATCTTTAGGATGTGCTGGAGGAGACTTTACCAAGTGCTGAACTCAATACAAGATCTTGACCAAAAAATGATGCACCTCTTGATAATAAATGTCATTTCCATTAAGTCCTTGTATTGATCATTCTGGTATATGGCCATGACGTGTCTTCCAGGTCCCTACATAGTTGTTTAAGAAATAAAAAGCTACACACACATAAATTAGGGTTAAAAGAACTGTTGCCAAACATATATCATGTAGGAACATATTAATCAGTGCAATAATGATCCAATCATAGACTCTGCTATTTAAGGCACTGGGCAGTGTATATTTACACCACTTTTAACCTCTTTTAATATAAGTTAGTAAAAATGCATTAACTATTGTTAACAACTAGGACTTTTGATCTTAACAATGTACAAGTAAATTAACATTAAAGGAGTAGTTCACTTTAAGAAAAAACTTTTGCTTATAATTTACTCACCCCCATGTCATCCAAAATGTCCATGTCATTCTATCTTCAGTCGAAAAGAAATTAAGGTTTTTGATGAAAACATTCCAGGATTTTTCTCCATATAATGGACTTCAATGGGGACCAAACGGTTCAAGGTCCAAAAGACAGTTTCAGTGCAAACTGTTCAAAGGGCTTTAAATGATTCCAGATGACGAATAAGGGTCTTATCAAGCGAAATGATCGCTCGTTTAAAAAAAAAAAAGTAAGTTTTAAGTAAGTTTTATGTGCGTTCGTGACTCTCCTGTTTGAACTTTTTCATCAAAATGAACGAATCTTTTCCAGAGTCAACTCGTTCATTTTGTTTGTTGAATGAACCAAATGACACGAAAAAAGATTCGTTCATTTTGATGAACGAGTTCCAACAGGAGAGTCACGAACGTGAAAGTTTGGTCCCCATTGAAGTCCATTATATGGAGAAAATCCTGGAATGTTTTCATCAAAAACCTTAATTTCTTTTCGACTGAAGAAAGAATGACATGGACATCTTGGGTGACATAGGGGTGAGTAAATTATCAGCAAAAGTTTTTTTTAAAAGTGAACTACTCCTTTAAGTACAAAATATTGTGGCGGTGTTGATCTTATTTCATGTTAATTAACGTATTCAATTAATGTTAACAAATGAAATCTTATTGTAAAGTGTTACCAAAAAAATCTTCCTGACTTGTAGTCGAAGTTATTGAGATCTTCTACTTGCTCTGTTAATGATAAACTTTTGTCGATTGTCTCCCACAGATAACTGTTTGAACTCTCAGTCCATCCTGCTCTTGCGGGTCATCGCTGCTTTCTGTTTTTTGGGCATTCTGTGCAGCCTGACGGCATTTCTGCTGGATGTCTTTGGACCCAAACACCCAGCCCTCAAGATCACACGCAGATACGCTTTCGCTCACATCCTCACAGGTATGACTTCACCAAGGATTTAGTTCTTGATATCAATCCAGGTATTTGTTTTAGTCTCAATGAATCTGTGTGTTCCAGTGCTCCAGTGCGCCACAGTGATCGGCTTCTGCTACTGGGCCTCAGAACTGATTCTGTCCCTGCAGCAGCAGCACAAGAAGTACCACGGCTCGCTCATCTACGTCACTTTCGCCATCAGCTTCTACCTGGTGGCCGGTGCTGGCGGAGCCTCTATTTTAGCCACAGCGGCCAACCTGCTCCGTCATTACCCCACTGAGGAGGAGGAGCAAGCCCTGGAGCTCCTCTCCGAGATGGAGGAGAGCAGTGAAACATACCCAGTTGACTACGACATTACCAACCAATTCCAGCCTCCACCGGCCTACACACCCTGATCGCCATATTCCCGCGTGTTCGCTGCCCAACGCCACTCCTGTCTTTCTTCTTCACGTGCCACCTTTGGCCTTCAGACAAAGAAAAGATGCTCAGATTTTAGGTGCCCCCATCAAATGAATATATACTGTATATATATTCAGTATTCCAGATCATGCAGAATGCCCATATCCGTGCACACGTTTAAATGAGCGTTTTACTTCAGAAGACAGAGCTTGCGTGCATGGAAGAAATCAAAGAGAGTAATTATGGCATTGCTTGTAGAATTCCATCTGAATTCATCTTGCAATAGTTTGCATGTATCTGGCAGTAAAAACCCACACAGATCTACTTTGAAACAAGTTTTTTTGGCACGCTTTTATTATTGATTAAAGACTTGAAGGATGCAAAGCATCTCGACATCATGTTTGTTGAAGATGCATTCACTGGAGCCTAAACTGCAGAATTTAATCATCCAAAAGTATCTTTTTTCTGCCTCATCGCAGGTTTATCACATTTTCCATTTTCCTCACAGGTTTATCATGTTTTCCAAATGTTGAGCTGCACTTTTGACTTTTGTTCCTGTTTTTTCAAGCGGTCATTTAGACACTTTCCTTTGTAAAAAAAAAATAATAATAATTTTTTAATCATGCTAGGTATCAATGTATCTTTTTATTTATTTGAATTTATCAGTAGCCCACAGATGCTGCCATATCTGCACACTTCTGGATTCACCCCATCACTTTTTTAAAAAATAATTTCAATAGGCTTTTAATCAGTTATTGTAATGTCGTTTTAACGCACATATAGCTGCAAATACCCAAGATAGGTGGACAAATTATTTATTATTTATTATCTGGTTGACATAGACTCTCAAAGAAACTAGAAAGCAAATTTATGTACCTGTAATTTGGAGGCGTTCAGGTTTGCCAACATCACATTGTAAGTTTGTTCTGTATTAATTGGATTTTTTTTTTCTTTGTGCAATTGTGTTTGGTGTGTTTTCTTAGTATTAGTGCGAGGATGTTCTGATGAAAGAGTCTTAACACATTTGATCAAGATTGTATCCCCAATTTACTTGTCTAGCTTTTGCTCTGGTCTGATTATTTTTGATAAAATCACTGCATGGAATTTGCTACTGCACTTGTGTTGCGTAAATGGACTGTACTTGTTTATATTTCACTTTTTTATTTTTTAGTAATCTGGTGGTTTTGTGTTTTAGATTTCCCTTCTGTGTTTCATTTAAAGAAATACGTTTACCTACATGGAAAATAAAGATAAAAAAATTATTTCAAAACAATGTGTGCGTGCGTCGTTTGTTTCCTCAATGCGTGTGCACGTCGAATTCTAAGCGCGCGGTTGCCATAGCAACGTTTGATTCATCCGGGAAGCGAGACCGCCGGCATTTCACCTGAAACGACATAAATGACCTTAATTTTAAGAAATACTCGTTTAAATGCTCTTAATGTGGTTAATTTTTCATAGAAAAGGCTGACAAATGATGGCTGATGCAATATCGCTTATGAGGTATGTTGTATGCAAATGACGGCAGGCACATATTATGTAAATACATATACAATCCAGGAAAAGGAAGCTATAAATTAGCTTAGTTTATAAGTGAACTGACTTGTTCAGCGTGCTTAATACCGAGATAAATACTACATAAGTTCCAGCTTTAAAATGCTGGTGCCGTGCTTATGTCCACTATAATTTGAACAAAGAGCATGAGCCAAAAATCCATGAATTAATATAATATTCTAGCAGCACCATGTCCACCAGTAATCTGCCACCCCTGCGAAACCTGCCCAACTGGTCCAGGGTTCGAGATCTGGACAGGGTTAGGTATCCCAGACTTCTTTCTAGTGACTATATGGTCAGATCTCCACCTGTGGACATCAGGAGCCCTAACGCAGTGCCTCAGCCCAGGACAGATGCACGCGACACGCGCATCACCTCTTTGGAGAAAGATATTCTGTTCCTCCAACAACAGCATACAGACACACTGAGGAGACTACATGCAGAAATGGAAGACCTGAAGCGTATTAATAAAGGTATGTCGTTGCATTCTGCATAAATGGGGCAGAAAATGAAAATAGTGCCATTTGCATTTTAGACAATTTTTTTGGGGAGGCTATAAATGCTGAGCTGTCTTTGAAAGCATGAGATCTCACCCTCCCTTCAGAGCGTCTCCAAAGCCACGCCTCCTTTAAAACCTCCATGAATTTTTTTAAAGCGTCACCAGAAACCGCACTACACTACTTAATGTTTCAAAGCACATGACATTACAATCATAATGAACTAAACAACTTACAAAGCTCTGACTTGTATCATCTGACTGCTGCAGATTAATTTCGTTGCTGGTGTCAGACCGAATGCAATTATTGGACGAACATTTTTTGGTCCTGAGACTTCCACAGAAGATATGTACATTTTAATATTTAGACCACTTCTATTATTGATTGTTATCAGGATGTGAAGAGAGTTTCAACCTGTGTAACAAAACGTGTTAACCCTACCTTTAAAATCATCAATGTGATTTTGTTTTTAAAATATAAATTGAGTTTGACGAGGCCATAAATACATAAAGCTGTAAGACAAACTTACTTCTGTTTTAACCACATGGTCATGATCATGTCCTCAAACAGGATGTTAGACAGAACAAACCATTATTTTTAAAGGGAGAAATGTGAGTTGAAACAAAAGTGAGGGACAAAATGAAATTTTAATATCAGGAAATGCAAAGTCTAATGTGTTTTCTTACATTTTACATAACGAATTAAAATGTAATGAAGATGCAAATTGGCTGTCTTACTGATTAATAGCAAACATTTAAAAGTATTTTAAGCTATGTATTATGTTAACATTTCTTTTGCATTACATCCAAAACATTGTTATTGTTCAGTGAAGTTCAGTTATTGGAATCACACTGAAAAAAATAATATGCTTGATCTAATCAATAAAATTGTGGCAACATATTACAAGCAATATTATTAATTAAATTGTACAAATTAGAATGAATTAGAATGTTAATTTGATTAACTATTACTCAATTCTAATTTGTTCAATTTAATAAATAATATTGCTTGTAATCTGTTGCCACATTTTTATTGATTAGATAAAGCATATTCATTTTTACAGTGCAAACCGCTGACAGGTTGTTTGAGCTGACGTACCATATTCAGACGTGCATATTACGTTTCTCTTTTACAGAATTACAGTATCAGATGGTTATGGAACATGAACAATCTCCAAAAGGTAGAATATGTTTTGCCAAGCCTAATTTTTCATAACCATATTCATAATATATACTCGCTTTGTGCATAGGTGCGCAATCTAATTTATGGTTTCACATACAGGGCTTAGATTAAGCCAGGATTAGTTCAATTAGAGCATTTAAATAGCTTTTATAAACGTGCCTTAGAAGAAAACATCACTGCTGTGTATCTTTAGACAAAACAATGTCATACTTTATGTTATATCAGTACAAGTTGCTATAATTTAAATCAGCTAAAAACATTAATTTTAGACTAAAGCCTTGTCTGTGAAACCAGGTGGTTACTGTAGTTTACTGCGAACTGACAGCCATGTGATCCACACAGAGTCGAGTCATCCCTCAAAATCCTGCGGTGATGGTTCAGCCGAGAAGAATTTCAGGTACTTACTGTAGCATCTGTGATCATCTGACCTACCTTGCGCAAATAAATCACACGTCCTCCTGCTGTGACCCGCTCCAGCTCAGAGGCGGGAAGAGGAGGCGCAGTCACATCACTTCTACCTCTCAGGATCACCTGCAGTCTGTCCCAGCATCCCCGAACCCCCACGCTGAAGGAGTGTGAGGGCATCATCCGGCAGCTCTATCACGCCAACACCTCGCAGTATCAGGAGGTCAGCAGCATCATGTCTTCATCATGTCTGTTCTCATTCATGTGTTCATACCTGACGCTCATGTTCCCTCACTCAGCTGCTGCGGATCAAGACGCTCCTCGGGGACATCGCCTCCAAAAACAAATCATCCGCTGAAGTTTTCTCTCTCGCACGAGCCTGCCTCTGTGAAAACAGCAGGTATACAGAATACACTCACCTCAAGGATTATTAGGAACACCTGTTCAATTATCAAATCAACCAATCACATGGCAGTCGCTTCAATGCATTTAGGGGTGTGGTCCTGGTCAAGACAATCTCCTGAACTCCAAACTGAATGTCAGAAAAAGGTGAGGTAAGAAATTTTGAGCGTGGCATGGATGTTGGTGCCAGACGGTTTCACAATCTGCTCAGTTACTGGGATTTTCACACACGACCATTTCTAGGGTTTACAAAGAATGGAGTAAAAAGGGAGTGACATCCAGTATGCGGCAGTCCTGTGGGCCAAAATGCCTTGTTGATGCGAGAGGTCAGAGGAGAATGGGCCGACTGATTCAAGCTGATAGAAGAGCAACTTTGACTGAAATAACCACCCGTTACAACCGAGGTATGCAGCAAAGCATTTGTGAAGAAGACACAACACACACAACCTTGAGGCGGATGGGCTACAACAGCAGAAGACCCCACCGGGTACCACTCATCTCCAATACAAATAGGAAAAAGAGGCGACAATTTGCAAGAGCTCACCAAAAAGACTGGAAAATGTCGCCTGGTCTGATGAGTCTCGATTTCTGTTGAGTAGAGTCCGAATTTGGTGTAAACAGAATGAGAACATGGATCCATCATGCCTTGTTACCACTGTGCAGGCTGGTGGTGGTGGTGTAATGGTGTGGGGGATGTTTTCTTGGCACACTTTAGGCCCCTTAGTGCCAATTGGGCATGGTTTAAATGTCACGGCCTACCTGAGCATTGTTTCTGACCATGTCCATCCCTTTATGGCCACCATGTCCCCATCCTCTGATGGCTACTTCCAGCAGGATAATGCACCATGTCACAAAGCTCCAATCATTTCAAATTGGTTTCTTGAACATGACAATGAGTTCACTGTACTAAAATGACCAGATCTCAACCCAACCCAATAGGAGAACCCAATAACCCCAGGATGTGCATCCCACAAATCCCCATCAATATGGGCCGACATTTCTAAAGAACGCTTTCAGCACCTTGTTGAATCAACGCCACGTAGAATTAAGGCGAAAGGGGGTCAAACACAGTATTAGTATGGTGTTCCTAATAATCCTTTAGGTGAGTGTATATCATAATATAATCACAATATAATCATTTGCCCTTAATTTGCACATTTTGATTCTCTTTTAGGGGTGAAGTTTTCGAGCATTTGCCAAAACTACCTCTCAAACCACTGCCAAAGAAACAGTAGGTTGACTTCTCTATTCATATCCCCACAGATAATGTGAAACTGATTTTTTAATGATTTCACCCCAGGCACCCGAGTCAAGCCGGTAAAGGAGAAACTGTGATTCTACCGGCTATCAAACGCAATTCAGGCGGCACCATGTCAGAGCGGCAGAGGAGAGCGCAGGACGTGCACAAAACACGCCTCCGAAGAACGGTGAACTCTTGACACCGCTGCTCCTGCTGATGAGGATGATGATTAAGTGGAACATGACCTTTACGGCGAGGGTTACACCGTCCAACTTCTTTAATTAAGCCATCATGTCAGGCTTTTTTTCCCTCATGAAACTGCTCGAACGTATTCAGTATAGTGGTCTGTTTTTATGTCAGTCTCTCTAGACGTTGAAGGAAATATGTATTTTCCCTGACCACAGAGATCTACACATGAGGAACGAGTGAGCGTCTGCTGATCATGTTTGATTCCCTAAGAATCTTTCCAGAGACGCAGCCAAATGTCAAAGTTGAGACGAGAGCTAAGCTGCCTGCCCTTCCATCCAAAGGAAGGTCCGTAAAGTCAGCGACAGAAACAGGCTCAATGTAGCTTAGCTTTTAAATCAAATTAAACTCTTTTACCTTGATTGCATGCGTGACATTTCCTTGCTAATAAGTCTCTTTAAATAAATGCACGAGCAACATGTTATGACGTGTTTTTGCACAGTTCTCTTTCCTAAAACTGGAGAATCTGAGGGCGTTTGCACCAATGCTCAGAGAGTTTGTCTACAGGGTATAGTAATCTTTAAGTTAAATTTACTACTTTTTAATACCTTTTTTTACTACCTTCAGAATTTTTTTAAAACCATCATGACACTGAATTGCAAGTGTTAACCAGCGACCTTTCTATTACACAGATTTTGACATTTATAACATACAAAAATGAATAGATTTAGAGCACGCATTTCATTTTTATGTTTAGTGGATTGCATTTGCGACCGAAGTGCATTAGCTCCCATCCAGTTTTTTTACACACCAAACAATAGAGGGAATGCATTGATATCACTTTCCCGCCGGTACAACCCACCTCAACCTGACTGAGTGGCAAAAGATCTGCTGTGTGACTGGATTTAATAGGGGAAACTATTAAACGAAAATGCGACTAAAACTAACAATTTGATCAATTTAAACTAAATGTTGGACTCAATATAGTTGGATTCCTAACAACTTACTAAAGATCCAGTGATCCATGGATATTGACATGCAGCCAGCAATTATGTCGCCTGACATTTATGTTTGCCTGATTTCAATAAAAGGGAAATAAAAGCAATATATAGACCTACATAGGCTAAAGCAAATTTGCCTGTGAACGCTTTATATAAATACAATATAGATAGGTCTAAATCCGGGTGATCACTTATATCAGGGTTATATAGCCTCTATATATCCATCCAGTGAATATGACGTCAGCATCAAACATAGACAGAGATGAAAGATCTTTGATTGTGCGCAGATAAGCTAAAGCCCATATTTATACAGACTAACGCAAACACAAAATAGGACACCTGATTGTCTGAAAGAAAAAAAAAAACCTAATTTTTAAAAAATAATACCTCTCAGACTACATTTAACACTTTTAATGGCCTTAAATTTGACAATTTTGATTTATCACTTTTTAAAACCCAGCGGACACCCTGGTCTATTCCTGAAGTTTTCACAAAGAGAGGCTCACTATGTTTCATATCTACATGCACTAGTGTAATCTGGACGTTGAGGAGGTTTTATAGTGTGTCCTATAGGATCTTTAACTGATGGCTTACTACCCATTGGATCGCTGCCTGGGATCCCAGCAGACACCACATAGTATTTCTGTGTTTAAGAGCCTTATTAACTAATGGGTTTACTAATCTCATTCAATTACAACTCAATTCAATGGTGGGTTTCCATGCTTTTCGGGCACTTTCCTTTGGTCCAAACCGTATATTCTATCGTCTAACCCTAAATCTACCCATGACGGAAAACTTTCTGCATTTTTAGTGGGATTAGTGGGATTTATAAGCTGTTTTCGTCACGGGGACCAAGAAATGTCCCCACAAGGTCAAAAATGACGGGTATTACTATCATATCTTTGTGGGGACATTTAAGTCAAGAGGCATCTTCAAAATCGATTATAATTGAATCAAGCAACTAAACACACCTGTGGCGCTGCGAGTGAGGCGACGGGGTCAGAAGGGTCAGACGGGCTGTTTAAGGAGGTAAATGCAGGTAAACGCCCGCAGCCCAACAGGTGTTGACCAAATGACTTAAGGTAATAAGATAATGGAGGAAGGTATTATTAGATACGCAATGAAGAAAGGAAAAGGGTTGTTCAGACAAAGTATCTTATCTTCTCAGAAACGTAGCTTACAGAGTGACGTCCCACATGCAACATGCAAAACTATAAAAGAGCCGGGCCTCGCATGCATCGGAGTTCAGTCTGTCGCTCGGTTGATCTTTAAACTCGGCAGTGTGATCATGTTGGCATCACGGGCATTCCTCGCCAAGCAGGCAGCAGCGACACTGGCGCGCCAACCCGCCTGCCTGGTGCATCATGGGGGAGACTGGGGGAACTGGGGCAACACCAACATCGCCGTGGTAAGAACACAAAATGCCACAAACACAGCATTTGGTATTGAGTTTTTTGTTGGTTAAGATGTAGTCTGAACATGTGACTGTGACTGAAGGTTTTCTCAGGCTGTGGTTGGTGGGATGGAACTGACGTCCACGAGGCTGCGTAGTAAGTGTACACTTCAAAACATCACTTCTGGTCTTTTTTAACAGTAAAAACAGAGGCACCCTACAGCATTTATTAAGGTTCGTTAGTGTTATTTAAAACTTACAGTGTAAGGTAACACTTTACAATTAGGTCTCATTAGTTAATCCATTAACTAACAATGCGCAATGTTACTGTAATCACAATAAGAGGTACAACTTTTGATTTTAATAAGATATTAGCAAAAATTTTAACGAAGTATTGTTCATTTTTAGTTCAAGTTAATTAATGATCACAAAGTGTTAGCGTTATATCTTTAGAATGTATTGATCTGTGTTGGGGTTATTATGTAAGGGATAATGTACAGTCACCTTGCCATTATCACAAAATAAACTCTGACTGGGTCATCAGGACTTCATTGACAGCACATTATCCTTCTTATTACAATACTACTTACCAAATAGACTAAATATGGATTTGAGCTGAAGTGATTTATAGTGATGTGGGACCTGGTCAAATGTAAAGTTTAACCCTAAAACCGTATTCTGGACAAATGTGGGCAAAATAGTTTTGATTTATTTTTAAAAAATACTTCCCTTGATCTGAGCGGTAAAAGACTTGGCTACTTTTCCTAAGTTTGCCTCCTGAACACACACAATTTATTTTTGACTCAATTCTACAATGTTAAGTGGGTGAAAAATAAACTTGTATTTGGGTCAAAAATGGGCACCCATAGAAATGAATGGGGAAAACTGTAATTTAGAGTATTCTAAAATAAGCCAAAATAAGACAGAAAAGTCCCTTCATCTTTAGGTTTTAGCTCTAAGAACTTATTGGAATGATACTTTAATGTAGTTAAAAAACTAAAAATAAAAACACTTTACATAGAAAATATGGTACTTTTTGAAGTAAATAAATTCAAAAATACCCCCAAAGTGAAAAAAATCCCCATACATGGATAGACAAAACTTTATCGAAGACAGTGATATAACATTTATAATAAATAAAAATTAGAGTCCTCTGTGCCCACATTTGTCCACAATTACTAAGGGCTAAAGTGAATACGGTTTGAGGGCTACATTAAAATGATTTGAACACAGAATCCTGCTTTCAACCAATCAGCTTCAAGCATTCTAGAGAGTTGTGATGCATACATACTGCTATGTCTCTGTTAAGCACCATGTACCACTTGAGCCGTAATGGAGCCCGCTTTCAGATCTTTGCTCCAAACCAGCAGCAAATGCACGTCATGGACCACATGAAGATGCAGCCCTCTACAAGTGACAACAGGTAGACATCATTAACATAATTACACAGCTTTTTAAATTACCATTCTATAACAACAAAAAACACACCATGGAAGCATCATGTTAACCAATGGTTTTTGGATGTGTACCATTTAGCATTTAAACAAAACCATCATCCCTCTCTGCAGGAACATGATGATGGAGTCTGCACGATTCAGCCACGGTCAGGGCACGATGCAGATGAACGACCTGGCCAAACTGGACGTCAACAGCTTTGATGCCGTCATCTTCCCTGGAGGCCACGGAATAGTCAAGAACCTGTGAGAGAGACAGTCTTATAGTTTAGGGTCTATACTACTAATGCAAATACATGTTTTGTGAAAAGAAATTGAGCGCATCCCAAAAGAAGTGCATTGTCCTGACTGCAGAGACCGTCAGATTACACGTGGCTTGGCATTTCATTGTTTGTCACCCCAGATCTATCACTATTCCTGGAGTGAAAATCCTCTTATCATGTTTCACTGTTAGCAAACAAATGATTAAGTCCAAGTGGAAATACAGGCGATGGACTAATCCACGTCTGAGCCCAACCTTTTTATACTCAACATTTGATATAATATGCTGAAGCTGGGAGAGACATACAAGCAGTTTTTTTCCTGAATTGTTTTTCCTAAAAAGTTAGCATTTTTAAAATGAAGATTAAAAAATTTCTGCTGACTTTCACAGGTCCACCTTCAGCAAAGATGGTAAAGACTGCAAGCTGAATAATGATGTGGAAAGAGTTATGAAGGAGTTCCATCGCGCTCGCAAGCCCATTGGGTACCCGACTATAAAATATTACAAATCTGAATTGAATCCTTGTATATAGTGCATGCATACCGAGTAGTTGTTGATCAGATGTCCTTGCTTCACTCAAATTGCTACGTTATGACAAATGACAAACGTTTATAAAAATGTCGAATAGTGGTCTCCACTGAATCCGGCTCTCTTTGGCCCAGTCTGTCCAGCATGGCTCCTCTCCTGGCGTGCCGAGTGCTGCCGAGTCTGGAAGTCACAATGGGTTACGAACGTGACGAGACCAGCCGCTGGGGTCGCTGGCCCAACACCAGCATGGTACAGGCGGTCAAGAGCATGGGGGCCCGCCACAACACCCGCGAACCTTACATATCCTTTCATTGAGACAAAATTTTCTAGAGATGCGCTTTTGACATTTTTTACATTTTACCAAAAGTGCCTTTAAATGATGCAAGAACTCTAAACGCACGCCAACTTGATGTTTTCCCCTTAACTGCCCATCTCACGAAGCCTATGTGGATGAGAAAAACAAGGTGATCAGCACTCCATCCTTCATGTGGGAGACTGACTACCACTACCATTACATCTTTGATGGCATCGGGAACATGGTCAAGCACGTCATGCGTATGACTGCCAAGTGATTCTCGTGGGACACCAGAAGGCTTTCACATTTAACTTTAGGTTGACCCGATTTGCTATTATGTGGACATACAGAGAGCAAATAAATGAAAAAAACAATGCAATGCAACTCCTGTGTTGTACTATGTTTTGTGTAGACTATATGGTATTTATAGACGTTATGTAGCCCCGCCCATTTTCAGCATTACGCATATTGTGTTCTGTCTTCTGATTTGTATTTCCAAAGCATGAAGGTAAGATCTTTTGGGTTTATTAATGAACCGCTCATTTTGAAATCTAGACATTTTTTGAAACTTTGCTTTACATTATGATGCTCATAATAACTTTTGTTGACTCTGAGATCTAAGATCTGACTATCCATACCATATACTTGTTATTAGGTGTTCAAGCACAAAGTATTGAAAACCTATTGTACTTGATTTATATTATTATTATTCTGCCGTAAAACGGATCGTGCAGACCAAACCGTAGGAGCTCGAGACTTGATATTTGGGATTAAGGTAGCACAAAAATCGAGGAGAGGTTATCAAATTATGAGCCTGATTGGCCCATAGGTGGCGCTATAGCAACCAATTGCACGAAACTGCTCATAACTCCTAGACCGTAAGTCATAGACTCAATGATTCATGATAAATCATCCTATAACATGGTAAATCATGGTAAACTGTGGTAAACCATGGTAAATCATGAAATATCACACTGAAATGTGGTATATCATGGTAAAACATGCTTGCTACATAAAACTTAATGTCTTTGATGCTTTTGTGCTTAAAGGCCTGCTTGAACACCGATAAATGCTGCTCGCAGCTTTAATTATTATTATTATTTTTGAAAAACCTCTCACAAACATGACATTTCTTAGTGGAACATTTTATTTTACAAATCATACAAAAATGAGTGACAACATTAATAAAAAACAAATATAAGAACATACATAGAGCTTTTTTTTTTTACAAAACCAAAATTATTCTGTCAAAAAACCTTTAAAAGTATTACAAAAATGTACAGCAGCATCTTAAATATAAGATAGATCAATGTTTTCTCAAAACATTCATTAACATTTGATAAAAAAAAAAAAAAAACGAATTAAAAATATATTTACATCGCCAAGCACAGACTTACCAAGAGTGATAGAAGGATGCCAAGATCCATGTTTCCATGTGAATCCATATGTCAAGATGCCGTCTATGTCTTTGTTTAAGCCAATTTATACACCCACAGTTCTTTGCATTGAAGCAAAACAAATATAGAAAATTAAGTGACCTGGCTGCAAAAATGTTTCTGTTTGGGAAAGTCAATTACAGAAAAGAGTACAAATAAATTGCGAAGAGAGTTTTCTTAACTCAATGTTGGCACTTACATTTTGTTTTAAATTATAATGAGGGTTTCAAATGAATTCAGTTCCAAGATGAATTATAGTGCTCAAATATACACATGGTACACAAACACAGTAACATTATATTCATATATACATGTACGCATGTACATGTAAAATACAACGTTATATATTACAGTTGCTTAAAATATACGTTTCCTTGGATGCAGTATCTGATTGTCAAAGCAGACTTTATGCTATACTGCTATTTTGGTTCGGCTGAATGGAGAACGTAACAAAACCCTTTGAAAGTAGTTATATTTCTAGAGAGTCCATTATCCACAATGGATATCAATTTCATGTATAAAAACAACCATACACTTCAGTAAAACTGTAATTTATAAAAGCTCGTCTTTTAGTCTAGACAGTGATACAAAAACTATACTTATTTCAAGTTTGGAAAACCTTCAGAAGGAGCTGAACGCACCTTTACAGCGTAATGACAATCATGAATATACATCAACGCTGGTCAACGATATTTAAGTCTGGATCCTTTGCTTTCTCAGGATTTGTCTTCTTCCTTGGGATGCTCTGGAAATATAAATACAGGGATTATAGTTAGTGCCCTACATAAGAACCAAATAAAATTCTGGTTTTAAATTGGATTTAACATGGGAATAAGTGAGGCATTTTATACAAATTTGCTAGCATAATCCTGTCCAAATTGTAAAATAGGACTTTTCAGAAGTTTGTACGTTCAAACTATGTACTGTAAGTCAAACATTAGTTCTGTGGACATTTGTATATATATATATATGAAGAGTTCAGATGCAAAAGCCTCTAAATGCCATTTGAAATTTTCTTCTTTAATGATGATTTTTATCAAACTTGTATATTTAAGTTCAGTAAATTCACTTAAATGGCAATGGTAATTACCTATTAATTGTTATTTAAGTGAAATTACTGAACTTAAATATACAAGTTTGATAAAAATCATCATTAAAGAAGAAAATTTCAAATGGCATTTAGAGGCTTTTGCATCTGAACTCTTCATATATAAAATATATCCCTAGCTAAAACAAGTTAAACAATATGGATAGGTCAAAGGGAGGTAACGGACCAAGGTAAGGTTTTCAGAGCAATGCGGAGCTGGAGTCAGAGTCTGGGTCAGTGGGGGTGCAGGGGTCTCGGGAGTAGGATTCCTGGGCTCTGCGGTACTCCTGGAACTCCTGTCGCAGGGCATTGAAGCGAGCCTCACTGAGGGAACGACCATACCGGTGCTGAGGAGGCTGGGACACTAAGGGAGGGCTGATGGTATACAGGTCTGAGAGGAGAGGAAAGGAGGTGGAGGTGGAGGACGGATAAAGTTCAGGGGAAACTTAATTTGCAATTACATTTGGTGTGGGAAATAAACAGACAAGCTCAAGTAGTCTTACGTTTACTCGGGAAGTCCTGGAGGCCAGCGGTGGAGCGGGGGCGTTCTTGCCTTAATTCCCTGCCTCGCCCAAAGCCTGCATGGGGCCGCTCCATCTTCACGGCCTCCAGGATGTTGAGATCCACAGAGTGTTCCGCAGCATCCCATTCATAACTCTCATCTACTGAGGTATTTCTTCTACACACACATATGCAACAATACATAGTGAGATTGTACACATTTATATCGCTGTCATTTTGTACACTGACATTGGGAACTATTCTAGTGTGACTGTGGTGAGGTCTTGCCTCATGTATGTGTGTATCAGCTTCACCTTTTGGACCTCCGTTCTCTCAGGTCTTTGTCTGTCCTGAGCCGCTCGCTCTCTTCAGTGGTCTCTGGCGAGCTGAGTAAGGTTGGAGTGATAGAGAGAGACTGGCGTAGGTGTCCATACGGTCCCACACTACCCCTTCCACTGCTCTGGCTGGCGTAACTGGCTCTGCCCCCATCACCTCTTATATCCCGGCCTTCGGTCTCTGTACAGCCCCTAACTGCACCCATCCCTTTGTCCGCCTCTCTCGGAATGTCTTGCTCTCGAAGGGGGAAGGATGTATGATATGGTGAGGGCCAGCTGTAACCTCTGGGGAGGAAAGGCCTTGGTGGATACCTTCTGTGTTCTGCAGGTTGCAGGTAGTCCACCCTGGCCACTGATCTGGGTGGAACAAAAGGTCGAGGAGGATCTTGTGGGACATACTTATGCTGAACAGACCTAAGTGTTTCCTGATAAGTCAGCGGGCACCTAGAGAAGTCTTGAAAGACTGCTGCCTGTCGACGTGGATCTGACTCTCGCCTGGAAGGAAGGGATGATTCCATGTGTTGTGGTGGATCTGGGACTGAGGGAACAGGTGTCATGTCAGGTCGCTCAATATGCTTACGTCTCTCTAAACTGTGGCTGTTGGGAGGTTGAAAGGGCACTGACCCTCTCCATGATGGGCCAGACATGGGATAGTAGCGTGTAGGGGTACGACCCAGACTGTAAGAGTTGAGCCTTATATCTGGGTGGGGAAATGTGTCCTTGTAACATGTTTCAGATATATAAGCTCTTGGATTTTCAAAATGTTGCCATCTAGAACCTAAACTAATGGACTTCTTAAGGAATTGACGTGGTTGCCCGACTCCAGAGAGGGTCCTACAGGGACCAATGCTGACTGATTTCTTCATGAAAGGCATAGGACCAGGATAGATCCGGTTTGTCCGGTCACCCTGAGCCTGAAATCTTTGATATTGTTCAGATATAGAGTTTGGACATTTGGAAACAATTGCTGCCATGCTTTTAGCCGTGTTAATTAATGTCTGTGCTTGACCATGCAGTGGAACTTCTTGTTTTTGAGGCCCGAAACTCTGAGAAACCAAAGGCTCAGAACTCTTTTCCTTTTCTTTAGATGGTGAGAAACCTTTCTTGATTGTATTTGAGATGCTTGATTTAACACATGTATCTTGTGCCTCCAATTGTGAGCAAGGTTCAGAAATTGGAATACTTCCAGGTTTATGGTGTCCCACTGGTATGTGCAGGGTTCTGTGGTCATTAACAGCCCCATTGTGATGACTAATATTGGTCCCAGAGTGCTCCTGACCATCTTTTTCCCAAATCTTGGGTACAACATCTGGTTCATCTATTAACAGTGCCCTAGTTTCAGTCTCAACACTGGTTTCAACAGATTCCGAAGGCTCAGTCACTTCTACAGGATCATCTACACTCATTTCAATGAAACCCGGAAGACTCAGGTATTCCAGGATTGTGCTGGTCTGCAGTGGGGACATCCGGTCTGGTTGGGGAGCAAGGTTAGCTTTCATTGATTCTGACATTCTTGATACATTTGACTGATCACTTCCTGCCTCATTTTCCAACAGGGTCAGGTGTGATATCCGACTAGGGCTTTCACTGAAGACACATTTGTCACTCTTTCGGGATCGAGCCCTGATACCCTCTTTCTCTTGCTCATTGTAAGGCAATAAGGAGCTGGAATCACCAGTCACTATCACTTTTCCTTTTGCTCCTGCTTTCTGATGATCATAGGGCAATGTATAGCAACCTGATGGATTATGAATCAGTTTCTCCTTTTGAACGGCCCTTACTTCCTCTGTAGCGCTTTGAATCACTGGATTAAGGAAATGTTGGTTAGGACTCGTATCCCTATCTCTTCCTGCCACCATTTGGTGCAGCTCAGATGTTTGAGGATTCGAGCGAGCAGGGGATGTTGATCTAAGTGCTGGAGTCTCTTTTTCCATTTTTCTTTCTTGCAACCAACTATCCTGAACTAAAGTCCTGTTGGGCAGCTCCTGCTCCTCTTCCAGGTGATTTTGCGGGTGTCTAGCTTGTGCCCCACTCAGGTTGGTTTTACTGGGAGAGGGTATGTCTCTAGTAGGAGAGAAACATGAGAGAGAGGTATATTGTGTGGCTGGTGAACGGGAGACGTCTGTTGCCAATGAATCTTCTAGATCGGCAATGCCTTGTTGACGTGTGTGAGGGTAGAGTGAATGAGGTGTGTTCCCTTTAGAAAGGCTCTGCACTGGAACCAGGCTGGTGGGGGATATCACAGGGCTAATGTCCCACTGGATGTGTGAGGAAGACGAAGAGGGAAGTCTCTCCATGGGACTACTGGTGTTGCCAAAATAACAGCCCCTCCTATAGTCCGATACACGCTGGGCAAGGCTGCTGGGTCTGTTTTTTTGTCGCAAATGTATATCTTGGGGCTTCCAAATAGGGTCTTCAAACTCAACACCAGTCCATTTCCTTAAGGGACTTGCAGACTTGGCCCGCCTCTGTTCTTGCTCATGTGACTGTACCCTTCGGCTGGCCGTATAGTGTTCTAGCTCCCTCTCCATTTGCTCACGTTCCTTCGCCAGCTTTAAACATTTGCTTAAGTTGTCCCTCTCTCGTTCACCATCCAGTTGTGTTACCATAGTGCTGTCCTCTGTCAGCTGGCTGTCTCCATTGATTGGCTGGTATTGTGCCTGGTGGAGCAGCCTCTCTCTCTCCAAAGCTCGGGCTCTCCTGGTTAAGCTGGGAAATATGTCCTCCCTATGACTGGCACTCCGGCATTTTTTTTGTGAATCACTCACCCTCTTTTCACTGCAGTCTGAATAAAAACTGGCCTTCTCCAACAAGGCCTCAGAGCAGCCCTGCTCATCATCAGAGTAGAAACAGCCATGACGGGAAAAGTTTCTGGCCATTGCCTTCACCCTGCCAGGGGAGTGATGGGGTCTCTCTGGGTCTGGAGGGTCCACAGTCAATGTTGACAGATTCTCTCTCTGTCCATCCCTCTCTGAACTTACAGGATTTGATTGGTTGGACTCTTTAAAAGTTCCATTGTTGCTCCCTCTACCAGGTGATTGTGGGAACTCTTTTTTGAGGTTCTTTTTGATCTGGGTTGGTATGGAGTTTTCTAGGTCAGGTTGGATAACGAAGCGGCCATCAGGACTTCTGGCTATGGACTCAATAGCAGATGTGGGTGGGGGAGATCCACCAAAGTGGCTCTCACACAGGGTGTAGCGTGGAGGTGGAGAGGTTGAGGACAGGAGCTGCTTTCTCTGATCCTGGTACTCACTGCGGCTGGCTTTATCAAAGGAGGAGCGGTCTGAGCGATCAGAAGAGGATGAGTTGGGGAAGAAGTTTAAAGGAGGGCACAGTTTTAACTTCAGCACACTGTCTGGACTGTCAGAAGGCGAGTGAGCTCTGAGGAGAAAGAAGACAAGACATTTAGGGAACAAATAGAGAGACGTTTGAAACTAATGTATTACCCCTTCAGGTTACAAAAACCCATTGTAGTACAGTGACAAAGATGGAGAAGCATAGAGATGATACATGCATAGCAAGGAACGACACTTACTGTGGAGACGAACTCTTCTGGAAGGCAGAAGGGATATCTGAAATGGTGGGGAGGGTGCAAAGTTCATATCATGCCACAGATAATGAGTCATAAGATGACAAAGTGCCAAAAACAAAAGCAGCCTCAACAGAAACAGAGATGCCATGCATGACAAAACCACTGATGGCTGAGAACAAACACATCACTTCAAATTTGTCAAGTATCAGTCTTTGAGGCATTAAATGTCTATATGGTCATTGCGATTGATAATGCATCAAAGGCCTTAAGGAATTGACTTAAGTCTTTTGAGTAATGTTTTAACTCTTCATTAAAGGTGCTATATGTATTTTTTAGCAGCCTCTAGCGGTGATGTTTCAGATTGCAACGTGCGCTCGTGCTTGTGTGCACCCTCGAACTGAAGAGCCACACTGAGACTTTCAACACAACAGAGAAAGCATCACACAACATGTTGGGAAACTCATGTAAACTCCCACTGCAACGTTACAATAATAGGCTACTTTTATCAGCTTGACTGAACTAATGCTCCATGCTCGTATTTAGCCGACATGTGGTGTTATCTAGCATAAGGCATTTTACTAACTATTCGTGTATCTAATACAAAGCGGAGGTCTCTCCATGATTCAAACGCTCTGTGGATGTTGATGCATGTTTTTGTCTGAAGTTGATCCGATTGACGTTTGGCCTGACGAGCTTCAGCAGATAAAAATTTTTTTTTTTTTTTTTATATATTTTTGTGGAGTTTGTGTTGTGCTGGAAGCACATAGTTTTTGGGTGTTATATACGTCGCATAGACTGTATATAAAAAGGATAGAGGCTCGGGAGCTCGTCACATCCGATGGATTTCGCAGAAAATCCGACCCGGCAACTTCATATAGAAATAGGAATACTGGCCGTCAGAGGCAAATGGCAAAACCCGACAAGTGGATCATTGTAATGTGTGATTACAACCCCTTCACACACAGGCAATAAAAAATGGATTCATTTTAGAAGTTACATATAGCACCTTTAAGTACACAATCCATTTACAGTATCTGAATGTTGCAGCCCGAAATGACTTTAAGAGCATGCAAAAAGATTTAAAATGTTTTTATAGTGGTGTACTTTGTTCAACAACAATTTCATATTCAAAATCAGCAATCCATTTTACCATCTCTCTTTTTCCTTCGCCGTTGTCCTCTTCTATTGTTCATAACACAGGCTGTCACCAGAGAAAGGATGATGGCAGCAAACAGGAAACACACACCCCCAATCACACCAGCCAGCAGGGGCTCAGGAACAAAGGCCAGGAGACTGGGTGCTGCCGGATACATCTCCATACCTTAGGGCCACAGATTACATGTTAACTTATAATAATATAATAAATCAGTTAACAATCAAACAATTAATTTATACCAATATTACATTTCTGACTTCTTATAGCTTCTATTTATTAGGGTTTAAACGCATCGTAGTTGATCCGTACAGACCGGTCCCCACGGTTCAGCCAAGCATGTGTTCGCAGATTAATTGCAAGTTTAACCACATAGAGTGAAAGTTTATCATTTGTATGTGTTACACATTCAATAGATCTTTAACCATTCCATCACTAAAAGAGGCAAAAAAAAAATTGAATTTGGTACTCTCTTGCCATCTTTTGATTGATTTCGCCTCTCCTTGCACTTGGATGGACACACACAAAACTATGTCAAAATACCCGTCTAGGCAAGTTCTCTCGTAAACACAGTCGTTGTCTTAAGTGAATGTAAAGAGTTGAGAAAGAAACTGGATGTTTATCATTATATTGGAAGCCAATAAACACCTGCTGTTGTCAATGTCATTAAAACAACAAGCTTTAACAAAGATTAAGCTATATTCAATTTTTACAGTGAACACTATAATGCTATTTTACATTTAATTATTACATTTCTGTACCTGAAATGACTACTACAGTTAGACCTTACTTTATTTGTAGCTTGTTATATTGTATTATTATCTATCTATCTATCTATCTATCTATCTATCTATCTATCTATCTATCTATCTATCTATCTATCTATCTATCTATCTGTCTTTTGTTAAAAAAATTTCTTGCTGATCCAAAATATTATCCAAAAACTTAAGGTCTGAACCTTGAGTTTTGTGAACTGTTGAACCACTACCATTTATAATATTAAATCTTATTAATATTCAATTATATTTAGTAAGTTTGTAGTTTTTCCAAGCCTCATAAGAAAACAAAAACTCTTTCAATAATCCAGATATCAATTTTAAGTCAAGATATCGAGTTCTGATTTGGCCTCACCTTCAGTGGAGATGACAACCGAGTCACTGGGCCCACTAACCAGTCTGTCTCTGCAAGACTGAAGACGCAGCTCATAGATGGAGTCCTGTGGAAATAAATGAAGAGGAAATGTACATGGCATTGAATAGGGACACTCAACTCCAAGCTGCCATTTTCCCAATATTTCAAACGTTTTACCTTAACAAGTCCCTGTACAATCAATTCGGTCGCGTTGACAGCAATCTCTCTGTCTATAGTGACCCACTCCCCCTTTCCTCGCTTTGCCAGAAGAACAAATGAAGTTAATGGTGGAGACTCTTCTAGAGGTGGCACCCATTGCAGCAAAATACCCAGTGATGTACGATTGGCTGACAGCAAGGTGGGAGGGAGCAACACCTCAATGGTGTTTACCACACTGGGAGCGTCTGTTGGAGGCGCTGCAATGAAAACAAAAAACAGGTTTGGAATAACTTTATAGTTCACCAGGGAATGCTTTGAATCAAATAAAGGAATACAGATTTGTTAAAGAAACTATAGACAGTCTAAACCTTACCATGTATAAGATACATGTGTGTATCATGTGTAGAGCTAATTGGAGGCCTCATAAAGTGCATGATTTGTATGTATGTATATATATATATATATATATATATATAAAAAATTGTGTTCACCTAGTGTCGTAATGGTGACAATCTCACTGAAGGGGCCAGAGCCCAACTTGTTTTGGGCAAGAACACTGAACTGGTAACTAGTGACAGCTTGCAGACCCGTCACCAGCAGGGAAGTTTTCGATGTTGGCACAGGGATTGATGCCCATTCATGTTTTCCTCTCACAGTGGGCTTTATCCTGATAAAGAGAGATATATGATATGATAGTCACAATAAAACAAGTCAGTGGTCGATTGAAATGCTACTAAAATTCAATGATTCTCAAAATAATTTCAATGATACAGCAAGACAATACTACTGAACATGATTCTTCATTTTAAGGGTTGAAAAATAATATATAAACAAATGAATAAGTATTTTAAACTTTCAAGTATTAAACGGTTAGTTCACCTAAAAATGAAAAAGATATCATTAATGAGCCAGTAAGACCTCCGTTCATCTTCACAACACAGTTTAAGATATTTTAGATTTAGTCCGAGAGTTTTCTGTCCCTCCATTGTAAATGTGTGTACGGTATACTGTCCTTGTCCAGAAAGGAAATTAAGACACCATCAAAGTAGTCCATGTGACATCAGTGGGTTAGTTACAATGTTTTGAAGCATCGATAATACATTTTGGTCCAAAAATAACAAAAACTACGACTTTATTCAGCATTGTATTGTCTTCCGCTTCTGTTGTGGATCCGCGTTCAGTGACGCTGCTGACATGTGGATCCACAACAATTCAATTCAAATGTATTTGTATAGCGCTTTTCACAATACATATTGTTTCAAAGCAGCTTTACAGAAAGTACAACAGAACCGGAAGACAATACAATGCTGAATAAAGTCGTAGTTTTTGTTATTTTTGGACCAAAATGTATTTTCGATGCTTCAAAACATTGTAACTAACCCACTGATGTCACATGACTACTTTGAGGATGTCTTTATTCCCGTTCTGGACAAGGACAGTATACCGTACACACATTTACAATGGAGGGACAGAAAACTCTCGGACTAAATCTAAAATATCTTAAACTGTGTTCTGAAGATGAACGAAGGTCTGACCGGTTTGGAACGGCATGAGGGCGAGTCAACAATTTTAATTTTTGGGTGAACTAACCCTTTAAGTTCTGCTTATTTAAATGAACAAAATACAAAAAAATAATAATTTGTCTTGGTGACAGAAGACGACAACAACAACAGTGCGTAAAACTAAAGACAATTGAATAAGGTACACACTCAAATCTAGTGCTGCTGATGCATTCAGTTTGAGGTCACTTACCAAACAGTAAATCTCTGAGTGTATCCTCCATCAAACCCTGGCTCCCAGGACACATTGGCCTGACTAATCCCTGGATCCACAGACACGGAGGTAACAGCATGGGGACTTGTGCCTGAAGAAAACAGAACAGATAATATATTTTCTATAGGTAAATATGGGTTCTTATCATTAACAGGCATCTATTCCTTTCTCACCTAGCACTAAAATCGTGGTTGCCACACTAACAGTGGCCACGCGGTTGGTGGCTAGACACTCCCACGCCCCCTGGTGGTCCTTACTGAGTGGACGCAGGACCAGAGAGCCATTGGATAGGACTATAAATGGAGAGCGAGGGGCGGGACCAACCTAAAGCAGATGAGAAAGAAACTGAAGCATGTTTTTGAGGCTTTAAATCCATGTCTGCTAGTATATGCTTGTTTTTTTTAGGAGATTAGCCTTTAAAGGAGTAGTTAACTTAAAAAAAAAAAAACTTTTGCTGATAATTTACTCACCCCCATGTCATCCAAGATATCCATGTCATCCTTTCTTCAGTTGAAAAGAAATTAAGGTTTTTGATGAAAACATTCCAGGATTTTTCTCCATATAATGGACTTCAATGGGGACCAAACGGTTCAAGGTCCAAAAGACAGTTTCAGTGCAAAGTAAGTTGAGTAAGTTTTATAAGCTCAAATGCTCGCCTTGCTCTGTTCTGTGATGCTCGTTCGTGACTCTCCTATTCGAACACGTTCATCAAAATGAACGAATCTTTTCCTGAGTCAACTCGTTCATTTCGTTCGTTGAATGAACCAAAGGACACGAAAAAAGATTCATTCATTTTGATGAACGAGTTCGAACAGGAGAGTCACGAACGTGCATCACAGAACAGAGCAAGGCGAGCATTTGAGCTTATAAAACTTAAACTTTGTTATTTATTTTTTAAACGAGCCATCGTTTCCCTTGATAAGACCCTTATTCATCGTCTGGAATCGTTTAAAGCCCTTTAAACAGTTTGCAGTTTGCACTGAAACTGTCTTTTGGACCTTGAACCGTTTGGTTCTCATTGAAGTCCATTATATGGAGAAAATCCTGGAATGTTTTCATCAAAAACCTTAATTTCTTTTCGACTGAAGGACATCTTGGATGACATGGGTGTGAGTAAATTATCAGCAAAAGGTTTTTTTAAAAGTGAACTACTCCTTTAAATACACACATTTAAATAAAACACATAAATATTTGCATTGGCAAGTGGTAAATCATGGTCATCTGAAGGTTATTGTGATTAAAAAACAACTTACTTTAATCCATGTGATATTAGGGGCGGGGTCTCCCTCGGGTTGACAGGGTATCACCAGCTCCCTACCCACTTCTTGTAGGTACTCGGCACGGGGCGAGACATGAAACGAGGGGGGGTCCTATGGAGGATTGCAAATAGAGTCTCACCAACTCAATGAACAATGAATTTCACTATGTGTAATTATTTTCCATTCTAGAGATATGGTGTTCACCTTCAGGATAACTTTGGTAGGCTCTGATTGGCCCATGGTCCCGTAACTGTTATAGGCTGTGCAGGTGTACATGCCCACCGCATCATCATTTGCTGCAGTTATGAACACTGAGCCCTCTGAGTTGAACATCCATCCTGGATACTGGCCAATCAAGATGAAGAGTATATAATGATGTAATTTGGGTCACAATTGAATAAGACGCTTGATGATATACACAGTACCTGCTCCAGGTCCAAGGATGCTCCATCTTTGGTCCAATTAACATACAGCATGGGGGGTTCGGCTTGAACTGGGCATTTGATCTTTCCCCCCATTCCCACGGGAAGATACGTCTCACGGGGCATCCGAACCACTCGTGCAGGGTCTTTAAGAAAATCAGGATTTCAATTATGTCATTTATATTGAAATGGACCTTGTTTTTGGCATCTACAAGGTTTTCATGCTTGAATGTTTAAAAAACGCATTATTTTCCCCATATTCTCCATTGTTGCAGCTTATATGATTGGATCTGGAAATAAAGCGAAATAACTGAGAAATATTCCTCAGATGCCATGTCTGTAATTTATAGCAAAACACCTAGCATTAATTCGTTTCATTAAAAGAAGTTATTACTCCACCACGTGTGTTGAACGACCACTTTGCGACAATATGGTTTGGAGAAACAGTCGTGACTAGCTAGTAGATTTCTTCAACGATGCATCGTACTATGGTAGTTAAGCAGCGAGTTATGTCGTTGTATGGGAAACACACCCCAGTTTAGTTCCTGTCTCAATGAAGTCCCTCCTTCTGAAAAGTGCAATGTGCTCTGATTGGTCGGATGGATCAGTGTGTTTTGATTGGTCGAGCGCTTCAAGTGTGTATGGAAAATACTACTAAATAACTCAACCAGGCTCCTCCCCTTTATTTTGCGTATGCTTTGGGTGGGAATTATGTAAATGAGGAGTACTGTGACATGTTCGTTTCCTAGGCTATACAACTGAGCCCTTTGTGCTTTGTAACTTTAAAGCCGTTTTTCATGGTCAAACAGCAGAAAGTTGAACATGTAAAAGCACAATAGGACCCCTTTAATCACCCCTTTAATTTAAATCTTTAATCTTCGGTTGCTCTCTTTATCTGGTATACATGAAGATGAGATTTTAAGATTGCAAAGCACTCACGTTTAACTCTGAGGTAGGCAGACGCAGAGGGCGGAGTCATTAGACCATTGGTGGGTGTGCAGGTGTAATTCCCAGAATCCTCAGGGATAAGATCTGAAATGAGGAGTGTCCCATCCACTAGGATTTTTACCCGTGATTTCAGAACTCTGTAAACACAAACATGCATCAGCAAACAGAAAACAAAGACACACAGACAACACTAAATAGTTAAAGGAGTAGTTCACATTTCAAAAATCTTTTGCTGATAATTTACTCACCCCCATGTCATCCAAGATGTCCATGTCTTTCTTTCTTCAGTCGAAAAGACATTAAGGTTTTTGATGAAAACATTCCAGGATTTTTCTCCATATAATGGACTTCAATGGGAACCAAACGGTTCAAGGTCCAAAAGGCACTCTCAGTGCAAACTGTTCAAAGGGCTTTAAACGATTCCAGATGATGAATAAGGGTCTTATCTAGGGAAACGATCGCTCATTTAAAAAAAAAATTAGAAAGTTTAAGTTTTATAAGCTCAAATGGTCGCCTAGCTCTGTTAGGGTTAGGGTGTGATGCGCGTTTGTGACTCCCTGTTCGAACTCGTTTATCAAAATGAACTAATCTTTTTTCGTGTCATTTGGTTCATTCAACGAACGAAATGAACGAGTTGCCTCAGGAAAAGATTCATTCATTTTGATGAACGAGTTTGAATAGGAGAGTCACGAACGAGCATCATACCCTAACCGAGCTAGACGACCATTTGAGCTTATAAAACTTAAACTTTCTAATTTTTTTTTTTTTAAATGAGCGATCGTTTCACTAGATAAGACCCTTATTCATCATCTGGAATCGTTTAAAGCCCTTTGAACAGTTTGCACTGAAAGTGCCTTGTGGACATTGAACCGTTTGGACCCCATTGAAGTCCATTATATGGAGAAAAATGCTGGAATGTTTTCATCAAAAATCTTAATTTCTTTTCGACTGAAGAAAGAAAGACGTGGACATCTTGGATGACATGGGGGCGAGTAAATTATCAGCAAAAGTTTTTTCTTTTAAAGTGAACTACTCCTTTAACTATTTAGTGGTCCATAACTGAACTATACAGTTCAATGACAATAAATGCTATTAATATTATTTCTAATAAATGGAATTAACACAAATAATTAGAGGCGAAACAAATAAATCAATGAATATTTCATTTCCAGCTTTGATTGTAATTACGTAAAATAAAGCATGGTTATACAATAATATTTGATGGCAGAATGCTGTGATTGTCCATAAAAATATTACTGTATTCGTAGGTCACTTACTCGATGTGAAACACGTTTTGGTCTTGTTTCCACCACTCATACGTGAGGTTAGAAGGATACGCTTCTGCTTGGCATTGCAGAATTGCATCCTGGGACATATTCATAGTGGTGTCCTCAGGGGGAATGATGATAATTGGAGGACCTGGTTGAAAGCAAAAGAATGCATGTGAGACTGAATGCATAAAAAACATAATCAACTTTGATGGGCATCTGAATTTGAGGAGGTCGTTTGTTCAGAGGTGAGATTTAGGTGTAAGTGCCAAATGCATTGTGTTAAAGCAGTACCACCAAAAGAGGGCAGTGTTTGTTCGTTTCATTACACTACAGATTGCCAGAAAAGTCACTTGAAATTCTTATGGTGTATGTGAAAAAAATTTATGTGAGAGACTGTGAAGGTTTTCAACCACATACTATAGCATTCTGTTGTCCAATGCTCAGAAGATGACATACATATGACAAAAACAAACAAAAAACAAAAACAAAAAACAGAATGGCAATGCTAGCCTTCACATTAGCCTTGCAGTTGAGTGATCAACAAAAAACTATATTTTTATCATCATGCAATTGAGGAACTTTTATTAATTGCCTAATGTTTATCATCTTTCACATCTCACACAGATTCAGAGCTGAAATCTTTCTAATTTAAGCAGGCCATTGCATAGTAAATAGTTCATATTTTCTGAGCTAAATGGTAGCCGGAACAATTCTTAATGTGAGTTGCAGTTGCAAACCATATGAAGCTGAGATTAAGGCTATTGACTTTGCACACAAATCCAACTGCAGCAAAGACTCCAATGTTCTCATACCAAATGCTGCTTAAGGTAAACACTTAATGCCCCGCAAGCCTATTTACATGCAGCTGGCTTTCTTCGCCCACGTGGACAAGACGTGGTGTGTAACTGACCTTTGACCTGCAGCTGGGTGGTGTAGGTAAGGTTCCCTTCTGAATTGGATACGTGACACTTGTATATCCCTGCCGTTTCCCTGGAAACCTTGGCTAAAGACAAGGTTTCATTGAGTACCTGTTGAGGGGAATTAATGTTTAGGTGGTAAACGAGACTGTCAAAGGAGAAAATGTGAACTCTACACTCAAGTTGACATGCAACATGATTCACGAGTCATCGTGCATCTATCAGAGTAAAACAGGATATTCAACCAGGGTAAAAAAATGTAGAGATGTAGATTTGAATTGCACCACAAAAAGTTGGTTGTATACAGTGATGTAGTGGTGCCTGGAGAAGTGGGTATACTCTTAATTTATGCCCCCAATATTTTTTTAAGCGTCCAAGCAAAGGATGAACGCTCTGTGTTATAAACAGTTACGTGTAAGACTACTAGTCTTGCATTAGTATTCAATATGCAAGACGAATAGAGTATAATGAATACAATAGAACACAGAATCAGTAGTATCCTTGCATATCAGGGTCGCACATATGGTTTTCTAAATACCCAGGTGCCAGTCCCATAAATGATATTGTTAGGGGGGTTCGGGGGAAAATTTTGATTTTCCTTATCTCGAAATGAGAATTTTAAGGTGTTTTGATGGCCAAAAAAATTGACAACAGTAGCTTTAAAATCATGAAGTTGCCTATTTGATCAGATTCTTAAACATGAGAATCAGTTCCAGTTTCAGCGACTTTTCTTTCCTAAATTAATCAATGTTTTTTGGACTAATCGGTTCAATTGCTCACTCAAAAAGACAGTCACTTGTCGCCACCCTCTGGCTCAATGATGCAAGTGGCGCAAACACAGACAAGCGGAGTTATACAAGCAGTGAAAAGTCAAACACATTCGAAAAAACGTTATACAAATATATTTATACAATAATAATGGCAATATATTTAATAGGGTGATTGTGTTGTTAAATTGAGCTTATCATTTCCATTGTCTTTTATCAAACTGATTATTTCTGTCGGTCATTTAAAACGTCTATTGAAAAACAGCCGTAAATTTGAGCTACTTGCATCTTATCTCGCACTGTATGATCGTTAACTGAAGTGAAGCGTCGCGTTGGGATTCGCGCTTCTGTGAACAGAAATAAGCCTACTGCATTCTTTGATTGGTCTCACGAACATTTTAACATTGACGAGCAGGTGGTTGAGTGCTGAAGCAGATCAGATGAGAAGGTCAGTTATCGTCGCGAATCATTGCAGCAACAAATTAGAGTTAATACGGGTACGACTCTAACCGGGTGTTTTTTTTATTCACGAAATTGGATTAGCAACTAACGTTAAGATGCGTGTCAGAGGGGATTTAGAAGTGGGTATACGCAATGCCGACTGAAAAGGAAGCCGTATACCTGCGTATACCCTGCACTACACCACTGGTTGTATATCAGAATGGAGCTGCTATGAGGTTGGAGGGGAGGGATTCATGAAGATGTGTTGAAGGGGTCATGAACTGGCTTTTTAAATTTTATTGTATTGTTGAGGTTGACTTATGACGTTCGCTTGGTTTTTACATTCAAATATCAAAATGAATAAGTAATAGGCTATTTTCTACCCTAGTTTTGAGCCTAGCTCAAAAACGCTCGGTTTTTATGGGCGTCTCGCATTGAAGACTTGGAAGTAAACGCCCACTGCTGGGAGTGTGAATTACATATTAAAGTTTCAACACACCCGTCGATGCACGTGGGGGAAATTGTTTTGAAAACAACCAATGCTAACCGGAATGATTCGCCTATACATGTTCGACCGAGAGTCCGTGTGTTGCACCATTCCTGTCGGATCTAATATAGACGGCACAGCACGTTCTTTACTCTTAATCGGTCTGCAAATCCAGTCTTGTTCACAAAACAATCCTCAGTGAAATGAAGCGAACAGACGCTCAATGTTTTACCCTAATCAGCTGGAACGTCATTAAAAATAAAGTTTAACCATTCCTATTCACTCTTAGATGTCAAAAGCTCAAGGAAAATTTGATTTCTCAGTTCATCACCCCTTTAAGAAAAGCTAATTCTTTTATGAACCGTCAGTCAACTAACAATCGACTGAAAAGCTGTGTACCTGAACTGCTTCTTGTTTCTCAGCGGCACTGTCCTCTTTTCTCCAGATGATGGTGGGTTTGGGGTTTCCATGAGCATCACACTGGAGGGTGAGAGATTCACCCAACATGACCTCCAGGAAGGCAGGAGGAGTCTTTATGAACACTGGAGGAGCTACAGCAGACATAACCATCAAAACCATTTTCATAAAGAAAATAAATACATAAAAAATATGCAAATAAATTAAATAAATACTTAAAACAATTTCCATATTTATTTCAATCCCCCCCCCCAAAAAATTAATTATTTAATTAAATATGTACTTTTAATATTGGCTTAATCAGGTAATATCAGACTAATTAGACTGAGAAAAAGATTATTTTCTTATACTTATAAGGTTATATATTTCACCCAAAAATGAACGTTCTGTCATTATTAATTATCCTCATGTCGCTCCAAATCCATAAGACTTTTGTTCATCTTCGAAACACGAATTAAGATATTTTGGTCCCACTTTATATTAAGTGGCTTTAAGTACTATGTACATTGAAATTAATAATTTGATACAATGGACTTATTGTGTACATGCATGTTTTCACATTGTACTTATATTTTGAAAATAACTGCATGTAATTACATCTGAAATTAATTTGTTGACCCTTCTCTTAAACATTAACCCACCCTTAAACCGACCCATGCCACCACACTTGTCCCTAACCATACCTGTATCACACCTCAATAGCAGCAAAAGTTTTACAATACAATCTGAACACAATAAGTACATTGTACTTATTTTTTTATGCAAGTACACAGTAAAGCTGGACCGATATTTTAATATGAGATCTTTCTGTTCCACCATTAACAGCAACGCAACTACCACTTTGACGCTTTAAAAAGTTCATAAAGAGATCGTAAAACTAATCCATATGAGCAGTTTAGTCTAAATTTTCTGAAGAGACACAATTGCTTTATATAATGAATTTAGGCTTTCAGTTTTTGGCTGAACTATCCCTTTAGGGGCCTAAAATCATTGCTTTACACTTGCTCACAGCAGAGTAGTCTTTAACTTTCTCAAAGCGTAACACATGCAGTTATGTAATAATGGACATTTGCAAGTGAGACAAAACCTCTAAACGCATCGTATTTCCCCATAACCCTGTCAACACAGACATGTTTTCCAGCACACTCACACAATGACAGCTTTTAAAAGCGCTGTAAGCTGACACTGTGCATATAATGGGCGTGAAACAGGCCACACGGGAGACTCGGACTGTGAGCGTGAGTTTCTGTCCTCTGTCTTCATTCTGATCGCTCGTACATGCTACAGTAACACCATCACATGCTAAAAGCCAGTCTGAGCCCTTCAGGATTCACACATCAGTGCTGAAGGAGTAAGAGAGTATGTGAGTTTTCAGACATCCTGAAGGTGTGATGAAAAGATTGTGTGCAACAGAAAGAGCTTGTGTAGGTTTTGATGAAAATGCTTGAGTTCTGTTGATATAAGAGTGTCACGAAAAATGAGATCGGATTACACAATTCTCTTTTATTTACTGCAACAAAGCCTTTTATATGAGCTGCAGATGCTGCTTTAATCAGATGTTTAATCCTTTTCGTAAGAATACAAAAATGTCAGCTGCTTTATTGGCATGAACATGAAACATAAGAGCACCATTATAAAATATACATGCTTTTAAACAAATACATGTTCACTTTCTATCAAGATTCATTTTTAGGATTGAGCAACACAGCTGACATGCAAAACATAGGCCTCGTTTACACTGCATGGTTCAAGTGACCCAAATCCGATTTTTTCCTGCCATGTGGCACAGATCGGATATGACCGGTGAACGTGTAAGCAGGGAAAAAAAAAACGCATGAATTCTGATTTTCTCAGATCGGATTCAGGCCTCATTCATATGTGGTAATAAATCGGATATGAATCAGATACGTGCATTTGCGTGTGCCATGTAAGCAGACAAATCGGATATTCCCCAGCAATGCGAGTCGTACGTCATTAAAAAGTGGAAGAGCGGAGGTTTCGTGTCTTTTGAGTGTTTGGGGTGAAGAGTGCAGGCAAAAATGCAGGGTTGTTACAGAAATAAATCCGTTTTTGAAGACATTTCACAAGATATGAGGCATCGTTTTAAGTGCTCGCGGCCAGAGCCTCTCCTCTTTTTTTTTCTCCGCCGTACGAGACCAATGTTTTGATGACTTATTGAAATATTGTGGAAAGAAAACGCTGGATAATTTTATTCGCATCTGCATCCATTGAATTTCGTGCTGTTTTGCTTAATTTCCCGGGTCAGAACGTCTACATTTGGTAGTTTCAGCAGTGTATGTAAATGCAAAAATCGGATATGGGTCACTTTTACAAGATGATGTAAGCAGGTCGTCAAAAAAAAAAAAATCGGCTATAGTCAGAAAATCGGATTTGGGCATCAAGACCTGCAGTGTAAATGCAGCCATAGTTTTGTGTCTGTTTCTCATTAGGGGTGGGCTGTATGTTCTTATCACATTATTTTTCACAGTATGAAATAATCATCTGGAATTACCAATTTTGCATAAAGCAGTGAATTAAAATTACTTGGACACAAACCAAAAATTCTGATTTGGAAAGAGCTAATTTTCCATATAAACGAATAGTTCTGACATGTAAAGCCATTACGCACGCTTGAATTGAAGAAACAACCTCAAAGCGTTTCTTATCTTGATAGCAAAATGACTGGGAATAGCATGTGCAGTTGTAGGTTTATCGAAAATAATAGTTTTAGCAAGACAGGCTGCTTATTTAGATAAACAAACAATGATAATGTTAGCTGGTGCATTAGTGCAACCACATTTCGACTATGCAATAACTTTGATTTAGTGGCTCTAAGAAACATGTTAAAACTAAATTACAGACTGCTCAGAACAGGTTGTGCAGAATCGTTCTGGGGTTACATCCTCGTACGCAACTGAATGATAACCATTTTAGGGAATTGGGTTTTTTAAAATGGATTAAAATTATGATGGTGTGCAAAATAATTCAGAGAACGGTTTCTAAATACTTGGATGACTACTATGTGTTTTGTGAGAGATGTTCATGGTATTTCTACAAGGGCAAGGATAAAATGAATTATGAATTATGCGAGTTGTTTGTTTTTGATTTTACTCCCACTGTTTATTTTCTGCATGTAGACAGAGAACCACAATGGAAATAAGCCTGTGGCCTTTTTGTGTATTTTATCCTCGACAAATTGTATTGAAATGTGAAATGCATATGAATTGCCTTTGGCATGATTGTATATGTTTATGACCATTGTTGAATAAATCAAATCAAATCCCACCTGAGATGGAAAGGAAGTTCCATGTGCCGTTCTGAAACTCATCTGAGGTTCTGTCCAGCAGGAGAATTCGACATTCAAACCAGCCCTCATCCTCCAGAGTCAACTTATCCACCAGAAGAGACGCGCCACGGCTCAATGACACACGACCTGCCCCGGAAATCAAAGAGACGAGCAATTATTCAGCAGTACTTCAGTGTGATTAAAAATGAGAGAACGCAAACAGCAACTCTGAGATCATGGGTTTGATTCCCAGTGAATGCAATGCAAGTTTTTTTCTTCTTCATTTGGCTAATGCATGCATGTCAGTTCCCCACAACACACAGTACAGAAGCAGATGAGTTGCATATTCCAAAAAACACATGCATATCTGAAACAACAAGTGCAAACCATTACATCCATATGGGAGTATTTTAGCCCTGTTACTTCACAAGCCAATGAGGAATTTAATATGTTAATACTAAATTTAATACAGATGAGTGTTTAGAATCGTAAGTAATTCCATATACCCATATTCCATATATATGGGTTGGGGGCACTGCGCACTGGGGTATAGGCTGCCAGGTTGAGATGAAAAACGGGTTGAAATTGTATAAGGTGTGTGGATAGTGTGAATTTAATGCATTTAATACAATATCTGTCAACTGGTCAAAATTAGACAAACATATTGGTCCGATTATTCATAAAGGAGTTTGGGCCATGCAAATTACGAGAGTTTCCCGGGAGATAGGCCTAAAAAAACGTGAGAAACCTGGGAAAAACGGGAGTGTTGACAGGTATGAGCTATTTTTGATGTTTATTTACAACTTAGAATTATTATTATTTTTTTTTTTTACAGTGCAGAGTTTTAAAACATAAAAAAAAAAAAAACATTGTCATGGGCGATGGCCTCCTTTTACTGAATATTATCCACCCGCTTTGTCTTCACCAGGTGAAAATGTACGCCTTATCAAATTTTACATTAAAAGAACAGTAATATTCATGCTATATAATTGATTAATACAATGCACAACTCAACAAAATAATACAGGCCTGGTTTCACAGACAGGATTAAGCCTGAGTTCGATTAGGATATTTAAGTAGCTTTTATAAACGTGCCTTAGAAAAAAAACAACAAATCCCTGGTGTGCATTAAGATATATATTAATGCTTTGAGTTAAAACAGCTCAAACATGCATTATAGTCTGGGACTAGGCTTAAAACTGGTCTGAGAAACCAGGGGATAGATAGCTAGATATAAATAAAAAATGCTTGAGCTCACGGAGTAAAAAGCACCACCTGTTTTTGTTTATTGCACAGGCACGTGGAAACATGTGGAAAGAGCAGCTCAACTCCATGGAAATCTGAACATCTCTCCGCATGACGTAACATGGTCAGCTGTTTTCCTCACATCCACAGACTCAAAACAAAACCACACTAGCACGAGTTATTGAAATGTGATATGAAAGGAGCAGACACACAATCAAAAGCAATAGAAACAGTTTTACTTTACAACTAGAACTCTTTGAAAGGTGATATGCGTGTCGTCTGGATATTCGAAACTGGTTTTTCAACCTCAACCTCCCCTACTATTTTGATTCTGCCTTTCTTTTCCCAAATTCCAGTGTTGTAAATGATGACACACTGATAACGGAGTGGATGCCGGCTGTGAGTGTGTTTCCGCTTGGCTGGAAAGCAGCCGTTGGAGTTTGACAGTGAGCCAAGTTCCTCAGTGATGGGATGCGTAGAATACAAATATAATGACAATTTAATGCAGAAACGTTACAGCCGAGGAATTCAAATCCAAACAACCTGGAGTCTGACATGCCGCTGAACCCTCCGGTGATGCGTGCAGGTGTGCCAGTACTAGATCTGCACCTCCAGACTTCAGTCAAGCATCAACAACCCCTAAATTCAAGTGTGTAACTCTCCTCACAGCAGCTGTGCTGATGATGGCAAAGTGATATCTGTTGCTCAGTCAACCGCAATCTGCTCTATAGCCAATGGGAAACGTCTACTCTGACCATGTGAGGCATGCAGCAAAACTTCATGAAAGAGCAGAACTGAAGGCCTGTTCTAACAAGTCAGTGCCATCATAACATCTCTTTATCTTTTATCAAACGTGCCGCAATATTCCCTGCTTGACTTGTCTATTCATCAGACAGACCACAATTGAGATCTAATAATACCTCAATTTGTTTCCATAGAATATTGTGATTAAATAGCCAAAGTCTGCAATCAAAAGCCAGAGGATTTCAGAATCTGAGCTGCTGTTCACATTTATTTTATAAAATGATAACTTCTGACCTAAAATACAACATAAAAATAGACAAAAATGACAAATAAATCAAAATACCACAAGAAAAAAGGAATTTTTGGAAGAAACATCTGAGATAAATGTAACTTTTTAAATAATTTAGAAAGATGTTTCTTATTTGATCAAAAATACACTATTGGAGGTAATATTCTTCTTCTTCTTCTTCTTCTTCTTACTATTTGAATTGTAGCTCTCAAACCGTATTCACTTTATTGCCCTTAATACTGTAATTGTGGATAAATGTGGGCACAGAGGACTCAGGTGTGATCCTAATTTTTATTTATTATAAATGTTATATCACTGTCTTCGATAAAGTTTTGTCAATTAATTTATGTGATTTTTTTTTATTTTGGGGGCATTTTTGAATTTATTTACTTCAAAAAGTACCATAGTTTCTGTGTAAATTATGCTTATTTATTTTTTATTTTTTTAACTACATTAAAGTATCATTCAAATAAGTTCTTAGAGCTAAAACCTAAAGATGAAGTGACTTTTCTGTCACCCGGTGGCTTATTTTAGTATGCTCTAAATGACAGTTTTTCCCATTCATTTCTATGGGTGCCCAGTTTTGACCCAAATACAAGATTAAGGAGTTTTTTTCACCCATTTAACATTGTAGAATTGAGTAAAAAAAACATTGTGTGTGTTCAGGAGGCAAACTTAGGAAAAGTAGCCAAGTCTTGTACCGCTCAGATCAAGGGAAGTATTTTTAAAAAATAAATCAAAACTATTTTGCCCACATTTGTCCAGAATAAGGTTTTAGGGTTAAATGTAATTTATTCCTGTGATCAAAGCTGAATTTTCTTCAGTCTTCAGAGTCACATGATCCTTCAGAAATCACTCTAATATGATGATTTGCTGCTCAAACAACATTTATGATTATTATCAATGTTGAAAACAGTTGTGCTGCTTCATATTTTTTGTGGAAACTGTTGCATTTCTATATTCTTTGATTAATAGTACAAAAAGAAAAGCATTTATTTGAAATAGAAAATCATTTTTGTTCAATTTAATACATCCTTGCTGTATTCATTTCTTTTAAAACCCCTGTTGAACAGTAGTGTAACTGAGACTTCACTCCATTAAGTCCGAAAAAGAGCAACATCTGAGCAATGACAAAAGCAATCCCGACTTCTAAACACAGGGTCATTTCCTCAGCAGGTGACGGCTCCATTGAACAGGAACAGTATAACAATCAATCAAGCAAAATTCACCGCCTGAGGGTTATTTTTTCAAACCCACCACACAGTATAAACAGCGAACTATGACTAACAATTAAGCCCAGTGTAACCTCAGAGCTGCTGCTGTGGGGAGCGTTTGAGATTTGCATAGATAATAATTGACTGATCTCATCCTTCAGAAGCGCTCGTTGCACAGAGCAGCAGCCGGTGTGTGTGTTTACTGTCATTAAAAGGTTCCTCTGATCCAGGGTCAGAGGGGGAGGGTGCTTATTAAAGCAGGAGAAGGGCGTAAAGCAGGGTGTATCTATGACAGCAGGTGTGGTGGATGTTCTCTCTCTCTCTCTAAAAAAAACAACCCCCCCCCCCCTCATAAATAAATAAATAAATAAATAAATAAATCTTCAAGCAATGTCAAGTTCCTTTGGATGAATATGGAAGTATGGGGAAAACAAACACCAAATGGACTTGCATACATTAAACTAAACACTGATTGTGTGATTATCAACACTCACTCACCACACATGACGTGTAAGCAAAGTGTAACGCTGCTATTGGACACTGAACTCTTTCCCGCCACGGAGTGTTTGTCCATCAATGAGAACAGAATGGAATGCCCCCCCTTTAATTCTCATGTTGCCATAGCGATGAAAACATGGGGTGGGTGTTTGGTTTTGAATTCAGTTGCCGTCGAAACCCAATGGGGCAAAAACACAGGGAGGGAGGGGCAGGTCACGGGAAACGTTTGTGCTTTGATTTTGAAAAATTACGTGTAGGGTTGGAGAAAAAAGAAAAAAAAAAACGTTTTAATTTGAGTGGATAAAAGGGTAGAGAATCGGGTGAGACTGAATTACAGAAAGAGAGAGAGAGAGGGGGAAAGTGTTTTTATTTGAACTGAGACAATAGCTCGGACTGAGTGACAGATGCAGGTCTGTTTGGGTTTAAATCTGTAATTCAGCATCGCTTCTTACTCAAAGTCTTTTAAAAAAGCAAAACACGTGGCAAAGAGCATCAAATCAAATGCAATTGTAAGACCCACTGTTTAGACAAACATTACGCATCTCTACAGGAATGGGCTCTTAATGACCCCTCAGGGCAAGTTATTTATGAACAAAAATCAAATTACTGTTGCAAGTGTATAAGATGAATTTCAAAGAAGGTCCTTCTGGATCAATGATAAACCCTCAACAGCCAATGAGCACTCGGTGACCTTTGACCCCCTCCAACCCATAATTTTCCTCCAGACGCGTCCATCATTCCGCACGGGTCAATACTGACATGATGGCCGGTCACCAGGACCCCTGCGACCAATCAGAGCCTGCGGATTCCAGACATGTAGGGACAAAGCAACATGCATTTTCTCGCACTTTCATCTTCTTGTCGCAAAATCTACATTCCTTGTTTTTTCTGATTGATAGTGTATACGTTTTTAGCAAGTAAAATGCCTTTTAGTACAATTAAAAAAAAATAAAAAAACACACACCTTCAAGGTTGTGGTACATGTCTTTTCGTCGATATAAATATTAGCAACTGCAGCAAATTGCAAATATCTTTTGCTCAGTTTGGGCCTGAGGTGTTGCATATTCTCACTATATCATACTATACGAGCCATAAAAGACTGAGCCAAAAATATACAAATGCAAACATATATTATCTTGTAAACTTTTTTGCAAACAAAAAAAAAATCATTTATTTCATGCCATACATTTTAGTTTTCAGCCATTCCTCTATTCTTTTGTCAATTTGCTTTCCTTTATATGCTAAGGCTAAGGTTCAGGTATACTTTATTGTCCCAAAGGGACATTTTTCGTTCTAGGAAACGAGCGGTTTTTCGGCGCTTTCCGGCACTTGCGCAGACGGAACCGCCGGCGGCCTCAGATCACTTGGACGTGGCTGTGGTAACAAAAGGTAAAAACGATATAAATACTGTTCGTTTTCTCACACAAACCGCTCGTTTCGTGTCTTAGGCCATCAGTGTGTACTTACATTTACGAGTCATTAAATCATGTTTAATTTGGACTTCTCTGTGCATGCTCTTTGAGGTGGTGACCATAGACCTCCATTATATGACTGACAGACAAGAACGGTTTGACCTAAAAACATCAAAACTGAAACTACTGCAAAAACAAAGACACCTACATCTTGGATGCTCTTGAGGTAAGATAAAACATACCAAAAATTAATTTCAAAGTGAACTATGCCTTTAAGGCCAGAGATACTGAGTTTTGAAAGGTCTAGATGATGTTGATTGGAGGGTAATATGAGCAGCAGTCAGGATCTTGCCCTGTGGGGGGTTCGTGCGCCTGCCAAAAGATCTTCTCCACGTGGTGCTGGGATTTTGACATTGCCTTTTCAAAAACCCCTGGCCCTTAACTCCCTCAACATACAGGACTAAAACTCACCCCGGGGTATTTTGGGCCATGTTTCGACTCCTTTGAAAACTGTTGGATGAGTCATTTTTCAACGACAAGAGAGAATGTTCTGGTATGAACCTAAACCAAACAGTGACACCTCCAAGCTTGAAAAATCATTGGCCACCCCACTGACCTAAAGCAACCAAGATTTTTTTTGTTTAAATTAAAATAATAATTGAACGTCTATACATCAAACGCTTTGCTTAATAATTTCAAAGAGCAACAAGCACGTCATGAAATTCACTCAAACCATATCAATTAAAAATGAAATTAATTTACTTTTTCCAGAATGTCTTTTTTTCTTTCAAAAATTAAAAATGAAATAGTAAACAGTTCTGTTTGTACTTGCTTGCTCCCATCTTTGCTTACATGTGCTCAGCTCTGGGTACATAAGGTTTTGAGCCAATCGCCTGAGCTGCAAATGTCATGTGACTATACACCATAACAACACTGATTGGCTGATAGCAACACAAGAACACAAATAAGCTGCGTCCGAAATCGAATGCTTACGATTGCGGAATAAATCAACATCTGTCATTGTTCGTTGGGGTTGTGTGTGTGTTTTATGAGGTCCAACTTAGGTAAATAAATGTTATTTCAGAAATTCCACAAAAGGCGTGATCTGCGAGCAGCTGACCGACGCCTCCTCTCGATTGTCGGCTCGGACGACGTAAAAACGCAGATGAAAACAGGAACAGAACTAAAAACGGCGCGAAGTTGGTGCACTGGAATGGGCTCTTTAAAGTTTTGCACTGTTGTGACAGCGTGTGTCACGCGACAACAACATGGCGCATGTAGTACGTCCGGGCTCATTCATACTACCTGTATTCATACTATATAGAACGTACTTTTTTAACGATCGCGAAGTACGTTCTTTTTTAAATATAGTACCTACTCACATAGTACGCGATTTCGGACACAGCCACAGTCCCAAATCATTCGCTAGTGACTATCTTAAGCTTTGATGTAAAAGTCTATTATACACACATTTAACAGCTTCAAAATAATAATAATAAAATGCGATAAAATATATTTAAATTGACAAATCAACATTTAAAATAAAATATGAATAATATATGAACATTTTAAGTATTAAAAAAATAAATAAAATATAATAAAATATATAGAATAAGATAAAAATAAAATAAAATTAAAATCTAAAATATAATAAAATATAAAATAATATAAAAAATAAAATAAGATACAACATAATAATCTAAAATAAGATAAAAATAAAATTAAATAAAATCTAAAATCTAATAACATCAAAAAATTTTAATAATTATAAAATTTTATTTATAATTAAATAAAGATTATAAAAAAATCTAAAAATTATATAAAATAAATTACAAAAAATATAAAAAATAATAAAATAAAATAAAACAAAATATGTACTAGTTATAACATCTACCACCAGCCAAACCCCGATTCCCTTGGTGTCACCCTCAGATTTCCACAGTCCCATCTGGCCACCCCATTAAAAATCTCCCTGAGGCGACACTGCCAGCGATTCGCTCACTGCGGGTGGCCTCTTCCGCTGTCCGGCTGTGGAAAGCAAACATGGAGCGTTTCGTTTAGTTTAGCCTACTCTATCTTTTCCCATATTGTTTTGTTCGGGCTGATCTTTTCCATCCCTGGGTGCTAAACCAGAAGGATAACCCCTCTATTGTCTGTGGCCAACGGAAAGCCATGTGATTGTTGCAGCTCGTCAAATCCGTGAATGCGGCCATGCACAGAAAGTGTCACAAAATAACACACGCCACCTATGGAGAAAGACGGATTGTATTGAGAAAGGCCTTGAACTTGTTTTTCTTTGTTCCACCCTGTGTGAGTTGAAGGATGACAGGGCCCTAATGCATTATGGGACGTGTTTTGATTTGAATACAATCACAGATATGGGGGTTGGGTTAGGGGGTGAATGAATCCCCGGCCCTATCAGCTCTTAACCCCTTTTCGCTGAAACACCCCTCCCTCGACCACTATAATCGCCTGAACCCTCTATGAATAGCTCTTTGTCATGGGATAGATTACAGTTAACGTTGTCCTCGGTGCTCTCCGTCTGGCAGGCTTACGGCTTCGTCCCACAGATCAGACCGAGGTTCAGACACACGGGCTAATGCTTGAGCCCGAAGCCACGGATCAATAGTGCAAACGTTTTACTGCCACTAATTTCAACCAGCTATTTCTAAATGACCTGTAGGGATTATTGGGAAACCTTTTAAATGGATATAGATGTCAGTCAGTGACATATAACACTGGACCGAGTGATCCTGAGCTTTGGAATGTCTTAATGTTCATGTGGAAGTAAATGATTGGCTAGACTATAATCCATGTAAAAGTTCAAACAAAAGTGCAAACATTTCAGCCGAGCCAATATCAAAATTTATGATACCAATTCAAATCATGTGTTTGTCTTAACGCCATCCTACAACATACTATTAGCTCAAAACTACAAAAACTAACTTCATCACTACAGTTTTTAATGGCTTTGAAAGTATTTTTAAATGTAATTTATTCCTGTGATCAAAGCTGAATTGTCCACTCCAGTCATCACATGATCCTTCAGAAATCACTCTAATATGATGATTTGCTGTCAGATTATTATCAATAATTTATTCACTGATGAATTCAAAAGGACAGCACTTATTTGAAAGACATTTTTTTGTAAGAATATACCGTGATAAAAAATACAAATCTATTTAATGCATCCTTGCTAAGTAAAACTTTTGAAAGGTAGCTTAAATTACATAATACTGCATATACTTGTGTTTAGAAAATGATGGTTTAAATGGTTTAATAATATATATATATATATATAAATAAATAAAAAACACTACAAGCGTGCTTTAGCATAATGGTTAGAGAAGTTAATTAAATTAATAGCAATTCATGACTTTTGCCAATAAAAATCTTCTCCAGTCAGGTGATTTTATTCTACTGGTACTTTTAATGCACTTCCAGTACCACATAACCAGTTTCCGCAGTTAAAAACAGGTATTGTGGAGAAGGAACCAAGTTTGGCGATCCCAATACCACAGACATGCGGTGTAAAATTGGTCTGATCTGGTTCCTTGATGCCCTAGATTAAACCCACGTCTTTGTTTGAGACGGTCCTCCTTCTAAGACTCTGGGAACGTGATATCTCTTAGTTTCTTTGCTCTTTTTACAAGATGACTACACCTGTTGAGTCGGAGCAGAAAGACAGGTTTCAGGGTAAACTCAAAGTCTTCCTTATACGTTTTTTGCCATTGTTTCCTTGACTGATTAAACACAAGTTACCTAGACTTCAGTTGAGGAATGTAAGAAATGTGAAACCAAAACCAGTGGCAAACCATAGGTCAAGCAAAGGTAACGTGACATTGCCTTTGAATAGATCTGGCGATGAAAGGGTATATCGGAGAATAGCTGATGAGCTGGGGGAGGGGGCGTGGTGAATGAGGGGACATGACAGATTTGGGAAATGAACCTGCTTCCAATTGAGTAGACTATGTTTCTGACTGTATGCAAAGCTTAAGCATGAATTGTGAACATCCCAGATTTAATGTGCGTAAGCATTAACATGATTCAGATTTTTTGTTTTTAGTTTAATTCAATTTAGCTGAACAACCCAAAATGATCAGTGAGGGCAGGCATGCACTGACAAAGTTGAAAGCATACTTACTGTATACCCCCTCTATTATAAGCATCGCTTATATTAACCCTCAGGTGCTCTTCGTTACGGAGTCACACTTTTTATCTTCCCGGTCAAAAGTGACCGGACACCTAAAAATTAAATGTCCTCCATCCCAGTAAAACCAATGCAATTAATTTTTGTTCTATAATATTTATTCTTTGTAATTTAGTATTTTGAGACGATTTGATTGAATTTATTAATAGTTATGGAATATTTATGGTCTATTTTTCGCCATGGAAAAAAAAAAAAATATATATATATATATATATATATATTTTTTTTTTATTATTTTTTTTTGTTTAATATAGAGTCTAGGCCTTCAGAAAAAAAATATTTTTTGAGAAAAATTAGCACCATCTGGTTACAGTATAGAAAAAAAAGTGTAGAATCATGGTGTAACTACTAGATGGCATGTACAGCTCTCTATGGAGAGGCATGGGAATTCCCCAGATGTTTATGAACACATTTTTTTATATATAGTTGAAACAATCTAAAAAACTTTTTTTTAATAAAAAAAAATGTAAAAAATAAATAAATAAAAATTTGAGAATTTTTGTGTTTGTCAATTTCCCATTCATTTCCTATGGGTCGGTCATTTTTGACCGAAGACCACAAGTGTGACTTTTTTTACGACCACTTAGCATGCTCCGATCATGACCTCAATTTTTTTGTGCATTCACATACATAATGCCATAAAAGTCACCAAGTTTCATAACGTTCCGATGAAGCTGTGATTTTTAGAAATTAAAATCAGAAAACTTTTCGGTTAGAAATGACCGAAGAGCACCTGAGGGTTAATCATATTTTGTGCACTTTTCCAGATTGCATTTAAAGCATCAGTCAGGTATATCTCAGGTCTATCATAAGTCAGTCAGTTCAGAAAAAATAAATAAATAAAATAAAATAAAATAACTGTTAAAAAAAAAGGAACACTGGCTCTTTTCCTAATTTCCCTAATTATGAGGTAGGGAACGCGGGCACATTTGATCAGCTCTTCTTAGACTAACGGCTCTTGACGGACCAGGCCGAGCGTTCAAGACCCACAACTCTGCTCATCTCCGTCCAGCTGTTCCAAAGAGACGGCATGAAACGCAATTCACAACACATTAAGTGTGCGTAATGAACCATATTTACAAGAGTAACAGAATATTCCGCTGGAAATAAACATGCTAGGCAAACATTAAGGTTAGCGAACAAACCACCCAGGGATAAGCAATTTGTCCACACCAGATTACAACTAGCCTGGTAATACCAAACTCTGCTACTTCGCTTTGCTTCGTAGACAGAGTCTGGCATGGCATAATTGAAAAGTGTTTTCTTTCTCGCTTGTATGATGTTTAAAATCATTGGTTACCCGTTAGCCAATCACATAACGTCTGGTTATGACGCGTGTTATTCGCCAGCTCAGCCGCATCGAACTTCCACTGTAAACACATGTATGATGTCAAAACGAAACGAGTTTCGCTGCCTCCTTAACCTGATCCTCCATGAGTGCAACAGTGGATAAGCAACAAAATGGATAGACACATAATGAAATTCATAAATATTGCACAATTTTAAGATTATTAAAAATACATACTGAGAGGCTGAAACAATCTGTCAGTTCACAGTTTGAATTTCCTTTTTTCCAATTTATTTTCAAGATCTGAGGTGAATTATCCATTGACTATGGCTATAAAAGGTCACACAACATGATTTTCGAACTCACATTAAATTCTTTTAATATTATATAAAGCACATAATCAGTATCTGAGATTATTAAAAGTAATGTCGTTTCAGTTTCAGAAACCGTTTTTAAAATAAAAACGTTACGTATCGTTGTTGTGGCTGATTAGGACAAAAACTCTGATTAACATGGAAAAGTTACAGTTTATTGCATGTCGTTGCAACATGGCGCATCTGGTTAGGACACGGTATTACATTTATTGACGCAAGCCGAAAATTTAATGGCGGTTTTGACTTCAGAAACCAACCTTGCAACCACATAGCAGTGTACCTAAAAACAATACAGAACACCATTCATGTCTGTGTAATAATTACAGATGGGAAAACCATTCTACTTAAACACCCATTAAGCCGATCTGCATGAGTTATTCTGGTATTTTTACGAGCAAGTTTGTTACACAACTTGTCATGGAAACATTGACAGATGCTTCTCACGAGCCTTGACTAAAGTGAACTGAGATGTGGAAAGACCTAAAATAAAACAAGGATGGCTCTCCTTCCTTCACGAGGGTTTTGTCGTGGGCAGTGTGCCACAGCTGTCAGCCTGCTCCCGTCCCAGCCTCTCTGACCCAAACCGAGACCTGATCAAAGTGGTCCAACCGCCCAAGAATGCAATTAGATATCTTGCTAACTTGAAACTCAGCAAATATCTTATCCACTGATTGGACACTTCAGTGTGGCCCTTTCTCTGATGCATGATGAACTCAAAACGCTTGGATGGATTTTGAAGTGTACAAGAGATGCAATGAACAAACAATGACTAAAGTGCAAATAAAAAGTTAAAAAGTGGTCTATTAACATCTAAGATGTCCCAGACACATGCACTAAAGGGTTCAAGCCAAAAAGCTGTGCATTAGTGATTTATGCACTTAAGAAAAGATGTGACATGGCATACCTTAAACGCAGTAATGTGATATATAAGTTGATCAAGACGGTGATAAGTTGGTGTGCATGGCTCATACAATTCAATTTTGGAGTCAGAAAGAAACTTACACTTTCAATTAATGTGTGCAATTAATTCTGATAAAACCATGACACTTTTCAGAATTATATTTAAAGATGTGAGCAGATCAGGTTTCAACTCGTCATCCGTGGTGAGACGCGGTTTGGGAAACTTGCATCTTTTTCATTTGAGAGTGGGAATGCATCAGATCCAAAGCCGTGACGTGCTTCATCTGTTGCCAGCGTACTCTGACAGGGTTGAAATTAAACAGATGCAACTTAGAGAAAGGATTTCGTCCTTTCTTTGATGGTCCTTACTCATTATTGACTGTGTTTTGCCAATATTTGGTTTATCAAGAGGTAAACTGCTTTTCCACATTCTCTCTTTAACCCATGACTCACTATCTAAACACCACAGAACATTGCATTGATTTTGCATTAGTTTCCTTTAGTCTAGTGTACTGACTGACAGACACGGAGGGGCTCATCTGAGAACCACATGCTCCTCCTGAGTCCTGACAACCACAGCAGATCCCACTGGGAAAACATGGAAATTTACATTTGATCTTCTATCAAAACCAATTCAAGTGAAAACCAGAAATGATGTCAATGTTCTTGGAAAAGCCACCATGGTGGTACTATCAGGGTCATGCCTACGTAAATCCAATATTAAATCAGTCCTTCTCTCTTACTGGGTCAAACCCATCGGATCCGAGAGGAGACACGCGGCCCGCTGCAGTTTAACCCCAATGTTCTTAATCCCGGGTCCCGCTCAATACCCACAACCCCCCACGGGCCGTAACGTCTGAGCACCCCCTCTTTCCCTTGCTCCCTCCAGCATCTGCACCAAACACAGACACACACTCTACATAATTACAGGGCACTTGTTTGGGTGGGTAATTTATACGTGGATATTCGTTTAACAACACAATGCCCCTCCCCCTTCAATAAATTCCAGAGCACGACCCCTCCTTCACGTGCACTGGGGCAAACGGCCGCGTTCACACCGCCAAGCACCTCTCCGGGAACGAGTAAAGCACCCAAACAGCCTTGAAAGTTGTTTCAAGGGAGCTCTTGGTGAATTGCCCGGGAAATCAGCCTTTTGCAGGCCTTGTGTCAGAACCTTTTGGAGAAACAACAACAGGAACTATCGTGGGCTATTGAGTGGATAAAGCCTGTGGATGTGGCCCCCAGAGTCTAAACAAGTGCTTGTAAAACAGAGAACTACGTCTAAAGAACCCAATAGCCTCTCTTAACAATAGCAATATCAGTAACCCAGCGACAAGCCTCTAAAACCCAGCTGGTATCTGAGAAGCTTTTTGAGAAGGTGCCGAAACATATAAAATTCACACAAATATAAAAAATATTGTTAGCAATTTTTCAGCCTCATGTCATGTTTTTGTCATTTACAAATCATAAATGTAATTTTATTCTAAAAGAAAAATTGCTATTTCTTATTTTGTTTGATACTTTTATTTAGTAATGATAATAATCATTCAAAATTAACAATCATAATACTAGGGCCCTATGATTTCTGCGATAACGAAATCACGGACGGAATCGCGGTATTGGCCAATTAATGCGGAATCTAGTGTTAACGCGGAATTTCGTGATTTTTCCATATTTGGTTTGAAATTCTGTTTTTGTGTGGGAGATGAACACATATCTGGTGAAAATGCAGACCAGGGGAAGCAAATCTGGGCGACACAAACCCCTCAACCCGTCATTTCAGCTCCAATGACGAAGCGGCTCTCCACGGCTCTGCTTTCGCCGGCTAAAAGTTAAGAAACTCGACGCTATAAGCCGTCAGTGCCGAGCCGAGCAGTTCGCACATGACTTATGCAGTGTTTCCCACACATTGACTAATTTGCCGCCACATACTGCGTTTCGGTTTTTAACACTATTTAAAACACGCAGCTCTTTCAGTTGTATTTCCCCGCTCTCCCTCCATCTCTCTCTCACTCACGCGTCTCTCTCACACACATACAACGTGCACACTGCGTCCGTCGCCGGACTGGACAAAAGCGAAGCGAACTCCGTGAGAGACAGAGTGTGACTTTATTTAAACTTAAATAAACGAATATAATTTATATTACAGTTTAAAGCTCATAACCATATTTTGTTGTTACTTGAAGAGTGCAGTGTTATGTTGCATCATGCAGTATTTGTCCTGAAAAGGCTCCTGAGTAAATGTCTGTATTACCTTAATAAATTTAAGGTCATTCCTAATGTATTTTTATTTTTTAATACATTTTAATCATTAACTTTAAAAGCATACTATTTTTACAACTAAAATAACCGTCAAGGGTAAAAAAAAACCTAATTTCCAAAAATTAAAATGGAAAAAACGGAATTTGGGGAAAAAATAAAACGGATTTCATAGAGCCCTATAATACTAACACTATAACCAATAATAACAATCAGTATTATTATTACTACTACTATTATTAGTTGTATTATATAATCATATTAATCTATAAATCACCAACACTTTCCTTATTAATATTAATAATTATACAAAAATAAAAATACTACGAATAACAACACTAACTGTGCATTCACACCGGACATGAATAGCGCGTCAAATTCGCGTCTAGTTTGACGCTTGACCACTTTGTGTTAATTTGCGCATCAAAAGTGAAACTGACGGGTCGCCTCCGAAGGGTCCGGTGGACACAAATATGGGACAATGATCCCTACGCCGCTGTTCTGCTCTCCAGAGCAAATACAGAGCGGTGACTCTCTCGATGAATGCTCTCTCAACATAAAAAAGATGGCTGCCAACCAGTTGGCGTTTCGAAACCCGTTGGCGGCCATCTTTTTTACGTTGATAGGTTACAGTGTTTCCTCTACATTCATTCTCCCGTGGCGGGCCGCCACACTTAAAATCCTCCCGCCACGGCTGCAGCTTCTCAGTGACGTCCGATATTCTGCATAGTATTATGTTATTTTGTTAAGCCCCACTAAAGGCATAAAAAACTTTGTAAAGCACAATCAAGTTTTCACCCTATATTCCAAGACTTCTAAAGTCATTGTATAATGTGTAATTTTAGTCGCTAAGTTAAAGTTAACGGAAAGTCATCTCGCCTCAGTCATTCTTCATTCAGAATTCACACAACGCGTCGCGTTCGTTTGCGACACGACGACACTCTCTTCAAGGTCAATATTCCCATTATTATACTTTATTTGTAGATAAAGCATAAAGTAGATGGTTTTCATAAAATGACTTTATCTTGCTGGAGTGGAGTTTATTGCCCTTTCACATTCCCTTCTCCCGGGTGTATGTGAGATTACAGCATAGAGTCGAGAGAGTGCTATTGTTCTTCATGCGCACTAAAATTTAAAACTGTTAAAAGAAAAGGCTCAAAAAACTGTTGCATATAGAGTACACTAAGCATTAGTGCTGCACGATTAATCAAATCGCAATCGTAATAGCGATCTCAAACCTATGCAATTATATAACGCAAAATGCCGCGATTTTATATGAAATAAACAAATTAGGGCTATTAACGCAGTATCTCTTCATTTTTGTCATCCTTTGACTAGTGTCACACGATCCCGCTCTTATTCGTGCAAATGCCTTTTCGCATTTTGCACGACAAGAAGTGAAAAGCTGCCTGTGAATGCCCTAAATGAGACTCGCAGAAAGACGCGCGCCATAATGCGCATGCACTGACGCGTGCCAGAATACAGTTCTCTTTCGAGCTTGAACGAACAATAGCACACACAAGTATGCCAAAATGTCGTTTTGTCGAGTATCTTCATAACGTAAGAAAAGTCTATGGACGAAAAGAGTTGTGCTATGAGGCGCGTGTGAGATCCGCGTCTCGGCAACGGGTTCTCTTAAAGCGCCAGCAGCGAAAAAAGCGTTCTGTCAGTAAAGTTAAAAGAACAAAGGGAAATTAGAAAATTACTCACTGATCTTGACTAAAGAACTTTTGTAGCTTTAATAAGGATTATTCTATATATAATTTATAATTCATGCAGCGCAGACTGTTTGATAACTTTATTCAATTTCTGTATCCTACCTGTTAAGACAGGAAGAGCACAGGTAAATATGGTTTTTATTAATGGGTTTATGTGGGGATTGTTTGAAGTTCACTTAATTTAAAAGTTGTTAAAAAATTTTTTAGCCTAATAATTTTTTTTTTAAAAGTTGATAGCTTTCACTGTAATGATGGTTTGGTTGGTTTATTGATCATTATAGGTGTTATCAATCATTTAGTTGTTGTTTTTAGTTTGAGTTGAGAAATAAACATTAATACACAGAATGATCACTAAGCTGTGTGTGCATTTTACTTTAGAACCAAGCAAGTTGGACTCATGAAAGCATTTTATTATATCGGAATCGCATATCACAATTGCAATATTGACCTCAGTAATGGCAATATGACATTTTCCCCAAATCGTCCAGCCCTACTAAGCATATTATAGATCTAATCCCTTCGATGTTCTTTTCAATGTGAAGCGTTGCGTGCTGTGACTTGGTGTTGCTTCAAGTGCATCATTCTGCACACGGGATGCGCATGATTGCTTATAATACTTTGGGGAGACAAGGGGGCGTGGCCTAAGTGAAAATATCAGCCCCCCCAACCCCCGCCCCCGCCGGGGGAAATGGGCCTGCCCCCACAGCTTGGAAAAATCCTAGAGGAAACACTGGGTTAGGGTTACAAACACTCACCTTTGTAGTTGGGATGCACTCGTGGGGTGTAGCCGCCGAATTTGATGAGGATGGGGACGTTGTATCCCAGCCGGACCCACTCCACCACATGTAAGGGAAAGAGATTTGGAGTGGTGGCCCCTTCTGATGGAGGAGTCAGACTGCAGTCCAGCTCAGCAAAACCCCCGACCCTTCCCCGGACCACCGATTCAGCGCTCAGAGAAGGACCTGTGGAACACAATACACACGTCAACTCATTCTGCAGAACTCAAATATTCCCTGATAGTCCAACTAATTTGTACTGGTTTAGTGCCATTTAAAACCAATTAGGGCAGGTCTAGGTTATTTATGCTGGTTAATTTGGATTTTGTGCTGCTCCAGACTGATGTTGGTATATATATGGTCCAGGTGGTGTCTGGAGGTTAGCACTGGTCTAGACTGATTTATGCTGGCTAGCAGTGGTTTTAAGCTGGTCTAGGCAAATGTATTCTATTTAGAAGCTGGCCTAAACTGAGTTGTGCTGGTGGTTTAGAGATGGTCCAGATGTATTTTTGCTGGTCAGTGCTGGTCTAGACTTATTTATACTGGTTAGCATTGGTTTTGAGCTGCTCCAGACTGATTTATTCTGGTTATGAGCTGGTCCAGATGGATTTTAGCTGTCTAGTGCTGGTCTAGACTGATTTATACGGGTTAGCATTGGTTTTGAGCTGGTCCAGACTGATTTATTCTGGTTATGAGCTGGTCCAGATGTATTTTTTGCTGGTCAGTGCTGGTCTAGACTTATTTATACTGGTTAGCATTGGTTTTGAGCTGCTCCAGACTGATTTATTCTGGTTATGAGCTGGTCCAGATGGATTTTAGCTGTCTAGTGCTGGTCTAGACTGATTTATACGGGTTAGCATTGGTTTTGAGCTGGTCCAGACTGATTTATTCTGGTTATGAGCTGGTCCAGATGGATTTTAGCTGTCTAGTGCTGGTCTAGACTTATTTATACTGGTTAGCATTGGTTTTGAGCTGGTCCAGACTGATTTATTCTGGTTATGAGCTGGTCCAGATGGATTTTAGCTGTCTAGTGCTGGTCTAGACTGATTTATACGGGTTAGCATTGGTTTTGAGCTGGTCCAGACTGATTTATTCTGGTTATGAGCTGGTCCAGATGTATTTTTGCTGGTCAGTGCTGGTCTAGACTGATTTATGCTGGTTAGCATTGGTTTTGAGCTGGTCCAGACTCATTTATTCTGGTTATGAGCTGGTCCAGATGGATTTTAGCTGTCTAGTGCTGGTCTAGATTGATTTATACGGGTTAGCATTGGTTTTGAGCTGGTCCAGACTGATTTATTCTGGTTATGAGCTGGTCCAGATGGATTTTAGCTGTCTAGTGCTGGTCTAGACTTATTTATACTGGTTAGCATTGGTTTTGAGCTGGTCCAGACTGATTTATTCTGGTTATGAGCTGGTCCAGATGTATTTTTGCTGGTCAGTGCTGGTCTAGACTGATTTATGCTGGTTAGCATTGGTTTTGAGCTGGTCCAGACTGATTTATTCTGGTTATGAGCTGGTCCAGATGGATTTTAGCTGTCTAGTGGTGGTCTAGACTTATTTATACTGGTTAGCATTGGTTTTGAGCTGGTCCAGACTGATTTATTCTGGTTAGGAGCTGGTCCAGATTGATTTCTGCATCTTATCACTGGTCTAGACTGAGTTATGCTGGTTAGCTGTGGTTTAGAGCTGGTCCAGATGTATTTTTGCTGGTCAGTGCTGGTCTAGACTGATTTATGCTGGTTAGGTTTGGTTTTGAGCTGGTCAAGACTGATTTATTCTGGTTATTAGCTGGTCCAGGCGGATTTTGCTGGTCAGTGCTGGTTTAGACTGATTTATGGTCGTTAGGTTTGGTTTTGAGCTGGTCCAGACGGATTTATTCTGGTTAGGAGCTGGTCCAGGCGGATTTTGCTGGTCAGTGTTGGTCTAGATTGATTTATGCTGGTTTGCATTGGTTTTGAGCTGGTCCAACCTGATTTATTCTGGTTAGGAGCCAATCCAGATGGATTTCTGCTGCCTATCACTGGTCTAGACTGAGTTATGCAGGTTAGCTGTGGTTTAGATCTGGTCCAGATAGATTTTAGCTGGCTAGTCTAGATTGATTTATGGTGGTAAACGATGGGCTTGAGCTAGTCCACATGGATTTATTTTGGTTGAGAGTTGGTCCATATGGATTTCCACTGGTTAACGCTGGTCTAGAATCCTTATGCCGGTTAGTGATATATTTGAGGTGGTCCAAACTGGTTTATACTGCTTTAGACCTGGTCCAGATGGTTTTCTGCTAGTTAGTGCTGGTGAGCAGTGGTTTTGGGCTGGTCAAGATGGTGAAGAGCCTAGGTGTGCTGAGATTATTAGTCAGGAATGCTTAGCTGGTTGTGTGGACCATTATATCTGTCTATTCAGCAGGGAGATAAAAGTGGATACAGCTCAAACAAGGAACTTACTGTATTTTTAAGAGTAATGAAGAATTCAGAAACACAATTAAACAAGTGACCCTTCCAATGCGTTTTCGGATAAATTAATTTAGTTCTTAAGTGGAAACAACACACCCCAAGGAATAAACAACAAACACATTAGATTTGCTGCCTGTCATGTGTTTTCTGTTTGTGCTCAAAACACATACTGTAGATCAAACCCCAAGGGTGGAAAACTCCAATAGTCATCACTGGAGTAAAGTACTGCATTTACAGTATGTACTCAGTGATAAAACCAGCAGTTCTGATGTCCTGGAGAAAGCAATAGACAGGACACAGACAGGAACAAGAGCCAAAAGGAGAATGTGAGATGGAAAATGAGAGCGTGACTGAGAAAAACAAGACACAAAAGACAAGCAAGAGGGTGATGTCACAGAAACACACACTAAAGCGGGGCGAATGCAAATCCATATTAAGGGGGGGTCGGTGCAGGGGAGATGACATGCATGTAAATTAACATACAGCGTGTTAATATGAAGAACGTCTGTGACACTTTCTCCCAATGGGACAGACAAAGACAGCCTCATTAGGGTGAAAAAATAAATCCAGGTTGATCACATAATTTTCATCATATATGTAGATAAAACCTGATAATAATAATACTATAAAATATAATTTATATTACTACACAATAATTTAAAAATATGTTTTCTTGATAAGAACATGTACCAACATTTCATTCTCATTTCCTTACAAAAAAAGGTACCATAATGTATTATTACGAATATATAAATAGTTTAGCATTTTTGCAATTTTTCTTTTTGATTTTTTAAAACATAATATTTTTTTAATTATGGTAGTGATAATTTGGAGGGGAAATAAAAAAAAAAAAAGAAACATTTCACTTTCTTAGGGGTGAAATGTGGCCTGTACATTTTTGTGAGCTTCCCCCATTTACACGCTAGACTGTGAGAGGTGTGAGTATGTAGATCCTCAAATTCACAAGACGCAAATACATTTGGTCAGTTTTGCACCCCGGTCACCCTCCCTTGTCCCAGAGCTGGTTCATGCATCTCGTCTCGCCTGCGATTAGCAGTAATCTCTCAAAGATGACGCTCCCTGAAAGAACCACAACCTCCCCACCCTGCCTATGTCCCGAGAGCCCCTGGGGCGCACACATGGCCAGCCACCCCTGAGACTCACACACCCCGTGCTTTGAGAGAAGGGAAATCTAAATCCCAGATTGATCTAAATCCGGATTTGCAGATTTCATTTTTTTTACAGAGGATTTGATCCCTCTCCCCCCAAATGTTTGGGGTGTTTTCTCCTAAATACAAGCTTGAACACCACAAGTGCTCTCGTTGGCCCCGGGACAGGTTTTTGTGCCATAAGGAACATAGAGGGTCGCCTGTTCGTTAACGAACGGGAATTAACCCCTCCACCAAACGTGTTGTGAGAGTAAACAGGCTGAATTAAACCTCTGGTGTGCTGTGATATTCTGGCCATGTCTACACCAGCAGAAGAATCACGAAGAGAGAGAAAACAGACACAAATGGATGATAGAGTGAGGATGGAGAAAGCTTGAAAAAAAAAAAAAAAACACCTCAATAATGAAAGAGACAAAAGAACAGCATTAATTTACAGTGGAGCAGCGATTGTAAATTTAGCACTCGCTAAAGTAAATACAATGTAACTTTTTAGGGCCTAAAAAGTATTCGAACAGTTGTGATATACATTTTAATGTCATTGGATTCCTTAAAATATTAAAACAAGTGTAATTTATTACAAAAGACATTCTTTAACTCTTCAAATGTCAAAACAAAAAATGAAGTTAGTGAAGAGATGCAGCATTTGAGACAAGCAGACGCTTGTCCTATTGACACTTACACATTTAAGTGAATAAAGTGTCCAAATACTGTGATTTTGGACTGAATTTGGGGCAGATGTACTTACACAGTAAAAAGAAGGCGGCTGCGATGGTGACTTTCAGAAGCCAGAGTTTCTTCTGTACCATGGTAAACTCTCACATACCATCACACACACCCCACCTGAAACACAGAGACACATACAGAAGTCAGCCATGAGAAAACTCATCGGTCAACTCTCTATTGTGATAAGACAACATGAGGGATATTTTCCAGTTAAGCATGTTTTGTTCTTTACACAGTTAGTTCATTACAGCACATCTCACATTATCATTTAAAGGGACTATATGTAGAATTCAGAAACCCTTGTTATTAGCGACACCGGTGGCCGTTAATGGAACTGCAGTCAAAATATTCTTAACGAACACCGAAATGGCGTCCACGCTGCTGAGAGCGACGTTTAGATGAATATGCAAATACGTGCTGCACGCTTTCCTCTCAATAACAAAAAAAAAAAAACTACAAAAATGTCAGCGGTGAGAAAACAGCAGCAAAGAAAGCAAATGGTAGTGATGTGGATGTTTGCACCAGCTCTGCAATTCACCTGCATCATGTCAAGAGATGAGGTCATTAAAATACAATGTTATGTTTGATTATAAAGTCTATTTATAGAATATATAGATCTGGCTATGTGAGATTGTAGTTTGAACGAATCCCTTTTCTTTGCATGACACACTGATTGATATGACAGTACAGAATAGCTATTTCTGCATTACCTGAACATTGTGATTCATTTCCTGTGTCATAAATTTGGGTGTATTCTTCACACAAGAAGAGTTGTTGACTATAATTAAGTGTTTGTTTTTTGTCATTTTAGAGCTTGGTGTTCATGTTTAATTAAATTTTTTATGTAAATGTGAGTGCATGAAGAGTTACATGGATAATGCAATTCTAAGAGCTGCATGAGGAATTAATGCTGTCGAAATTACGTCAATGTCATATTTTTGCATCGACACTTCTTTATTTATTTATTTTTAGCTTGCCACACACACACACACACGTGGGAAACCAAAACATTGCAGAATAGAGGACGAAGACAACTAGAAAAAAATGCGCTTTCCATTAAATGAATCACACACAGTAAACAAACCAACAAAAAAACTGGGTGCCGATGTGGTGAGACGTACAGGCTCAGGTTAACGTTTAAGCTCGGGTTGAAGTCCTTCATCCTTGGACGCCGCGAGCTGTTACAAAAAAAGTCGTGCACTCAGCCAAGCGAAATGGGGTCTTCTCGGTCTTGCGCACCCAACACGTATTTTTTGCCACGCGCACCTTCGCACTCGTGCGGACGTGTCTAGTATAAACAAGGCTTTACTACGCGTCAGCGCGCGCTCTAATCGGTAAAGGGGCAGAGATTTCAGCCTCCAATTGCAACACTAACTCTGCCTCTGTTTCCCTCCTCAGCTGATTTTAGTATTTAAACATTCTCTATGATAAAAAATGTTTGTAAAAACTATTTTAACCTGTTAACTGTCACCCCCCCTTTTTTGAATAGACATGAAAATGCACATTTCGAACTTAAATGGTTGTAATTCAAGAATGCTTTGGAATATAGACATATGATTGGTCTTGTTTTAAAGAAGACATTTGGCAGATTTTTGTAGAAGTGAAATTTAAGAAAGTGAAACAGAAAAAAAGTTATAGAAGTTTAAGTTTATGGAAATGTACAATGTAAAAATATTAATTATTCATATTTTACATAAAATATATATTTTCAAAACCTGGGCTACTCTAAAATGGCAGAAAAATCAAAGCCAAAAATCTGAACAAGTTGTGTTTCAAATTTTAGGTTGATATATCAAAAAATGAGCTTTCAGTGAGATTTTGTTTGAGCGCAGTACCAAACTTTTTCACTAGGGCACAATCAGACTCCATTACTGCCCATATAAGGGCGCCTGCATTTCCATTCGTGTTTTGAGTGATATGAACCATTATTTTCACAATTTTCATACAATTTCTGAAGTAGAGATCCTATTCAGAACTAGCATGGAAAGTTTGGCAGATTTTGATATGAATTGAACCTCTAAGAAACACATACAAAGAACACGCATGTAAGTCATAGCTAGCTGCCGCGTCACAAATGGTGAATTTATTATTTTTTTCTTGATATTTCAAACTTTTCAGACCTTTTTTTTCCAAAATAATTGAATGGATTCTATCTTTTGAACTTTTGGCATGAAAACAAACTGAGGTATCTACCATTTTTTCATGATTTTTCATGTTTACTGCTATTTTAAAATAAAGGTCTGAACACGCCTTATGAGTATGAAAATATTCTTGTTTTATATTGATAAATTATGGCTCCTCTGTAATATATTTTGAAAATCAGTCACCAAATATGGAAACTAGAGATTGTAAGCTTTCAAATGATATATAGTTTGTCAATATTATTTAAGGTATTTACTAAGATATTATTGTTTTAAAAATATAGTGGCAAACGTCCCACCTGTGGGACGATGACTTAATGACACAGTTTTGGCGGTTGTAGAGTTATAATGACGGTGTTCAAATACATAACATTACACTAACGTTAGCCAGCTTACAGTATCATGATTCAAGATTCAGTAAGCTACTAAGTATTTGAGATTCATTGTTTTTTTATTAATCGAGCAGCAGAAAAATATTCTTTATATTAGTCGTCCAATTAATCGATAAAATAATCGCCCAAACTAATCGTTTAGTTAATAATCGTTTACCCCAGCCCTATGAGCAATACTAATGTCTGTTTTCAATTTTTGGTAAAAACCCTTTTAATTGCGGAGATTAAAAAAACGAAAGCACAGACAAGCATCATGAAGTCTCCTTGTTGTCTCGAACATCACCCGCCAGTGACCCAGAAAGCAAACACACCCCGTGGCTTACAATAATCAACTCTCCACTCCATTCAATATTTCTCTTCAGTATTGTGGAGGAGTTTCCTTGCAAAATGCCTGGAAATGAAAGCAGAGTTTGGTTTAATATAGCGCTGGCAAACATCCACTCGTATGATTGAGCACCTGAGAGCAGCAAAATCTCCCCAGCCCGTCTCCCACGTCGACCATTCAAAGCCACTAATACCAGCTTATTACTTTAAGTTAATTAAAGCTAAATGGAGGGGGAGGCTATTTTAAGAAGGGAAAACGCATGCAAACGTGTTTTGGTTGGTTTTGTGTTTCTGCACACATAAAATGCAACAAAAAAAATTGAGGAACACATAAGGATCTGTTTCATAAAGGTAACAGGTTTGTCGGCTGCATTCTGTCTGCTTCGAGTTTCAAGTCAAATTTCACGAGGGGAATTCAAATCTCTCATCTTCGTTTTTTCCAGCCCAAATCACAAGACCGATTTCCACGACGTAGTGGAAAGTTCACAGTCTCAGAACAACCGCAGATAAGAAATAAAAGCCGTTGCAACATCAATATATCCTCCGTTTGGAAATTTTAGACTGTGAAAATGCTTTTGGGGTCTAGAAAAATATGCTTTTTATAAGGGGAAGTGTATATCTTGTTACTTTTAAAACAGTCTCTCCTATCCCATGTTAACAAGTAGCACAAATGGCGCAGGATGAGTTACAGCCCTGTGTTTAAATCATTAACCACAAGTATGAGAAGCAGCAAATGTGATGCTTTACTTGGCAAACAGCACATTTGGTGTTGGACAAATTGTAGAAGTAAAATCATATTGTAAATAAACAGCTTGAAGGTGACAAACCAAGAGAAAAAATGTTTCATTTAAGCAGGTTACGGCTTTGCTGAAGTCATGTGAACACAAGTACGGAGATCCAAAAGTCACAATCCCGTAAAACAAACCTCAGTTCTGGAGTCAGCGGTTCTCTTGTCTGTATAAAAGACTCAAACAGGGTTCAGACCACATGAACTGATCTTGAAACCGGCCTTAAGAGGTGCCAGATGAGGGCAGGGCATTGTGTCCCTCCGCATGGCGTGTCTCACCGTCAAGCTGTTGAACAAGGCCTCCTTGTGAAAGTGTCTTTCAGAGAGAGGAGTGCAAGCAGTGAAAGACAGACAGAGAGCAAAGAGACTTACTCCAGGTGTGTCCCACTGCGGCCAAAAGATTTCAACTTTGCAACAAAAGTCATGAACTTGTGCACCACATTTTAAGGATTGGGTGGAATAATTTAAGAATAAATCATGAAAATCCCATATTGGTTGACCACTTATGAATGTGTAGAAACACTCAAAGTCTACAGCCCTGTTGAGAGGCACATACAAAGAGATACAATACTGTTTAAAAGTGTTGGGACAGTAGGATTTCTTTTCAAAGAAATTCATATTCATTATTACTGTATTTATCAAAAGTGACAGTAAAGACAAACGATTCTACTGTATTTCAGTGAAATGTTTTTGTTTTGAACTTCATATTATTGTGACAACAGTGCTATACAAAATTCTGTTTTTTGATGAATAGAGAAGTTCAAAAGAAAATAATTTAATTGATGAAATAGAATCACTTTTTAAAGAAATTAATATTTAGAAAGGCATATATTTATCAAAAGTGACAGTAAATGAAGAGTTCAGATGCAAAAGCCCAGTGTTGTAGTACTCGAGACTCGGACTCGTCTCGGACTCGGACTCGAGTCCATATTTTAATGGTCTTGGTCTTGTCATGGACTCGTGTGCATTTGGACTCGGAATTGACTTGTACTCGAACATTTTTTTTTTTAGGACTCGGACTTATTCCCGAGTCCACTCGAGTTCAATTAAAAATATTTTTCATGATTATTAATGTATGTTAACAAAATATTTCTTTAAATTGATTGACACGCCCAGTGATTGGTGATTTTCTAGTGCGCAACTGCGCATGACAAATTGTAATAAAATTACTTTTAACACCACCTACTACAGTATGTGGCCTTTTTACCCTAAACTAATCATATTTTTTAAACTCTAAGTAAATTCAGTAAAAATAAAGGATTTCTCTAAGTAAATAAAAGTAAATTAGGTAATCAACCCTCACTGGTCTCGGTCTCGACTCGGACTCGACCGTCTCTGGTCTTGGACTCGACTCGGACTCGACTCTCTATGGACTCGGTCTTGACTCGGACTCGACTCTCTCTGGTCTCTGTTTCGACTCGGACTCGAGTGAGGTGGTCTCGACTACAACACTGCAAAAGCCTCTAAGTGCCATTTGAAATTTTCTTCTAGAATGATCATTTTTATCAAGCTTGTATATTTAAGTTCAGTAATTTCACTTAAATGACGATCTTCAATTGAAATTACTGAACTTAAATATACAAGCTTGATAAAAATGGTCATTTTAGAAGAAAATTTCAAATGGCATTTAGAGGCTTTTGCATCTAAACTCTTCAAATGCTTTTGTTTTGAACATCTCTATTCATCAAAAAACCTGAAAAGTAGCACAACCGTTTTCAACATTGAAAATTATAATAAGAAATGTTTCCTGAGCATCAAATCAGCATATTAGAGTGATTTCTGAAGGATCATGTGACACTGACGGGAGTAATGATGCTGAAAATTCAGCTTTGATCACAGGAATAAATTACATTTTTCAATATGATCAAATAGAAAACAGTTATTTGAAATTGTAATAATATTAAATATTTTGACCCACAACAGAAGTTTTCAGCATCATTACTCCAGTCTTCAGTCACATGATCCTTCATAAATCATTCTAATATGATGATTCGATGCTCAATAAACATTTCTTTTTAATATCAATGTGAATCAATGTTGCTTACTATTTAGTGCATTTTTGGATGGAATCACACAAATGCAAATGATAAACCAACTTGATACAGTGCATGTTGTGTTACTTATGCTTGTTCGAGAATATGTGAAATAAGCAATAGGTCTAAGGTTATGGAGTTACATGAATTTACAGCATTAAAGTTAAGAATGAGAAGAGTTAGCATATTCATTTGATATACTCGCAGCAAACTGCTTTTTTTGCTTAGGGGTAAAAAGTATAGTTTGCAGCGATATACTGTTAACGAACATCCCAAAGTATGCACATATCTGTGCACTTTCATCTCAATTACAAAATAAACATTGCAGAAATGACAGCGGTGAGAAAACAGTTAAGAAAGCATCTGATCATAGCGATGTGTACATGTTTGCACCAGCTCTGTAATTCACCACTATCAGGTTTATTTTATACCACTTTATACAATATGTCTTTAAAGGAGTAGTTCACTCTTAAAAAACCTGATAATTTACTCACCCCCATGTCATCCAAGATGTCTATGTCTTTCTTTCTTCAGTCGAAAAGAAATTAAGGTTTTTGATGAAAACATTCCAGGATTTTTCTCCATATAATGGACTTCAATGGGGTCCAAACGGTTCAAGGTCCAAATGAGAGTTTCAGTGCAGCTTCAAAGGGCTTTAAACGACACCAGACGATGAATAAGGGTCTTATCAAGCGAAACGATCGCTCATTTAAAAAATAAATAAAATGAACAAATCTTTTTGTTCATTTCGTTCGTTGAATGAATCAAATGACTCGAAAAAAGATTTGTTTATTATGAGTTGAATAGGAGAGTCACAAGGCGAGCATTTGTGCTTATAAAACTTAGTTTTTTATTCATTTTTGAAATGGCCGCTAGTTTCGCTAGATAAGACCCTTATTCATCGTCTGGTGTTGTTTAAAGCCCTTTGAAGCTGCACTGAAACTCTCATTTGGACCTTGAACCGTTTGGTTCCCATTGAAGTCCATTATATGGAGAACAATCCTGGAATGTTTTCATCAAAAACCTTAATTTCTTTTCAAAGTTTTTTTTTAAAGTGAACTACTTTAAAGCCACAAAAATCAACTGCTACCTATAAGCCCACCTGTTACTGAGATATCTGTTAAAGAAATCCATTACAAACAGAATGCTCTTCCCGATTCACTCTACTCTCACTGACATTTTCATTTTCTCTCAAAACAAGCCTTTACAAACATCTTCAAGAGGAGGAGTGCCTGAAACAGATGCTTAAGACAGGCTAAAAGGTCCTAGGGCATGCTGGGACGTGCTCTGCAAATCGTCCGATCTTTGATCTTGGCCATGACTGGCAAGGCTGCTTAATAAAAAGTCTCCGGCACACGATCCGAAGCAAAAACAATCACATTGCCACTTGCTATTTCGTGCTAAACAAGTTAAGACCTGTTACCATCTGTTTTTGACCCAAGTGTGTCCACCTGGACCAGCTTTAGCAGATCACAGACAAACTTAATCTAGCTGGCACACCTCTGGAGTTTCAGGCTGATCGGCTTTGGTAGTTCACAGCCTCGGTCGACTAGCATGCCAGTGACCATCTCCATCATATGAGTCTGAATACGAGAACAATCATTCTGCTGAAGCAAATATACCACTGATGTTTTATTTTACACGCTGGTAAATGTTCTGTTCAGCTTTCACCAGATCAAGTCTGTCATGTCTTCAATTCACTTAATAGTAACGGCTAAAGCTGTTTGCGCCACTTGCCATTTTGATCGCATTAGGTGTTAGATTTATCCTCACCACAGGCGGTGCGTCACTCTCAGCTACGCCGGCAGAGGTGTTAGGGTTGGGTGTATATTTCAGAAGTGATGACCTGAACACGATTCAGAGTATTAAAAGGTGAACTGTGATCAGAAACGGAAGTTTGATCAGGGATTCAAAGTCAAATGTGAGGATAACACCTGTTCAGTGTTTACCGTACATACAAATGCATTAAAAACACATGCCACAAATAAAGCTTTTAATAGAGCAAATGAAAAATAATAAAGAAATATGATTATATTAGCCTGGCCACCATCATAAAGCCCCTCTTGATTGCACAAAGTTTCATAAAAGTTTTCCCACTTTAAAAGTTATCAAACCACTCATTGCAAGTGTGGTTAAAATAAACACATAAAGATAACAAACAAAAAAAAGCTCATAAAAGTACTAGAGCTGTGCAAAAATTAATTGCGATTAATCGCATCAAAAATAAAAGTCTGTGTTTACATAATATATTTGTGTGTGCTGTATATAATTATTTTGTATATGTATATATTTAAGAATTTTTGTGCTTAAATTCTGTATATATGTATAAATACATAATCTATATAAATATAAATATTTTATATATAAATAACATATTTTCTTAAATATATACATGCATGTGTGTGTATTTATATATACAAAATAATTATATACAGCACACACAAATTTATTATGTAAACACAGACTTTTATTTTGGATGCGATTAATCGCAATTAATTTTTGCACAGCCCTAAAAAGTAATCTAAAATTAAAATAAACTTAAAAATAAGCCAATTTAAAAAAACTGCAGTAGTATATACAAAAATGATTGCAAAGATGTAAAAATATGCATTTTCGCTTCTGCATGGTCAGTTTCAATAGCACATACAATGCAAACATACAAAAATAGAATCTAGTGTAAAATAAATGACAAAAAATACAAATATATTAATATAGTATATTAACATATTACTATTAATATATATATATAGTATGTACATACATACTAAAAACACTGTATAATATTTTAATTTTTAAGTTTATTTTAATTTTATATATATGTATATATATATATATATATATATATATACACTCACCGGCCACTTTATTAGGTACCCCATGCTAGTAACGGGTTGGACCCCCTTTTGCCTTCAGAACTGCCTCAATTCTTCGTGGCATAGATTCAACAAGGTGCTGGAAGCATTCCTCAGGGAGTTTGGTCCATATTGACATGATGGCATCACACAGTTGCCGCAGTTTTGTCGGCTGCACATCCATGATGCGAATCTCCCGTTCCACCACATCCCAAAGATGCTCTATTGGATTGAGATCTGGTGACTGTGGAGGCCATTTGAGTACAGCGAACTCATTGTCATGTTCAAGAAACCAGTCTGAGATGATTCCAGCTTTATGACATGGCGCATTATCCTGCTGAAAGTAGCCATCAGAAGTTGGGTACATTGTGGTCATAAAGGGATGGACCTGGTCAGCAACAATACTCAGGTAGGCTGTGGCGTTGCAACGATGCTCAATTGGTACCAAGGGGCCCAAAGAGTGCCAAGAAAATATTCCCCACACCATGACACCACCACCACCAGCCTGAACCGTTGATACAAGGCAGGATGGATCCATGCTTTCATGTTGTAGACGCCAAATTCTGACCCTACCATCCGAATGTCGCAGCAGAAATCGAGACTCATCAGACCAGGCAACGTTTTTCCAATCTTCTATTGTCCAATTTCGATGAGCTTGTGCAAATTGTAGCCTCAGTTTCCTGTTCTTAGCTGAAAGGAGTGGCACCCGGTGTGGTCTTCTGCTGCTGTAGCCCATCTGCCTCAAAGTTCGACGTACTGTGCGTTCAGAGATGCTCTTCTGCCCACCTTGGTTGTAACGGGTGGTTATTTGAGTCACTGTTGCCCTTCTATCAGCTCGAACCAGTCTGGCCATTCTCCTCTGACCTCTGGCATCAACAAGGCATTTCCGCCCACAGAACTGCCGCTTACTGGATGTTTTTTCTTTTTCGGACCATTCTCTGTAAACCCTAGAGATGGTTGTGTGTGAAAATCCCAGTAGATTAGCAGTTTCTGAAATACTCAGACCAGCCCTTCTGGCACCAACAATCATGCCACGTTCAAAGTCACTCAAATCACCTTTCTTCCCCATACTGATGCTCGGTTTGAACTGCAGGAGATTGTCTTGACCATGTCTACATGCCTAAATGCACTGAGTTGCCGCCATGTGATTGGCTGCTTAGAAATTAAGTGTTAACGAGCAGTTGGACAGGTGTACCTAATAAAGTGGCCGGTGAGTGTATATATATATACACACACCAAAATAAACATAAATGTTTACGTTTCGCAATTTTGTACAAAACCATGAGCAAAATAGCCTGGTAATAGAGTGTCGAAGTTACGATATCACTCTGTAGGCCAAAACGCGGAAGTGAGCTAGCATTTTAGCACTACGGTTCCCTCGCTCTAAAGTCTATGGGATTTTTGAATGGGTTTTTGCTAAATCGCCTGAAATAAGGTCTGTGGTGAACAAAGCCTCTAAATATTTTCACGTTTTGATCTATGACATAAAACACACAGTTATAACCTGCTTGTGGTTTTTTAAACTTTATTGTGTCTGCTGTGTTTTTTAAAATCTTTATATAGGCTTCAAAATGTATAAATTTTGGATTAACTTGTAAAGATTATCTTGCTAGACAAAACGTGTAAGGGTCACAACAACCCTTTGTTAAACACAGATCTTATTTTTTGCGATTTTCCAAAAGTCTATGGGGAAAATGCATTGCTTTTCGACCGAGGGAACCCATGCGCCGCTAGCTTCCGGGTCGTCCTACAAAGTGACGTCATCACTTCGGCACTCTATACAAACTTGAACTTGTGCTTAGCATCTACGTCATGGCTCTCTGTTCGTTGATTGCATAGACAGTGGTTGATTGGCCGGCTGTTTTCAGGCCGGAGGAAAACTTGTCTAGAGACATGTCGTGTACAGAAGCAAACTGAAATAGAGCGGAAGTATGAAATCTAACACAGTCAGGCCATGACAAATATGCATTTGACTAGCAAAAGCAGTTCACTTGTCAAACTTAGCTGCTTTTTATTATTTGTGCATGTGAAAGCAGCTCGTGTGTGTCAGTCTGGACTACAGCCAGATGAAAGGTGAAGCACGGTACATCTGCTCTTTAACGGAGTGAACGGCATGGCTAGTCGCAGAGACAGCTTGATTAGCAGCTGTATTATTCTGCAGATAATCCTGGATGATCCAGGCTGCCACAGGGTCAAAGCACAGGTCAAGCAGGATGACCCTGGTCAGAGGAAGGACAGTAAGCCAACAATCTTCCTGTGGCAGCATTACGGTGGCATTTCTAGGGATGGGAGGATACTAACGGTGGAAATATCATGCTAACTAATAAAATGTGTGTCATTGCGTTTCACAATCACACACATTTTTAATTTCATAAAATCAACAATAGATGAAAAAAAAGTAGAGCTCGACTGATACTGGCTTCAGCTGTATATCTAGAGCAATTTGGCCAATATAATAGCGCTAATATAATGCAATAAGTAAATGAGACATGGAAAAAAAAAATACATAAAAACTTACTGTATTAGTCATCACCTGGCTGGAGGACAATAAAACATACTACTACTATTATATAATTATTATAGTTTTATTTTGTTTTGTGCCTTTGTCATTTTCTGTTTTTTATTTCTATTTAGCTTTTATTTATTTTTATGTCAGTTTTTCTATTAATTTACTTAATTTTTTAAAAAATTACAATTCTGCAACATATCGAATTTTAAGTTTATCATCTAATATTTATATTTTATTTTAGCTTTATTTTAATGAAAGAAAATAATTTTTAATGGTTTAAGTTTTAATTAATAACAACACCGATGGCAAACACCACACACATGGTCGTTACGAACATTTATTAAAAAAAATTATATTTATATTTTGTGGTTGAGTTTCCCTTGAATACTGTTACTTCCTTCAGGCGACAATATCAAGCTACAATGAGATTCCTGATTTAATCAAAGCTTTACATGGTGAAAAATAATTTCGTTCCTGGACAAGCACCAACTTCCTGTCTCGCTAATCAGTTAAAAAGTTAATTGGGGCTCATTAGATCTTATTCTCATTTACAAGTACCACCTTTCTCACATCAGCAGCCCTCAGGGAAGGTTTATCCTGATCTGTACATGCTGTCGAGATACTCAAATACCCCAGAAGAATCACATGTATGCAAACAAAAAAGATGATGTTGACATGTGCAGACCAGCCAGTGGCAGTGAAGCACATCATATGGGATTGCAGGAAATCTTAAGTAGTATCTTGGCATGAAACAGATGCAAAATAAGCCAGAAAATATAATTGATGACATGATATGTCTATTAAACACCCGTGGAGCCAAAGTGGATAAAATCACCACCACCCAGGTAGATCTGTGAGGAAAAACCCCAAACCTGGTCTTGTGACTTTCCCATGCATGAACAAGGCATGATCTCAGCATTAGCCTGAGCCACCTCACAATACTTCCATTTATAGATTGTAGTAGCGGTAACGAACATAATCTTCTTCCAAGCTATTATTTTGCTTTTAGTTCTAAAAGCCTGCAATCTGGTTTGGTACTAAAAGAAAAAAAAGTTGAACGGGGGTCAATTATAGTGAAGACATGTCCAGCATGCATTAGAAGTTTATAAAACGCAACGCACTATTGATGAAAAAGACATGATTTATTCAGAGTGAAATTTACTAAAATGAATGAATATGACAAACTAACTACATAATAATTTAAATGAAATCGTCAACAACAAAGTAAGAAAACCTACAGATGGACATGGAATGATGCAACCATTTATAAGTGGAGTTTGGCCATGGTTCTTCATTGCTAGACTGTTGCCAGGGCGTTGCTAGGGTATTCTGAGTTGCATACTGGTCCATGAACTTAAGTATGAGGAACAGTAATAGAACAAAACAATCGGGTTCCAGAAGTAAAAGTCCCATTAAAAGATTAGTTCATCTCAAAATGACGAGTCATTTGGTTCATTCAACGAATGAAACGAACAAATTGATTCGGAAAAAGATTTGTTCATTTTGATGAACAAGTTTTAACAGGAGAGTCATGAAAATGCATCACAGAACAGAGTAAGGCGAGCATTTGAGCTTATAAAACTTAAACTTTGTTATATTATTTTTTTAAATGACCGATCGTTTCGCTTGGTAAGACCCTTATTCATCGTCTGGTGTCGTTTAAAACTGCACTGAAACTCTCATTTGGACCTTGAACCGTTTGGACCCCATTGAAGTCCATTATATGGAGAAAAATCCTGGAATGTTTTCATCAAAAACCTTAATTTCTTTTCGACTGAAGAAAGAAAGATGTGGACATCTTGGATGACATGGGGGTGAGTAAATTATCAGCAAAAGTTGTTTTTTTTTAAAGTGAACTACTCCTTTAACAGAGACTTTTTAAAAAGCCCAATGGGAAAAACAAAACAAAACTATAACTCTACTTGCTTTAACAAATACAACAGTTGTTATCTCAAGAACATAATACCGGTACACTAACATAAAAAGAGGACAATAAAATGCTTAAAGGTATCACGATAACCCTGATGACCCATTTGTTTTCCCTGCGACCTTCGATCTTACAGCAGCTGTGCATCAAAACACTGTCTAATGTGGGTCAATGATATCTGCATAAACACATGAGAGTCTGAGACCATGAGCGGAAGGTAAGTCCGTAAATCTCAGCGCTGAAGGCAGACTGACACTGATGCTCTCCAGTCACTCTAGTCCAGGTTAAGCTATTCGTTTTGACAATGGGAGACATGACCCAATGGCCGAAGTATCCCACAAACTAATCCGAGCAAGACTTGTTAAACAGCTTTAGTAAGCTTCCGCACGCATATGTTTGGCAAACAACTGTAAAGACATTTATATTTACACAGCTCAGGACGCTTTCTCTTCTCTGAAATACAGCTCTCTTATCTTTTGACATGCAAATGGCCGATCAGGTGCAGGAAACCACAGCAAACCGATAAGATAGTGTATCAAGCCATTAAAGTTCAAACAGGCTTGAAAGCCACCCTGAAATCAAATAATATAGGTCATTTGAGGCAATGATTTGTAATAAATGCTAAAATGACATAACCAAATCTCACTGAACATCACAATATGCTCCACATAATGATTCAAGTATGGTTAAAATAAAAACAAGGCATGAAAATAACACAACATTGTAACTTGAATTCAGAGATTTGTGTCTTTTTAAGTATTTTTCGACTTTTTCATATTTTAATACTAAAATATGTGTTATGATTAAATATTACAATAATATTCTTATACCTTATGTCTCTTAGTTTTACTTTTACTAATATATATATATATATATATATATACACTCTAAAAATGCTGGGTTGTTTTAACCCAACTTTGGGTCAAATATGGACAAACCCAAATGTTGGGTTATAAATGTAATTAAAAATATTAACCCAATGGCTGGGTTTGTCCATATTTGACCCAAAGTTGGGTTAAAACAACCCAGCAATTTTTAAAGTGTATTTAAAAAATACATATTAATTATTATTAAACTTGGTTCCACTGGATTCACCAGCAGAAAACCCCCCATAAATCTCTAAATTAAATGTAAACAAATCTCAAAATTATATATATATATATATATATATATATATATATATATATATATATATATATATATATATCAAGAGTTTAATTCATAAGTAAATATATTTTAGACATTACAACAATAATATATACATATAAAACATAAGTTAGTTCTATATATAACATTTTTTATTTCTAAATGTCTGTAAATAAATTTGAGTTGAACAAGGTGCCAATTTTATGGAAAGCCACTTGAACATCCAAAATGCCCCTTTAAACTTTAAATACATTATAGGCCAACTAATTATACTAATAAAAGCAGTTTCGTCGTGTGTATACTGCAGTAGATTTCTTAAGCTTTAACCAATCTCTCATTCAGTTTAATGAACGCTCTGAATCAGGGGTCAGTGTTGGACTGGCCTGATATCCAGCATGTTCTGCTGTGGTCAGAGAGAGTGTGTGTGTGGTCATTGTTCTCATGAGAAACACTGAAGCTCACGTGCGGTCCGTTTTAAACACAAATACAGCCACCATGAAGAATAAAAACATGCAACATCTTCAGACGCAAGAAAAGAGCATATGAATGGCAGCCTTTATATTTGAATTATGCATGACAGGATACCATCTGCTGGCTCAAGCGATTGCAATATGTCTAACGTTACTTCAATATGCATGTGTGTTTGTCTGTTACCTTTTTGAGGCACTTGACTGTGATGATAAAATGAATGTGTCACTCCGTCGCTGGCTTTACGGGTTTTCCTCCACTTGAAAGTTGCAATAAATATCCCCCAAAACACTTAAAATATTCTTGAACATACTTCAGAATGCACTTGAAAATGTTGAGAGCGTCGAGTATCGGTAATGTGGATCCAGCAGCGCTTTAAAACTTGGTTTCTGAGAGGTTTAAACCTTTGGTTCTGGCGACACAAATGTAAGTTCCGCGGGTTTGTTTGCACGTTAAACCTGTCGTCTTAGAATCTCCTCCAAACTGAAGTGAATATCCTCGTGTGTGTGTGAAGTTTCCCGCGGTGAAGTTTGTGCAGTTCCTCACATGGTTCTGTCGTTACAAACACAGACGATTTAAAACACGCTGAAACATCATAGCGCTGCTGCTGCCTCTCATTCACACATTCACATACTCTCTCTCTCTCTCTCTCTCTCTCTCTCTCTCTCTCTCTCTCTCTCTCTCTGGAACTTTTATCTCAGTGTTGAATCCAAAGGCTCAAGATAAATATCCATATTTAATTATTTTATGCAATGTGAGAGATTACTTTTGTTTCTTTTATTGGAGATTTTCTTTGATAATGTTAATTAAATGTTTACAATGATGTGTTTATAGTTGGCTTTAAATCGGTTTATATTAATAGGAAATATAAAATTGCTTGTAAAGTTTGAAGAGGAAGTATAGAAAGAAATGTGCTGCGTTGAAAATGACATTGCATTTTGCTGAACAATTTTGTTTATTTATTTATTTGTTTAATTGATATGGACAAAACAACATATTGGACAAACCAGATACATTTTTTGTGTTATAGCAAAATTGCTAATTTAATCATTTATATAATAATAATAATAATTAATTAATTAATTAATTAATTCATTTAAATGTGTGTATATTTGAAATTTTGTACATCTATTGTTTTTTTTATGTGATGGTGTTTATGCTCAATATTTTGTAGGTAATAAAGGGATGTTAAATCTCCCCCTCTCTCTCTCTCTCGGATGTTTAGGTTTCTGTTTTAATAAGACACTTTTTTTTATTTATGGATGCAAGTATTCGAAAAACCACACAAGAGCAGATTTTTTTTTTTTTTTTTAGAAAATTTTGTATTAAAACAAGTGCACTGCAGATTTGTAGTGTTTTGTTTGAATCGAGAGTCAGAGTGCTACAAAAATGTTGTCAAATCATAAAAATTTCAATATATTTTTAGTATGATTTTTAGCTGCTGTTTATAAATATTTTAGAATTTAAAATTTATTTATTTTTTTTTGGGGGGGGGGGGGGATTTCCATTCAGTTCATATTAAATAAATGTAAAACTGAGTATTTCGACATTATGTATCCAACATGCTATTCAGATGTATTATCTTACACTTTTGATAGAATAGGCTACTGTTGCTGGTCTTATTTTTTCCTTTTTTTCTTCCCAAAAAAAAAAGAATTTCAATGCGTTATTTTGACCACGAGTTCATTTATGACCCACACGAGGGCGCAAGTTTACCACCAAAAACAACTACACTAAATGTCATTTTATTATCACTTTCTTTACTGGAAAACTGACAATGTCAGAGGTTTTCAAAACCTGCACATTCATGAAAATAATCAGACATCAGTTTAAAACAAATAATTTAATAATAAAGCATTCTCTGTAAAAGCAATCAATAATCACATAAATGGAAATAAGTAAAATCCAGTGGCATGACATTAAGCATAAACATGGAAAGATTGCAATGATGCCTTCTTCACGTCATACACTTAATTATTTCATTAAAAAAAATGAAACCCTTTTGCTTTTAATTTAAAGGACATTTTGAATTACAAGTTGGTTAACGTGTCAAAAATAAACCGATTTTGACAGATTTCAGCCCTGGGGCTATCCATCACAATATTTGTAAAATATAAAAACTTCACTGAGGAATAAAAAATGCTTCTGACTTTGAATGATTTTTCTTTTAAATCACCATTTTTATGTTTTTAAAGTTTACTCTGAGACATTTTTGAAAACAAGGCATTTTAATATCTACTAACAATATTTTCATTACCATAAAGGTCTAGTTCACTTTGAAATTAATTTTTGGTTTGTTTTATCTTGCCTCAAGGGCATCCAAGATGTAGGTCTCTTTGTTTCCGCAGTAGTTTCAATTTTGATATGTTTAGGTCAAACCGTTCTTGTCTGTCAGTCATATAATGGAGGTCTATGGTCACCACCTCAAAGAGCATGCACAGAGAAGTCCAGATTAAACATGATTTAATGACACGTAAATGTAAGTACACATTGATGCCCAAAGACACGAACTGCTTGTATATATAATTAAATCATGTTTAATTTGGACTTCTCTGTGCATGCTCTTTGAGGTGGTGACCATAGACCTCCATAGACCTCCATTATATGACTGACCGACAAGAACGGTTTGACCTAAAAATATCAAAATTGAAACTACTGCAGAAACAAACACACCTACATCTTGGATGCCCTTGAGGTAAAATAAAACATACCAAAAATAATTTCAAAGTGAACTATCCCTTTAAAACATAGGAGCCTGATAAAAATGCTTATTTAAAAGAAAAATGTCTTGATATGAAACAGCATGTTTTGAGTAGGTTTTCCTCAGGCTTTACTTGTTCCAAAGACCTGTAACTCACTACAGTACACTGATAACTGATCCGTGACCTGTTTTCATTACAGAAAAATGGCATAAAATCCATGATGAAATCAGTTTCACATTCTCAGTCTATGAAAAACAGAAAAGAGCCTGTCAGTCATTGTGACGTGGTGGACATCAGTGGCAGGAAGACGAGGCTGACAGGACGTCCCGGACGCTCAGTCGTCAAAGTCAGGGATGTCATCGTAGGAATAGCCGCGGTAACCCTTGGAGGCGTAATAGGCGATGCGCAGGTGGTAAAACCCAGGAAGAAAGACCAGGATTCCAATAATCAGGACAGGGATGGTGCGGTCCCGGTGCTGTGAGTGACAGAAACACAGGGAGGATGAGTTGAAATGTTCATCAGGTCAAACAAGAGCTCATTAATAACCGTCAAAAAGACCTCAAAGCCTGTCATCTGTGGATCAATCTATAGTGCAGTTTTGTATTCTCATTCTGCTCAAATACTAGTTTTTGTTCAACTGAATGTGGCCTATTTCAGATCATTTGAATGCATCAGTTTATTCTTTTTAATAGATTCTTCACAGAAAATCACACTAATCCAACCACTCTAAAACAGTAAAAATTAGGGGCGAATCAGTTATTCCCAAATATGAAAGTGGGCCAGATCAGAATTTATTAAAATTTCATATTCAATAATAGGTGGTCTGTCATCTACTGGGTACAAATTCTCATTTTATGCTCAAATATACATTTATATATATTTATACAGGGTTCTCACACACACTCATGAACCACAGGGTTCCCACACCTTGGTCATTAAAGGACCTTTCAAGGACTTTCCACCCTTAAATTCAAGGGGACATTTCAAGTGTAAGTCCGAAAGTCATGGAAACGTACAAAACAAAGTTCCTCACGCTGGAAACGTAACACATAAATGCGCGTAACATAAATCAAGCAAGCTAGTATGTATAGGCTATAAAGTGATGGCAAAACAGCATTTTATGCAGATTGGGGGGAATAATATGGAATTTTTTTTTACATAAATAATTATTATTATATTAATAATAATTATATTATTGTAATTGTAAAAAATTATATTAATAATAATTATATTATTGTAATTTTTTCTTGCACAAAATAAATTCAAGCGCTTTCAGGGACCACTATCCATGCATGTTTATTTTCAGAAACTTTCAAGGATTTCTCTATACACACTTTTTTTTTCAAGTGATCTTTTAAATGTGCCCCATTTCAGAGTATTTTGTATTTGAATGCATCGATTTATTCATTTTAATAGATACTTTATAGTGCACAAGTAAGACAAATGGGAAGAAAAAAAGAAATCTGACTGTTCAAACCGTTCTAAAACATCATTTCAAAAATCTGATCTTTCAAAAGGTCAGAATTCATCATAATTGATCAATGTTAGATGTGATTATCAATTGGGGTTTTGTTTTGTATTTATGCACGGACCACGGACATGTCAGAATTTCATTTCTTTTTCCGGATTATTATTATTGATATTGTTGTCTTGACTTGTATGTAATGTATTGTTACATTTATTTTGGCAGAATGGGTTATTGTGGGGGGAAAAGCTTTAACTTTGATTGTATCTGCTTTATGTTAATGCTTTCTGTTAATGCTTTGAAAAAGTTGATAAATAAATGTATAAAAAAAAATAATTCATCATAATTTGAAATGGGATGGATATAAAGTCAGGGATGGATCAACGGAGTTATTTCCAAATATGTGACTTAGATCCGAATTTATTACGTTCATATACAATATACATTTTTTGTTGTCACATTACAGATCCGGGTCACATTTAGTCCATTGCTTCACATTCTACGGCAGTGTGAATGTAGTAGGAAAATAACAAATCCTGTCGGACTGAATGAAATGTTTGTCTTTCACATGAAGCTGTAGTGTGAGCGAGCTGCATTAGCTAAACTAACTGAAGAAATAGGACAGGCCACAGACGGACGGAAATCTGGAGGATTAACCTCCGCATCAGGTGCTGTGTAATCTCAGCAGTCTGCCACTCCACACAACACACCTAAGAAGAGCAGTGTGCGCCAAACTGACCCAATATATGCTCACCGTTTAACCTACTCAGCTGGAAGACATGTCTCACATTTTGACCAATACATTTCATAATGTCTTTTCAAATCATTTGTTGTGTAAGAACAATTCAAGAAAATTGCAACAGCTTTTGAACACATTTTTAAATAAAGAAGCAAAAAAATGTATAATTTTCAGTAATTGAATTAATTTGAAATTAAGCTAAAATATAGATATTTGTCATAATTGTGCCCAATAAAATGAATAAATCAGTGCATTACAATACAAAACACTCTGAAATAGGCCACTTGAACCAAAAATGTATATATTTGAAAAACATTTTTAATTTGTACGCTTTCCACAATATATTGATCAGTATATGACAGACTTTAAAGTCCTCAGAAAACCATCTATTGACTAATATATATTTATATTAGATGAAAACCATAAACGAAAATAGGAAATGTTGCCTTCTGAAATACACATTAAAAGATGAAGTTCTAAAATGACTAAAGCTTAAAGTCTTTATGCATAATGCATTATCAAGCTATTCATAATGTACATTCTAATCTAATATCTTTTCATAAATAATTGCAAGCATTGTTAAAATGGATTCTAATATTTATGCCTGAAATGGCTGTTTGTCATGTCTCTTAATCAATCATACATTCTAAAGGTGTAACAATGATTAGTATTATAATATATTATAACTGTCATAATTATTCATGAAATCATAAAATGCATTATTACGGTGCATTACAAGGCATAATTGATACATTAAAATACTTTTATAATGCATTATATATGAGGGCTTCAAGTAAAGTGAAAAGTAATGAAAACTAAAAGTATATAAATAAAATGCCTGGAAAACACGACTGACTTTTTCCTTTGCTTCCATAGTGCCATAGTGTGACAATGCAGAAAAAAACGTTGATTTACGAAAATGTGTTCACGCTGCAAATGCTCCTGAGGCTATAGTGGGATTATTTGTGAAAATAAGAAACATAACACAACAGCTCTATGAAATCAAATGAATTAACGCACACTAACAAATGCGAGAAGAACTTTTCCATCTAAATGAGAAGCTAATAATGGAGCAATCTGTAAAGACAGAGTGTGGTACATAATAATGTGGTACACTCACATCAGTAACTTCGAAGTATCCTGCTAACAGGAGGGACCCGATGGTGATCAGTATGGAGCCGATGAGGAACAGAACGGTTGCCAGGGCGATCGCTTTATACGGGACTTTAGGTGGACTCTTCTTAAACTGAGAAAACAAAGAACATTGATCAATATTACGATGCACTCGTGCAGAATTTTCAGAAAACAGTCACATTGCAAGAAAAGCTGAATTTCTGCATTGATTTGTGTGATATACAGTATGTATCATTTATTAAAATAATATTATATTATTATATATGTGATATAATTACGATGATAATATTATTATTTATGCGTGATAAATATTACTCATGTATACATTTAATATTATGTGATAAATACATGCACAGATATATGAAAAGACGTACAGTATTAGTCAAAAGCTTGGAAACATTACTATTTTTTTAATGTTTTTGAAAGAAGTCTTTTATGGTCATCAGGGCTGCATTTATTTGACAAAAAATACTGAAAAAAATATTGTGAAATATGAATTGAATTTAAAATTACTGCTTTCTATTTTAATATAGATTAAAAAAATGTTTTTCCTGTGATCAAAGCTGAATTTTCAGCATCATTACTACAGTCTTCAATGAATCTTCATAAATCATTTTAATGATGATTTATTATCAATGTTGGATACAGTTAATATGTTTGTTACAACCTGTGATTCTTTTTTTCAGGATTCTTTGATGGATAAGAACTTAAAAAAAGAACAGCATTTATTTAAAATTTTGTAACAATATACACTACCATTCGAAAGTTTGGGGTCACTAATATTTTGAATTTCTTTTTTTGAAAGAAATTAATAGTTTTATTCAGCAAGGATGTGTTCAAATTTATAAGAAGTGATAATAAAAAATTTAATTAATAGAAAATATTTATATTTTGAATAAATGTTGTTCTTTTTAAACCTTTTACTCATAAAAAAAATACTGAACAAAGTAACACAGATAGCAAAAAAATATTAAGCAGCACAACTGTTTCCAACATTGATAATAATCATCATATTAGAATGATTTCCAAAGGATCATGTGACACTGAAGACCGGAGTAATAATGCTGAAAATTCAGTTTTGATAATTTTTAATAATAATAAAAATGTATCTAAATAGAAAACCATGATATTGCACAATATTACATTTCTTCTGTATTTTTTTTTATCTTTTAAAAACACGAAAAATAGTAAAGTTTCCAAACTTTTGACTGGCACTGTCCATATACAGACAGACAGAAACGCATGCATATTAATAAATAGACATGTGTGTAGTATATAAATTATCTACAGATATGTAATATTAAAGTGAATAATGATATATGCATTTAAGGACATTAAAAGCCTCTCTCTCACCTGAAGATCAATGTATCCGTCATCATCACTCGCTAGTTTGGAGTATCTGACTCCATTGTTGATAGTGTTTCGAGCTGGCATCTTCAAAAGCATATTTAATACATAATAAACACACACGAATAAAGCAACAATCAAGGCATAAGCTGTTATCTATTACTAAACTATTAAACCAGTACGAACATTTTTAATGCTAATATGTAGGAGAAAAATACAGAGATATTACAAGTCAACTTATCAACATAATCATGTTTAACTTGCTTGCTAAATTACCTTCGACTTGATTTTGCAGCCTCGGAATAGGATAGAATCGTCTAAAGACGACTTCCCTTGTACGAGTGACAAGAAATCTTTATATTTCCGTTTTCAAAGTCATTTTAAGCTTTAGTTTATTAAAAAAGTCATTAATGTCAGTTTGTGACAGTCGCACATGAAATTCTGTTTATAAACCTAACGCTTCCGGATGTAAAAAAAACACGCTTGCGCCCTCTACTGGTGTTTACCGGGTTCAAACTACGCATGCGCTTTAAATACGTTCACAAGACAAAACCACAAGAGGGAGCTCTATCATATTGATGACCACCTGACTTTGGTAATGGAGTTTTATAAAATATAAATAGTATATTTGGATGAAGGATTTAGGGATTATTGTTAAAATCAGAATATCTTCTAAAAAGGTCTTATAAGACGTAAAAGTAGATTGTGTACATTGTGAACACATCATCAAATAAAAACGCTTACAATTACTCTTTTAAATTTGTCCAAAGTGTCAGGGGAAAAAACAAAAACAAACAAACAAACAAACAAAAAACAAAAAGCTTATGGTTAGTATTTATACCAAAAGGCACAGGATTTTGGCTTAGGTGTGATTTCTCCAAAGAAACTTCTGAAAGAAATTATGTTAAAGTTTACTCTTGAAACTATGCCACCACACATATTTTCATAAATATTGTAAATAAAAATATTATTTAAATTATATTCTACATAATATTACAAAATGCAGTCAATTTGTTTCTTTATTTTTTTTTTTTCTTTTTTTTCCAAAATATTACAGGTGTTCAATTTAAGTGAAATCTTGAAACCAGCATGTTAGGTCACACATTTTCACACATGAATGTAAACAAACATGTCTCTGAATGCTGTCAAATCACTAGCCTATAGAAACAGTTCATCAGCTGGCCCAATTTGAGGCATTCTCGCACTGTACTCCCTCTTTTAATGCACTTTAGACATTGCACATAACACACACACACAAAAAAACAAAAAACAAAAAACAAAAAAAAAAACAGAAAAATAGGAAAAGATAGGGACTGATGATATATGGGGGAAGGTGGTCTTATATTATATTATATTATTATATTATTATATTATCATATTTTGTACAGGATTGACAATGGCAATTGTTACATAGGAGGAGGGATGGAAATAAAAATCTACAAAAACAATATGGGCAGTATGGTGGTAGTGGGGAGTGATGGTAAGGACAATGGTAATAAATAATAAATGGTTACTTTGTGTACACACGCATACACATACCCACGCTCATACACGCTCACTTACACACTTAGATCAAACACTTAAATCACTCTTGCCACTGCTGGAATTATGGATTTACAAGATTGCTCACTACTGCACTATGTTGGTAAAAAAAAAAAAAAAAAAAAAAAAGAAACAGTTCATCATCACTTCATGATGAACAGCCTGGCTTAACAGAAATGATGCACGAGAATAGATGCGTCTATTTTTTTCCCCTGTTTCCGGATGTTTGTTAAACTGTGTTGAAGGTTAACAGTGACAATGAGCAGTAAGCAGAGAAATGACTCAGCGGCGACTCAGCGACGTTGCATGTTTATTGCTGGGAGACCGTTTAGATAGCAACAGTTACTGTTCAATCTGATCTGTTTATTTATGTCTATTTATCTTCCTCTGTCTGTCTTCTGTCTTCTAACAGGGAGAAAGTTTAGAGAAAAACAGTGTAACAAATAAATAAAAAAAATTAAACAACAAATAAACTGATTAAAATAATTAAATTATAAAAGAAATTATAAATAAATGCACTGTAAAAAAAATATTTTCAAGATTTGTTATCACAACATATTTTCTTTTGTCAAATCAACTTAAATAATTTATTTAGTTCAGATAACATATAATTTTGAGTTTCTGATGATTAAATTAATCTCCTTCATTGTATTAACTCACTTTTTTCCAGTTCAATGAACTTAAAATTTAGGCAACCGGGTTACTTACTTTTTTAAGTTAAACCAACAATATTTTTTTACAGTGTATTATTAAAAATAAACAGTAAATAAACTGATTAAAATAAATAAATTATAAAATAAATTATAAATAAATATTATTAAAAATAAAAAGTAAAAAAACTGATTTAAAATACATTATAAGAGAAATTAAATAAATATTATTATAAATAAAATAAACAGTAAATAAACTGATTAAAATAAATATATTATAAAACAAACTTTAAATAAATATTATTAAAAGTAACAGTAAATAAACTGATTAAAATAAATTAATTATAAAAATATATAAATAAATATTATACAAAAATAAAACTAAACAGTAAATCAAAATTATTAAAAAATAAATTATAAAACAAATTATAAATAAATATTATTATTAAAAATAAAATAAACAGTAAATAAAACCGATTAAAATAAATATATTATAAAACATACTATAAATAAATATTATTAAAAATAAAACTAAACAGTAAATAAACCGATTAAAATAAATTAATTATAAAAATATATAAATAAATATTATAAAAAAATAAAACTAAACAGTAAATTAAAATGATTAAAAAAATTAATTAAAAAAATTATAAATAAATATTATTAAAAATAAAATAATAAAATAAAAAGTAAATAAACCGATTAATACAAATAAATACATCTCTTACAGTATAGTTCCATAAACTCATACAAATTAAACTCAATATCTAAATAATTTTCTAGACACATTTACCTTCTTAACAATATAAGTTGGCGCTTTATATATGAATTAATGGAGAGATGGAGGATCATATTTGGAGGTCCATAAATATAGTCACTCAAATTTGCACTCTAATTATCAAAAATAATGATACACTTACAATAATAGAATGCAACAAACTTTGAAAAAGCAAAATACATGTCAAATGTAAAGTGACGTGAAAGGCTGTGCATCCGTTAAAACTTGTGTGCAGAATATGACTGATGACCATAGAGTGTTTTGTACTGAATTATTGGCTGCCAAGAACATGAACTCATTACATTTTTTACTATATACAAAACTATTTGAGAGCCACCAGTCTAGACAGTGAGGGATAAAGGTTGATCCAACACATTTTACAGCTTCTATCCTCTTGTTTTGTCCTCTTTTAGATGGATTAAGAGGATTGGTTCCAGGACAGAGATGTACAGCTCCTCTTAGACCATTTCATAACACATAACATCAGCAATGAGTTTGGTAATGGCCCACTCAGCATTAATTACGCCATGTAGCGGCGGGCTTCACCCCAGCATCACCCTGAAACGCTCCACTGCACCAGGGTAAAAAAAAAGGTTTCACAACAGTCAATATATGGATTGTGCTGTGGATGGTGGTCTTATTTAAAGTCTGGGAGGTGTATCGATTCGGACGCTGGACCACTGATCCATCACATCTTTGACTGTGGGCGCTGTCTGTGGTCTGGGCTTTTCTTTCCAGTCTATTGTCTTGACCGTGTTTAACGGATCAGCGAGTGTCTGCTTAACGTTTCGAGTCAGAGTGTTGAATTTACATTGAAGCTAGGAAGGAAATCCAAAGCACTACAGTAATTAAACCTAATTATAAAACAGCTATTTTTGGATCTGGATGCTCGTTCAAAACCACCTCAAAACACTTCAACGCATTCTCACCCCAAGGCGTCACCTTTGACCATGCTTCAATATTTGACGTTTTAGGCGCCCTTTAGCGTCACTTACATGACGCGATCCTACGGCGTCATCTAACTGACGCTAAAGGAAAGCGTCAGTTAGAGGACGCGGTAAGGTTTAGGTGTGGGGTGGGGGTAGGGTACACGCGATCCTAGGGCATCATCTTACTGACGCTAAAGGGCGCCTAAAGCGTCAGATATTGAAGCATGTCCAAATGCTTCCCAAGGCGTCAGTTAAGTGACGCCTTGGGGGTGAGAATGGGCTGAACACTTTGACATTTTAAAAAGTCGTGAATCAATGTATTAAGGCATTGAAACTGAAACGCGCTGCATGGTCTCTCAATATAGGAGTAGAAGCGCTGGTTCAGATTTTGTTATTTGTTGTTTAAACGCACCTATATATACATACCAGGGTTTCTGCAGGTATCTTCAAATGAAATTTAATGCCTTTTTAATGCCTTTTTAATGCCATTTAAAAAAAAATAATGCCATACACGACCCATGACTAACCACGGATATATATATATATATATATATATATATATATATATATTAGGGGTGTAACGGTACACAAAAATCACGGTTCGGTACGTACCTCGGTTTTAAAGTCACAGTTCGGTACATTTTCGATACAGCAAAAAGAAAGAAATGCCAGAGAAATTTACTATTTGTTTAAAGAAAAAATATTTTTAAATAAGTGTGAGTTTTCCTAGATCTTGAAACTTTCAGGTTTATAAATGGGGGTCATCTTTGAAGGATGAACAAATAATGTTTTGGTCATCACGTTAAAAATAACATTTAAATATATATTTATTTATATAATATTTGAATTTTGAAGTGCTGGAAAAAGATGTGTGAAGTACTTGAAAGCATTTCACCATTCTAGCCAAACTGGTTCCAGTTAGTGTTACTATATTAAATCCATGGTGAATGTTGCTGGTCTGTGGACGTAAAGTACTAGTTCATTCACGGCACAATGTTTCTCCTGGTTTCCATGACAGCGCTGTTTGATCTAATAGAGATCTACGGTTAATAACGGAGAAATGTGAACGCTTCTCACTAGATCTCGCAGCGATGTTATTACCTCAGTGGCGAATTCAAATGTTTTCTTTACCGGATCTCTTAGCGCGGTGTAGTAACAGTGTTGCTTGATCGAGATCGGCTCGCGCTGCATAGATGTTGCTGGTCCGAACTGATAAACGATCCGTGAAGCACATAACGAGTAGCGCAGTTTCGTTCTGCTTTCATTACGCTTGCCATTTGATGTTGCGCAACGTTGTGTTGGCCGCGTCAGCACGAATTTTGCTGGCAGGAAAAATGGTCCAAGCAATCGTTCGGTTTGTATGCGTACCGAACCGGAAGCTTAAAATACAAATTATTAATTATGAAGGCTATATTCAAATAAATTTGTATAAAATTCTCTTCAAAACTATAAAAAAATTTAATGCCTGTAAGAATCAAATTTAATGCTTTTTAATGCCTTTTAAGGCCTTAATTTTCGCAAAATCCATTTAATGACTTTTAATGCTTTTTAATGCCCCGCGGAAACCCTGACATACACATACATATATCGCCCCCACCGGCAAATCGCACCTTGCTTTGCTTGGTTAACATTGTTTTTAAAAAAATTCTATATGGAACCCCATAAAGTTTTATTTTCTATTTTTTTTTTTTTTTTATGTTTTAATTTTGCTAAATGTCCCTTTGCGCCACCTGGTGGTCATTTCGCGAATTTTATTTTTTATTTTAATTTTATTTTCGGCTGGTTTATTTTTGCCGCGGCGTAAGTGTCATTCTTGTTGTCCACCTATATGTTCCAGGCTGCCAAAATAATGATATTCATTGTTGTTTTCTTTTATTGCTTTATATATATAAAGTCTTATCATAACTAATTACACACAGTCTGTCTGCTCCATTTCATTTGCACGCTGAATGGGAATGAAAACAGCATTCAGAGTAAGTAATGAATATTTGGCAGTGCTCTGTAAGGTCATATTTTCTCAGGTTATTGGCTGCAGAAGTGAGGGCATGACTCAATATATATAGTGACAGTGATTTAATTTTAAAGAGTTTGTGTCATAATTTAGAGAATATCTGCATAAATACGTGCAGTGAAAGATGACTAGCTGCCTGTAAATATTGTTTAAAAAACATTATGCAGAGGCATATTTGGGCAGGCGGACCACACAAAGAAATGTCAGAATGTCATTTGTGAATGTGATAAAGCAAATTTTGTTTATTGCAAAGAAAGATAGTAAAGAAGAATATATTTTGTGACTGTTTGCTTTTGGTTTGAGGAACATGACGGTAGCTAATGTGTGAACTTTGTGAATGGATTACATCCACTTAAAATCACCAAAAGTTAATTTAAAGACATTGAGACTTCAAAAACAGTGTAAATGTAGAATAGTAAATAGAAAGCAAAGCACCCACCCACCCATCAATTAAATCAACCCATCCATCCATCCATCCATCCATCCATCCATCATCCATCTACCCATCATCCAATAATAACCTGCATGTGTCCTGTGCTCTTGGTAGGTGGGGTAAAAAGCAATAAAATCAACAGCAAAAAGTTAATCTCCAGGTCCACAACTTCCTGTTGTTGAATAATTGATGAACTCTGAACTGATGAAGGGAAACTGTCGGAGTCCCACACCCACCTACTGGATCACTGAGACAGCCTGAGAATATTAGCCTGTCAATATCGACACTCACCAGTAGGACAACAGTGCTAAACTCAATTAGAAATCATTGACAGGAAAGATATAGAAATGCTCTGCCTTAAATACAACTTAAGCTCATTCATTCAGACTAAACATTAATAAAAATCCAATTTGTTTGAAAGAAGTCACCAAGGATGCATTTACTTGATCAACAATATAGTAAAATCTGTAATATTGTAAACGGTTTTCCATTGTAATATTTTGTAAAATATAATTTATTCCTGTGATCAAAACTGAATTTTCAGCATCATCAGTGTCACATGATCCTTCTGAAATCATTCTAATATGCTGATTTGCTTCTATTCCACATTTTTCAATGCAAAAACGCGTTGTATGAACCAGGCCTTTTGATTTTCATCCCCCAGACAAACACAAGACCCAAAAATCACCAGGACTTGAGGGTGCGTATGCTCATTAGACTTGGGCTAGTTAGCAAACACATAGCAACACCCTAGAAACCACCCACAAAATTATAATATCACGGCAATCTCATGCGATCATTATCATGTAGACAAACGCCATTCACTCATTTTTTTTTTTTTAAATGTAGAAACGAAGTGTTCTGCTGTAATTGATGTCATAGTTTCGAGTGGTGTTGGTGATATTTTTAGTCTGTAATCGAAGAGCATGTACGGCCCACATCAGCAGGGAACCCACACCAATTTCATGAATTTAATTGGTTGTTAGAGCAAAAGCATGTAACCTGAGTCCAATTCCTCCAGAGGTTGGAAAAGACGCAGTTAAGGATAGTTTTAAAACATGATTTTCATCTTTAGCTTTGTGGTGCAAGACAGATTGTCTTCACACGAGATGCTATACTGCATTATAATGAGGCAGCGTTGTTGCGTGCCATCTTGTCTCGCTGATAAAAGCGATTCAGAGGTACAGGAGGGCAGACTGTTGTTTTTGTAAAGTATTTCATAATTGATGGGCTGCTTTGATTTGATTTAGCCTGATGGATTTATCTGAAGTAATTAGGGAGAGCACAGTTTAAAAGCAGCAGACGTCGACCGCCTGAGTACTTTGATATTTCACGCAAAAAGAAGTAAACGAACATAAACAGACGCACACACACATTCCCACAGGGGGCTTAACTGTATATGAGACAGAAAAAAAAATAAGAAAATGAAATTTTTCAATTCATTTTTAGGGACGGTTTGGAAGGTGAGGTGTTGGATGTAAACTTCCTGATATGAGACACGTAAAAAAATGCCTCATTAAAGATTCCCATAAAAAAAATATAATAAAACTAAAAAAATAAATAAAAAAAAAACACTGTTGTTTTCTGCTAAAGTCTCCTGCTTCTAAGATGTTTCTCCCAAGAACAATACCTTGTTATTTTACACATGTCTATTGTAAAGACAGTATTTAAAGACATAGCCAATAAGGACACCTGTCAACAAGTGCACTGTAAAAAAATATTTTCAAGATTTGTTATCACAACATATTTTCTTTTGTCAAATCAACTTTATAATAATTTATTTAGTTGAGATAACTTATTATTTTAAATTTCTGATGATTAAATTAATCTCCTTCATTGTATTAACTCACTTTTTCCAGTTCAATGAACTTAAAGTAAGTAACCTGGGTTGCCTTAAAATTTTAAGTTAAACCAACAATAGTTTTTTTACAGTGTAGTACCCACAACATTTTTTCTTTTGTCAAATCAACTTAAATAATTTATTTAGTTCAGATAACATATAATTTTGAGTTTCTGATGATTAAATCATTCTCCTTCATTGTATTAACGTTTTCCAGTTCAAAATTAAGGCAACCAGGTTACTTACTTTTTTAAGTTAAACCATCAATATTTTTTTTACAGTGTGGCTCCTGTGTCTGGATAACTGAAATGATCTCGGTGTGCCACACAATATTTAAGTGTCAGAAATTCAGCATGATCATCTCACAGTGTGTTTGATATGACCTGCTACCTCCACTGACTAGTCAATAAAATAAAAATTAATCCAACAAGGAAGAAAAGGAATAGTCCAATAAAGTCGTTATTTTTGTTAGTTTGTTTTTTCGCACAAAAAGTAGTCTCGTCGCTTGATAAACTTATACTTGAGCCACTGTTGTCACATGGAATATTTAAACATTTTCTTCAAATGAATTTCCGGGCCGTCAACGTTCATTCCCGTAGGCAGCCTATGTTGCAGAGATCCACCTCTCAAATTGAATCAAAAATATCTTCATTTGTGCTCCGAAGACGAATGAAGGTCTTACGGGGTTGGTACAGCATGGGGGTGAGTAATTAATAACTTCATTTTCATTTTTGAGTGAACTATCCCTTTAAATCCAAAAAGTCACTTTTTTCTTTTGGCTAGGCAGTGTATGTTTCAATGCAAAACGTATTTTAGGGTTAAAAAATAGTAACCTATTGTCATCATTTTGATAGCTGCAATCTCTGTCTCTCTCTATGTGTGTTTGTGGTATATAAGTTTACACAGCTGTGACTTTGAACTCCAATTTTCGTTCTCTGTCTTCAAGCTGCAGCCCTGCAGGTCACACACAGTATTTCATTCTCAGAGCTCATGTTCCTGCTCTTCTCATTTACTGGGTTCACTGCATCATTTTGAATTATATTCAAAGTTTCTAGGTGTATTTTAATGTTAAAATACTTTTTCTTTCCACTTTAACAAACAAATACACTGGTCTGACCTTGCAGAGTGAAAGCCTGTGACTGTGATGCTTTCAAACCATTGATCTGTTTGTTTGAGTGGGCCGACATGGTGACTTCTGCCACAACTAAAGGTGAAGTTTGGGGCGGGACTGTCTGTTTTCCTGCCCATTGGTGGATTGGGACAGGGTAAAAGTGAAAAGATTTTGGCGATGATCATTACAATGTGCATTGGATGGTCTTATGCAACATCTCATGCAGTGTTCACTCATGAACCACAGCGACCGAAAGGAAGCAGTTTGCAGTTGGAAAAGTCTCCAACCCTTCCGAGTCCAAAGTTTCTGTTTTTATCTGCCAGATGGGTTTATTGATCATTTGAGGAATACAGCTGTATTTTGAGGATGTACACAGTGATATCGGTCAGAGGTGTGTGTTTGTGTGTTGTTCTGCTGATGAAAGCTATAATTGGCTCTCTGAGGTACAAAGAATGTTTCTGGACATTACACACTCTAATTCACTCAACTAGGACTCTCTCTCAAACACCGCAACACTTAATCTAATCTGATCTGTTCCCCTCTGAGCCATAAACTAGTGATTCAACTAAATTCATGGAAATTAGGGAAGCCCGGGGCTAGTTGTCGCATAGAGAAGTCATGGCAAGGGCAATATTTCTGGAAAATATTAGATATTTTGTTTTATTTTAATGCATTTATTTAAAATAACACTTAGATATTTTTTGTATGGTTATAATTTTGCAGTTTCATAAAATGTTATGGACTTCATAATTGTTTTGCATACACAATTTAAAGGGTGATTAGCGATTAAATAGCCTTTAATGTAATTTAAATTAATATCCTTATTTTATTTTGGGTGAAAAATTTCTTTAAATATGAATATATTGTGTCTTGTTTTTAATTTAGGTAGTAACTTGTAAGCGGCCCAACGTCCGTCACAATTTCATATTACAAATTTGAAAGCAGGTTCTTGTTCTTGTTCCACCGGTGGTGGTTGAGAGATCCCGACATGATTGTAAAGAACTTTGGTTGATATTCTATTCTATTCTATTCTATTCTATTCTATTCTATATGGTTGAAGAGAGATCCCAACATGATTGTAAAGAACTTTGGGTGTTCTATTCTATTCTATTCTATTCTATTCTATTCTATTCTATTCTAGATGGTTGAGGAGAGATCCCAACATGATTGTAAAGAACTTTGGGTGTTCTATTCTGTTCTATTCTAGATGGTTGAGGACAGATCCTGACATGATTGTAAAGAACTTTGGGTGTTATATTGTATTCTATTCTATTCTAGATGGTTGAGGAGAGATCCCGACATGATTGTAAAGAACTTTGGGTGTTCTATTCTATTCTATTCTATTCTATTCTATTCTATTCTATTCTATTCTATTCTAGATGGTTGAGGACAGATCCTGACATGATTGTAAAGAACTTTGGGTGTTCTATTGTATTCTATTCTATTCTATTCTATTCTATTCTATTCTATTCTATTCTATTCTATTCTATTCTAGATGGTTGAGGACAGATCCTGACATGATTGTAAAGAACTTTGGGTGTTCTATTGTATTCCATTCTATTCTATTCTATTCTATTCTATTCTATTCTATTCTAGATGGTTGAGGAGAGATCCCAACATGATTGTAAAGAACTTTGGGTGTTCTATTCTATTCTATTCTATTCTATTCTATTCTATATGGTTGAGGAGAGATCCCAACATGATTGTAAAGAACTTTGGGTGTTCTATTCTATTCTATTCTTTTCTAGATGGTTGAGGACAGATCCTGACATGATTGTAAAGAACTTTGGGTGTTCTATTGTATTCTATTCTATTCCATTCTATTCTATTCTATTCTAGATGGTTGAGGAGAGATCCCAACATGATTGTAAAGAACTTTGGGTGTTCTATTCTATTCTAGATGGTTTAGGAGAGATCCTGACATGATTATAAAGAACTTTGGGTGTTCTATTCTATTCTATTCTATTCTATTCTATTCTATTCTATTTTATTCTAGATGGTTGAGGAGAGATCCCAACATGATTGTAAAGAACTTTGGGTGTTCGATTCTATTCTATTCTATTCTATTCTATGTGGTTGAGGAGAGATCCCAACATGATTGTAAAGAACTTTGGGTGTTCTATTCTGTTCTATTCTAGATGGTTGAGGACAGATCCTGACATGATTGTAAAGAACTTTGGGTGTTCTATTGTATTCTATTCTATTCCATTCTATTCTATTCTAGATGGTTGAGGAGAGATCCAACATGATTGTAAAGAACTTTGGGTGTTCTATTCTATTCTAGATGGTTTAGGAGAGATCCTGACATGATTGTAAAGAACTTTGGGTGTTCTATTCTATTCTATTCTATATGGTTGAGGATAGATCCTGACATGATTGTAAAGAACTTTGGGTGTTCTATTGTATTCTATTCTATTCCATTCTATTCTATTCTAGATGGTTGAGGAGAGATCCCAACATGATTGTAAAGAACTTTGGGTGTTCTATTGTATTGTATTGTATTCTACTCTGGATGGTTGAGGAGAGATCCTGAGATGATTGTAAAGAACTTTGGGTGTTCTATTCTATTCTATTCTAGATGGTTGAGGATAGATCCTGACATAATTGTAAAGAACTTTGGGTGTTCTATTGTATTCTATTCTATTCCATTCTATTCTATTCTATTCTATTCTATTCTATTCTATTCTAGATGGTTGAGGAGAGATTCCGACATGATTGTAAAGAACTTTGGGTGTTCTATTCTATTCTATTCTAGATGGTTGAGGACAGATCCTGACATGATTGTAAAGGACTTTGGGTGTTATATTGTATTCTATTCTATTCTATTCTATTCTAGATGGTTGAGGAGAGATCCCAACATGATTGTAAAGAACTTTGGGTGTTCTATTCTATTCTATTTGGTTGAGGAGAGATCCCGACATGATTGTAAAGAACTTTGGGTGTTCTGTTCTATTCTATTCTATTCTATTCTATTATAGATGGTTGAGGACAGATCCTGACATAATTGTAAAGAACTTTGGGTGTTCTATTCTATTCTATTCAATTCACAGAAAAGGCTTAAGCCTATAACTAAAATGCATGTTCTAACTAAAAAAAATTGCACTTTCATATCTTAAAATATGTGATTGTTTTGTTTCAAGATCCACACCAGTAATGTTTGTTTTTTTAAGACACGTTTATAAAAGCTATTAAATGTCCCAATTAAACTGATTCCTAATCCTGTCTTTATGTAAGCCCTGTCTGTGAAACCAGGTCATGGTGTGGCAATACCTAATTATTATTCTGACAGCTAACTCCGGCCTCAAATATTATGACGTATTCTGGTTTGAGATAGCAGTTTTGCTGCAAACAATGTTGAATGTATGTTTATCCAGACAATTGACTGTTGAAAGGGGCTCATTTGTGAGTGTACTGTAACTCTGAGTCAGAATGTTTTGTCTGCATGTGAAGGACCACCACAGGAAACATCGCCACGACAGAGGAGAATTCATTAATTTGCTCAGCAGCATTTTGACTTTGCATGCTTTTCCATTCATTAACTTTTAACAGTCAAATAACCCTGAAATTGATTTCCATTTCTCTGGGAACCCTTTGAAGTTTTTGCATCAGCCGATTCTTGCGTGAAGACACTTCAACCTCAGATAATTGCTCATCTGACAAGCATCTCAGGAGTGGATATTCTGGCGCATGCTCATGTTGCCTTTCTGCTTGCATTCTACACCAAGTACTGTCAATGAAACTGAAAATGTCAGTGAGAATCTCGCTGATTTTTTTCACTTGGCAAGATGCATGTATTCTGTAGTAGGGCTTCGTAAAGTAAGCAATCCCGAAGCGGAGACGCGCCCGAAAGACCAGGCCTCAATCTGCAGAGGTCACAGTTTCATTATTACAACACTGAAGGCAAAGTAAAGGTCCATTGTCGGTTCATCCCAGTGATCCATGCTATTTCACTACGTTTTGGAGAAAATGTCACTACTTCTTCAGTATCTCAATGCAGTGGAGGAATAATTACATTAAAATGAATTAAAAATAATAATTTGTATATAGTGCTTAAGGACTTTTTTAAATCCGTTTATTGTCTGGAACGACCTGAGAGCCATCAAACGATACGATTTTTTGTTTTTGCCTGAACTATTCCTTTAATAATCTCTTCAAATCTTATTTCCACGCTTGCTGGTGACACCGGTCCTCATGTTGGAAATCCAGACCCCTTGACGTTTGTTTATTCAAATCCCTCCACGCCGAATGCGTTTCATTCTTGCCATATTTTCCTCGACTGCAGGATGAGTCGCGCCACCCTTGATGGATATCCATGCGGATTGGGACGTGTGGGTGGGGGCATCGATTGTACCGCGGGCCCCCGACTGCAATCGTTTTCTTAAGATGCATGTCGCCCTCCCTTTCCTCTCATATCTAAACCTATTCCTGAGGAGTGATTTAGGAGATAAATACAACCTAAGAGTTGTCATGGTGATTTAGATTTGGGAGGTGGCGATAAGACGGTGCTTCTGAGGCAGAGGAGGGCGCAGACAAAGACAAAGAGGAGGGTGAGAGACACCGAGTGTAAGAACACGGGATACCGCTGCTGGAGGGCATGATAATGTGTAGAAACCCACTTGATTAGTTTGTAAAACGAAACTGCGAGACAAATGGTGATAGCACATTATAGGTCTAGAGTGAGAATGGGTTTGTGTGTGCGGAGTGTGGGAACGACTTGACATGAAGAAAAGGGTTGGATAAACAGAAGCCGTCTAAGAATGTGCTTTTGAATAAGTCCCGTCGACTTTAGTGGCGTATTTATTAGAAAGACGCATTTAAAAATGCCCTTCCTTTACCCGAGAGTGAAGCGCTCAACTACAACGAATAAATGTGTGGATCCCTGATAAGATTCATCAACAATAGAGCGAAAGACACCTGAGATCAAGAGCGTATGCGCTCATTCAGATAGATTATACATCTTCAAAGATTGACAATCATAATGTAAACCGTCTCAAGGGCAGTCGATGAATCACTAAGAGAAAGACAAATATAGCCTTGAACCAAACCCTGCAAAAGCCAAACCCAATAGACTAATGAACACAAGCCTGTCAATCCAATCATAGCCTGACCTGAGCTTTAGGAAGACTGACTCGGGTCCCCCGGGATTGACTGTGATAAAGGCAGGCGAAATAATATGAAGAAAAAGAAAACACATATAGAGGGTCGGTTCCAAAACCGACTGCCTTGGAGTCAAAGGGAATGTCACTTATTGCTTGTTATGCAACTCATTATGCAGACTTTATGGAAAGTATAGCTTGAAGGGATGGTTCAAACCAAAATGAAAATTCTGTCATTAATTACTCGCCCTCATGTCCTTCAAAATCCATAAGATTTTCATTCATCTCCGTAAGCCAAATAAGATCTTTTTAATAAAATCTGAGTGCTTTCGGTCCCTCCATTGACATACGCAACTTTGACGCTTCAAAATGTTCATAAAGAGATCGTAAAACTAATATAGATCGAGCGGTTTAGTCCAAATTTTCTGAAGAGACACAATCACTTTATATGACATTGAATTTAGGCTTTTATTCACATATGAACATTCATCAACTCGCACATAATTTGTGGTAAATGGAAACTCAAGCGAATGAACCCAATGAGGTTCAATCTCGTGTCACGCGGCACGTTTGAGCTTCAGCGAGAACCAATGAGGTTCAATCTCGTGGTAAGCATCACTTTTGAGCTTCAGCAAGAACCAATGAGGTTCAATCTCGTGGTAAGCATCACTTTTGAGCTTCAGCAAGAACCAATGAGGTTCAATCTCGTGGTAAGCATCACTTTTGAGCTTCAGCGAGAACCAATGAGGTTCAATCTCGTGGTAAGCATCACTTTTGAGCTTCAGCAAGAACCAATGAGGTTCAATCTCGTGTTACGCGGCACGTTTGAGCTTCAGCAAGAACCAATGAGGTTCATTCTCGTGTTACGCGGCACGTTTGAGCTTCAGCGAGAACCAATGAGGTTCATTCTCGTGTTACGCGGCACGTTTGAGCTTCAGCGAGAACCAATGAGGTTCATTCTCGTGTTACGCGGCACGTTTGAGCTTAAGCAAGAACCAATGAGGTTCAATCTCGTGGTAAGCATCACTTTTGAGCTTCAGCGAGAACCAATGAGGTTCAATCTCGTGTTACGCGGCACGTTTGAGCTTCAGCGAGAACCAATGAGGTTCAATCTCGTGGTAAGCATCACTTTTGAGCTTCAGCGAGAATCAATGAGGTTCATTCTCATGTTACACGGCACGTTTGAGCTTCTGCGAGAACCAATGAGGTTCATTCTCGTATTACGAACATTCCAATTTTCACAAAGTATCAATATTTTTTTGGAATTCTCATGTGGCCAATGGAAAACAAAATGCACTGTTTGTCATAGCAACGGCCCACGACGGCAACACCAAGTAACACAAGTTCTATCAATTTATAAAAATATTTTATTATACATGAATCATTTTTCAGTATTTAATGAAATATACAGTATTTAGAATAATTTCTCTTGATTCTAGCTGCCATCTTGGATGGATTTGATTTATCGCAATGCATTTTTGCCCTTTTGTTGAAGGATGTGTATTGTTTCCTTACAATTTGTCCAGGACGAGACTTAGAAGGCAATCGGAACAGCCTTCATGCCCGGAGCGCACCTGTGATGGAGACAGCTCTCTTGTTCTTGGAACAGAGCTTTATAGTGACTGATGGAGTGGGTGGACAGTTACCAGCATCTGTGTGGCTCAGGTAACCACTGCTTTTCGCTCACAGTGATGAATATTTCAGAATGATTGTCTGGTCGTGCATAAACATTATCGTTTCACTGAGTGATTCTTGTACACTGATACGTCTGCTGACTTCTATTTCTTGTTACTAGTGCTACTTATTTTAGTAACTAGTAAAATGGACTAACTTTATAAATCTAAATCTAGAATCCAAAAATGTATTTTTTAATAATTGGGTCAGTAAACATGTACCCACAAACGCACAACATACCATTATAGCATTGTGACAGCAAATTTTTTTAGTTTCTTTTAACAAAATAGAAAACTAGCGTGAGCTTCAAATGGGTATGCAAAATACACATATTCATATCACACCACAAGCACTTTGTTCCAGGAATGCTCCTAAAAGTCAAAGGTTTAGACATAAATGTTTTAACAGACATCAATTATTTATGGGTTTAGAATGCCTTCCTTGAAATATTGATCCGAAAGGCAACATTCAATACAATAAATCTTTGTAGGCGGATTTAGAAATGGTCACATTAATACTGTGACACCTCCACAGCCAGTAGTGAGATCGATTTCTAAATGTAGAAATCTTAGTATGTACATTTTCTTTTTAAATGCCAGTCACAATGCCTTTTCTAGATGAAAATTAGTTTGAACATAAATGTTTGCATAAATGAACATAAAAGTTAATTTGGAGTGATTTAGGCATCAAAAAGCAACACTGTGAATTGAAAACTTTTACAGGTTTATAGATGAGTATCACTAAAACAGCAGCCCATTCTCACTCCCAAGGCGTCACCTAACTGACGCCTTGGGAAGCATTTGGACATGCTTCAATATCTGACGCTTTAGGCGCCCTTTAGCGTCAGTTAAATGACGCCCTAGGATCGCGTGTACCCTACCCCCACCCCACACCTAAACCTAACCGCGTCCTCTAACAGACGCTTTCCTTTAGCGTCAGTTAGAGGACGCATTAGGATCGCGTCATGTAAGTGACGCTAAAGGGCGCCTAAAACGTCAAATATTGAAGCATGGTCAAAGGTGACGCCTTGGGGTGAGAATGCGTTGAAAACAGATGGTTTGAAACGCAGAACTCGTACAAACACTTAGTAACGAACAGTGAATATATATAAACATAGAAATTCTCTCTCTCTCTCTCTCACACACACGAATGGACAGTTTGGAAAAACATAAGGGCGAGTTTTCACATACTGTATATGGGCGACTCTCCAAATAAAGAAAAAAAAACATGATGATTTTGTTGCACTTCTATGACATTAAAGCACATTACTCACCAAGTCCTCATTAACTTTATCGAAATGTCATTTTATGTTAGAGTGAAATATGACTCGTGCATTATTAAGTTCTGCGCTTAGGATCACAGTAAGAACAGTTCATGAACCTTGTGGAGGGAGTTTGAACCAACAATGTTTGGGTAACCCTTCTCATGTCTATTTTCACGGAGGCTATTTTAACCATAAATCGCGTCAGCAGCTGATTCACTCTTCATTTGAGGTGATGTTCCAGTGCTGGCCAATAGCCACGTCCACATCCACGAGCTCCGAACGCAGGAAAGTTTGTGCGTAAAGGAGGCGGCGCGGCGCCATGACTCACTCACTGTCACCTCCTCTGAGAAATACTAATGTCCCGGAGACCCTTGCGCTCAACCGTGCGTGTGGAAACACAGAACTGCACTTGACTCGCTGAACTTGGGCTCTGCAGCTGTTTCCACACAGCGATGACAGCGACGAGCCGGAGACGCGGTGCGCGTCCATCTACTCAAACACCTCCGGATCGAGTCCTCGCGTTCGCTGACACTCTGCTGAGGTGAGTGCCCATTCAATCGCACAACTGCTGGACTGTATTGAACAGGGATTCGTTATGCATCACACAGTAGGAAGGCTATTTTCCCGTTCACAAACTTCGTGTGATGTAACGAAGGCAGATGTGCGCTGGGGTGAGTCTACAGGTTGCTTCTGATAACTTCACAAATATGCTGCCGCTTTCAGTTCGCGCTCTTGAGATGAGGGATTGAGCGCGTTTGCTTGTTTAACGGATACATTGGTGCATACTGATGTAATGCATCGATCAGCCGTGTTCCAGAGATTTCTGCATCCTCTCCAGCTGTCAGAATGATTTATGCATGATGGGCAAAATGAAAAGGATACTCTTGTTGTTTTGCAAAAACGTTGTGATCGTAAAGCGGAATTCTTCTCAAAAACAAACTGTTGAATATGAAAATGTGAACTATGGTGGTATGCATATTCTGAAAAGAAGGACACACACACATAAAGGAGCTGTTGCTTTTCATTTAGGGACAATAAGCAGGACAATTATAGCTCAAATCAGAGCAGATGGTTAACGCTTAATTAGATTGTGTTCTAATGCGTTTCGGATTTTATTAATTATTAACAATTCTTGTTTTATAATAAGATATGCTTTTGTTTCAACATTAAGGTTGTCTCACACATTGTGTTTTCATGTTTTATGGGGACTTTCCATCTACACACACACGCACGCACACAATTTAAATAAGCCAGTGAAGCAATTAAAAGATGATTACACATGGGAAGAAACTTATATTTCATTATAAGACATTTAAAAAAAAATAATCAATTGGCAATTACCACCGCACACCTGTGATAGATACGTGCGGAAAAAAGGCCAAATGGGTAGGTCAAAAATAAATTAAAAACAAGGAACTCCTGCACACCTTCATCAGGCATTTTGATACTCATTTGATAGTGTGTGTGAGTTCCTTGTTTAAAAAAAAAAAAGTAATTCGCCAAATTTCCATTTCTCTCAGTCAGTCAGCAGAGATATGGCACTGCCCGCGTGCCCTCTTCACCCTCGCACTTTGAAGCTACATAAACACAGAGCCTGTCTTTTTGAAGCCTGTACATTAGTACGCTTCGACTGGCATTACCTTTCAGCGGCGAAGCCTAAATATTTGCCTCTCTTATGTAAAAGCAGGCAACCGTATCCATTCAGTTCACCAGTGGCATTGGCGATTACAGGAAGAGCGCTGCGGCTCCGGTTATTGCTCTCCCCTGCAGGCCTGTGATAAGTACTAGGCAAAAAAAGACCAATAATTGTGATTTTAATCTCAGTTGGAGTGAGTGTGGAGGGACCACAGAGCTCAAACTCAACGGATCGACTGTTTCCATGATGATGGAGACTCTCGGACCGCCCGCAGGCCGCCCTGATTTCTTCACAATCTGTTAATGAATGATAGAGACTCTTCTGAGGTTATCCTGTCAACATTTGGAGTATCTGCATTATCTGCAGTGACACCCATTTCAGGTCTTTGGGTCTCTACTAATAAGCAGGCGTTTGTTTAGGGAGACATCTGAAATGTGCACTTTTTTTGAAATTGGGGTACTTCTGAAGCATTCATATGCTTGATTTGTGTATGAAATATCTTGAAATGTATGCCATTCGGTCATGTGTCAGAGTGGTCACCGTGATTTTGCATGTTCCAGGATCAAATTTTGTTAAACCTGGAAGAACATTCCTGTTCCAAAAATGTATCTTAACCCTATCCCTAAACTTAAAGGAGTAGTTCACTTTTAAAAACACTTTTGCTGATAATTTACTCACCCCCATGTCATCCAAGATGTCCATGTCTTTCTTTCTTCAGTCGAAAAGAAAATAAGGATTTTAAAGAAAACATTCCAAGATTTTCTCCATATAATGGACTTCAATGGGAACCAAATGGTTCAAGGTCCAAATGAGAGTTTCAGTGCAGCTTCAAAGGGCTTTAAACAACACCAGACGATGAATAATGGTCTTATAGCGAAATGATCGCTCATTTAATAAATAAATAACAAAGTTTAAGTTTTATAAGCACAAATGCTCGCCTTGCTCTGTTCTGTGATTCGTGACTCTCCTGTTCAAACTCGTTCATCAAAATGAACAAATCTTTTTTCGAGTCATGACTCGAAGGGTCCTAGATAAGACTTGAAGCTGCACTGAAACTCTCCTTTGGACCTTGAACCGTTTGGACCCCATTGAAGTCCATTATATGGAGAAAATCTTGGAATGTTTTCATCAAAAATTTTAATTTCTTTTCGACTGAAGAAAGGAAGCCATGGACATCTTGGATGACATGCTGGCGAGTAAATTATCAGCAAAAGTTTTTTTTAAAGTGAACCAATACTTTAACATAAGTTATCCCTAAAATCAAAGGGGAAATTAATAACACAGATGTAGAAGCACCTAAACCAGTCAAAACTTGATATAACCTGTAAACTTGTCCCTCAGATCTGATTGGTTGATTGGATTGCTGTTCCAGGATCAACAAAGATGTTGATCATGGAATCAGTGAGGTTTGACTACTGAAAAAAAAACAGTAACACATTGAATGAAAAATTCAATTTTAAAATATTTTTTTACTGTGTAGTCTATGTATGCACACATTGATCATTGTTTTGATTTGAGTGATATTAATTAATTTCCTTTTTTGATTTTTTTTTTACTTCCAGTGCATGCAAAAGCACTTAAACCTTTAAAATATAATACAAAATAATACAGTATTTAAAAAATGAATATCAGAATATTATTTGTGTTCTGCAGATTAAAAGAAATGCTTAATACACTAAATGAATATGATCTAACATTGCTGAATCAACCTAAATACATTAATTTATACCAACAAACCTATTATTTATGGGTTAAATCAATAACCTGTCAATAATGGGGCGTAATTTGAGTGTTTGTGTTGTGTGACTTGTGCTTATTTGAGATTTTTTGATGTTGTTCAGCTATGTTGGTCCACTACTGTTGTTTTTACTGTGCTTTATAAATAAATTGCGTTGGAGAGAGATTACATTAAAGAATACTCGCTGGTCTCTCTTATATCTCTCAGATTTCTTTTGCTTGCTGAGGCGATGAGCTGTTTTGTCGAATCGATTCGACCATATGGGTGCCAGTCTGGCGAAGCTGAAGGTTTCATCCTGACGTTAGCTAGGATCATCTGCCTGTCAGTTTTATTTACGGTTTGCATGGCGGACCAAAACAACAAGTGCTTCAGTTGCGTCCCTCGCTATAGGTTAAATCTCGGAGTCTTGTCGATGCTCATTAATATGTATAAGTGAACTGATAGCAGCTCAGGAGAGGAGTGTGTAGCGCAGGCAGGAGGGCTGGTGTGCAGTGCAGCATGGCAGCTCAAAGCCATCCAGATGAGGCTCAGAACAGCTGGCCTGTCAGCATGGAGCTCCACTCGACACTCCGGTGAGGCCCAAATGTCAGACACCGGGTGATGTCGTGATGGGGAGATCAGAGGCCGTTGAATGAACGCTGCATTCCACAATCTCATTCCTCAGACTATTATTATCACGCTGAGTCTGGCTAAAAGGAAGGGATTCTGTTTCTCTCGCCTGTGTGGATAATAAGGCAGTTGCATTTAGCCAGAGGAACAGAGGAAATGAATGCCGGCAATGCACAAAGACGAGGAAGGGAGATAATAAGGGGATTTGTGTTAAAAATATACAGTATTTTTTAGGGCAACATGAATTCATTGTTGCGCGTGATTTATCCATGCATTTTTTCTATAGTCTTTCATCAAAATGCACTAACGCTCTCTGACAGTGAAGTTCTGTTGATGTAAGTCCAGGAGGGTGGGAAAAATATAATCAATCTTTTCAGAGCACAACATGCACTGAGAAGTGAAATCCTGATCTTCTTAATGCCTACATTAGGATATGATTTTTCTGTAGGCATAGAATACCTTGATGTGCCAAAAAGTTGCATTGTGGGATGTTGTATCCCACAACGCAATGCGCTTGAATAGAGAGTGAGACCCCATTTACACCTGGTATTAAAATGCGATCTGTATCCAGATAAGTTATCCGGATAATAAAAAAACGCATGTTAATGCAAGGCGTAAATGCGTTGTGATCGGATCTTTACTAGGTGTAAACGCAATCTGGTTTGTTGAAACCACATATGTATATTTTACTCCTCCCAAAAATGCTAAAAAATAAACGAGTGAGAGCGTGTTATATAGGCTATATGTCATGTTATAGCCTAGTCAGATGCGACACGCATCACCGCAGATGAGCGTCTATTCAACGTGCAAACATCGCAAATAAAAGTGAAAGTAAGTCAAGTTAACACATCTTCAAGTAAAGAAACGAAATGATCTTACCAGGCCTGTTGCCACTCTCTCTTACTGATGTCTTTGATTTGGAAATTAGCTGATGATCAACAAAATGCAGCTCATATCTGTTGCTTTTGGTGGCGTGCAATCCATTAAATCTGCATATAACGCGGGAGTTGAAGATCGGATTTATATCCGTTTTGCAAAAACACATTTATGTGGCCAGGTGTAAATGGAATCGGTACTTATTATCCGGATAACTTATCTGGATACAGATCGCATTTTAATACCAGGTGTAAATGGGGTCTGAGGAACAGACCAGAAGTAGAATCCATGATTTTAAACAACTCACTATTTGATCTGAATGCTAAGACTTTGAAATTAATTTTTGGTATGTTTTAGCTTACCTCAAGGGCATCCAAGATGTTTGTTTCCGTAGTAGTTTCAATTTTGATATTTTTAGCTCAAACCGTTCGTGTCTGTCAGTCATATAATGCAGGTCTATGGTCACCACCTCAAAGAGCATGCACAGAGAAGTCCAAATTAAACATGATTTAATGACTCGTAAATGTAAGTACACATCGATGGCCTAAGACACGAAACGAGCGGTTTGTGTGAGAAAACAAACAGTATTTATATCGTTTTACCTCTACAGCCACGTCCAAGTGATCTGAGGGCGCGGGCGCTTTGGGGCTGTGCTACCAAGAGGTAAAAACGATATAAATACTGTTTTCTCACACAAACCGCTCGTTTCGTGTCTTAGGCCATCAGTGTGTGCTTACATTTACGAGTCATTAAATCATGTTTAATTTGGACTTCTCTGTGCATGCTCTTTGAGGTGGTGACCATAGACCTCCATTATATGACTGATAGACAAGAACGGTTTGACCTAAAAATATCAAAATTGAAAAATGCCCTTGAAGCTAAAACATACCAAAAACTAATTTTAAAGTGAACAATCCCTTTAATGGGTTTGCGCTAAAGTGCAATAGTTAAACAGAATACAAAAGTGTTAATCCACAAACCGGTCAAGTGTTGCAGTGTTTGTGTGTTTTCTAAAACGCAGGTCACAGTCGAGAACAGCGGGAGTATTTTCGTGTCCTAACACCTCAGCAGTGTCCAGCCCGCAGCGAGAGTCACCTCTGTGCCTCATTAGGCTGGAAACCAGATCAATATTCTGACTAATGTCGGAAACGCGAGCATCTGAGTAGGAGTGTTAAGCTTGTGTGCATTTCTCCTCAAAGTTAATTGATAGAGTCACAAACGGATGGTAGGCGATCTCATTAGAAGTAATTAGAGTCAGTTTGGAAAAAAATAGCATCGTAATGAAAAAGATCAGTTTAAAATGAAGCACGGTTTATGATCAGTGGTTTGCCGCATGTGTGCACTGTCACAGCTTTGCATAGCTGAATTTATTCTGACATCATTATAAATAGAGATGGCAAAAAATATTAATTTTCCTGTCGGTCCGATTCTGCTCATGCGTTCGGCAGAACACTGGTTATGGTAGAAGAAAGGCAGAACAGAACAGAGGATTTTAATTTCTAAAGGTCAGGAAGCCAGAAATCTTTTAGAGGAAACAAAGCAATACATCTTTGTCGACAGACCGAAAAAATGAAAGAAAACGGATTTGGTTGTGCAGTGGAGGGATTTTCCTGAATTCAAGAGATATTTGAATGTTATTACATATGTTTTCTTAACTTACTAAGCCTTTTCTGAGTCTTATGGCAAGCAGCAAGAATTGGCTTGATTAAAGTGGGAATTAGAGAGCATGAAAACGCCAAACATAAAAACATTCTCTGATTTTGAGGTAGTCTTTGTTTTTGCCCAGTGGGTGTAGGTTTTTTTCCCCTCATCTGTTAGGTACAAAATAAAATTGTTGCCGTTTCGGTTCGCTCTGAACTGGCCAGTCTCACAGGACACAATCTTGTTAAACCCCCGTGAAAGGTTGTTTCCTCCATCTGTGGCTTCCTTCGCTCAGAGACAATCTGAAACTCGCTTTTCATTTTCACAGCCTTGTGTTTATGCGTGCGCTCTTGCAAACTAATTTAACTGAAAACTTGTGTGGATTTTAAATATTGATCGAACAAGTTGTTGGAAGCTTATGGTGATGTTGTCCAAGTCATGCATTTATTTGCAAAAAAAAAAAATTTTACCTCCGGTGATTGTATTTAGGCTTCAAAAAAAGAAGATTATCTTGATGAATCATAAACTTTCCTGGTCTCAAAGCTTATTATCAAAAGGTCAATGGAAAAATACTAATGGCTTTTTACAAGGGAACCAGGTTGATGCTATTGCTAACTTCTGGGTTTGCCTACAAAAATGTGTCACATGCATCTTGGCATATTTTCCAGTTTTTCTCAGGCTGTTTGGTACTTAAAGACTTCTGTAAGAAAATGATCTTTATTATGATTGCACTAATGCACACTTGTTCACGATGGGCCAAGTCACTGAATATTAAAGCAACACCAAGTAACTTTTCCTCAACGGTCGCCCAACAGGTTGGAAGCGGAATTTTGCATTACCGCTGTCGTAAATAATTTAGCCGACTGTCGCATGCATGCTCGTTGTTTCGTGAAAGAAACGAAGAAAAACAAAATAATGACTATTGTAACGCTTGACGTAAAGTAAGTCAAATTTGTAGTTTTCTTATGTCTCATTAGAACTACAGAAATCTTACAATTGGCAATCTTGCACATCGTAGTTATAGCAGATATAGGACCGCAAAGCCTTTCACCCTGTTATGACTTAAAGTCCCTGTAAAGGCAATCCTACAAAAAAAATTCTAAACACATTTTGGGCCCTATTTTAACGATCTGGAACACAAGTGTCAAAGAGCAAGTCATTTTCCCTAATTTTCCCTGTTGCTTTTTTTCCCGCCAGGATAAATGCCTGATTAGGAAGAAATGATTAGAAGAAAAGGTTCTATATAGAACCTTAAAAGGTTCTATTAGCGCTACGTATTTGGAACCCCTAAAAGGTTCAATACACTCTTAAAAAAAAAGGTTCCTCTGGGTTCTATATAGAACCCTGGGGTTCCATACTTGGCCAATAGAACCTTTTACCAAAAAAAATGGTTCTATATAGAACCATTTTGGAGTTCCATATATGAATCGGGGGATGGAACCATTTCTGGTTCCAAATAGAACCATTTCTTCTAAGAGTGTAGCTTCATTATTCATAGGTGTGGTTTGGGCGTAACATGATATAAACCAATAAGAGCGTCATATCACATTCCCTTTAAGAGCGTGATGAACGAGGTGTGCTTGTTCCACGGCGCAATACTATTATAACGGCGCATTTACCAGGCGTGCTTCAGCATCGGTTCACAGCCAAGGAGATCGATGTTCTCGTCAGGGCCGTAAAAGAAAGAGAAGTGACATTGGGGACGGGACAAACACACCCAAATTAGCTTCGGTTAAACATATAATTAGGGTAAACGTGTAAGCTTCTATTTTTCCCATTGTCATGGACACAACAATGATTTCCCTCGTGTTTTAATAGTTTTCCTTATAATAATGTATCAATTGCAAAAAGTAAAATGCATCTGTGTGGATGAGAGAATCATCTACAGAGTATGTGCGTTGTTCACACTGGCCAAGCATGCACAATTAAAGGGCACATATCATGCAAAATCCACTTTTTTAGCCCTTAAAAGCATTTTGTTGTATATTTGGAGTGTTTATAAGTACAGAAAAGATGAAATTATTCTCTTCGGGTGCTTCGTTTATATCTTTATATTCTGTTTTGGTCGTATTTTTTAACCTGTTCAGATTTTTCTGTTTTCTATTACGTTTTTTGAACAATTACGTCACAGTATTTGCAGTATCCGCCATTATTATTTCTCGCTCCGATTTTGTAGTCCAAGCTGAGGGCTAGACAAAATGTTCGGTTTTTGGATGTAGTGACCTGAAGCTTAGCTGCTGTGTTTTCTGACGCTAAACGTTAAGTTATCATATTATTATCAATACAGATTTTTAGTGGTAAGATCAGACCGCAGTCATTTATCTTGTCAGTGTGCTTGTTTTAACAAGAGAAATAGTCGACTTTCACTAATAACGCAACATAGTTAACTAACTTACATACCACTGCATCCATATGAAGACGTTGATTTTGCAGGTTCGTCGTCGTCTTTACCAACTCGCTCGCTCTGGCTCGAATATGTAAGGCTTGATGGACAAGTCTTCCGTTGTTGACATTTTGTTAACGTGTGAATAAAAATGTTCTTTGAAGCTATAGTAATCGTATATCTCTTATCAAACTACAAAAATGGCCGAACGCGGGGAGTTGAACCGACCGTGAACTCATCGACCTGGAGAGCGGGCGGGGAAAGACGCAACTCCTTTTTATTTAAAGGGGCCGCTTCGAAACGACTTGCTCACAGACGCACATCAGAAAAGTGGTAGAAAAGGGGCCTGTGGAGCTATAATAATGAGGAATTCAGACCCAAGCATTGCAGTTATGCTTTATATAGACCACAAATGTATGATTTATAAGTAAAAATGAATGATTTAAAAGCATGATATGTACCCTTTAAAATAGCATCTGAAAGTACTATTTTAAGGTAAAAAAATCTGGTGTTAAAACAGTATGTAAATGTGGGTGTTCATATGTTAATGAGCTCATTGTTTAACACATCATGTTAAACTGTTGCAGTTCAGCTTCAATAAAACATCTGGATGAGCTGAAACGAGTGGTTTGCATTGTGAATGTTATGACTGCATACTCTTTTATTCCACTCAAAAAAATGAAATGTCGTATTTGCACTGCTTTGTCAATATATGCTATTTGTCTTGTACTGCCAAGGAAAACGTTATTTGATTTTGTGTTTGACATCATGAATCATTTCAGGAGAAACATACAAATAAAAGCATTTGTTTTGGTGAGGATCTCTCACGGAGAGAAATCCATTTGCAGGTCCTTTATCAGAGAAATGTGAATTAATGAATCTATATATCATCCACCGGAACTGGTTCATAATTTTATGCCAAACGATTGCACACTTCATTATAATGCATGAGTAATGGCTTAAAAGTTCTGTCTGATTAATGAATCCACTTAATTGATAAAACTTTCCCTCTCTGCTTTTCAGGGTTCAACGGTGTTCAAACCAAATCAGCATGGATGCTTACGAGTTACGACCAAATCTATTCTGATTGAAGCTGTTCACCTAAAATTTGGGTGACTCACCAAGAACTGCTCTCCAGCTAAAAATACTCCTCGGCACATGCCAAAGTGCTTTTAGCTTTGTCCTTGCTTTCCGCTTGGTGACACCAGCCAGACTTTCAGTGTGAATCTACGAGTGGCCGTCAGAACCATGCGGACGGTTCCCAACCATCGCAGATGTGCACAAACAAGCCTTTCCTCACATTTACAGTGCTTTATGAACGACTTGCAGAGCATTTTGACACCTTCAAACATCGATGCATCAAACCTGAGGCCTGGAAAGCACAATGCCATTCGTGTCATTTTCATTGTTCTGTAAGATGTTGCAGCTGCACATGGTTATGAACATGTCAAAACATCCTTCCAGTTTATGACTTTATGACAAAAGAATCTGATGTTCTCCTCAGCATAATATGTTTAGTTCCCCCTTTGTTTGTTTTTTTACCCACTGCGATTTTCCACGAATCATTAAAAGCTCATCTAGGGCATTGAGAAATGAGACAGCATAAATTTCATCAAGTTCCCTCACAGCTCTACTGGAAATGCTTTGATTTTCTTGTACCGCAGCCAATGCAGTAGTACTGTTTTTTTTGTGTTTTTTTTGGAGAGAATCCGATATTAAGGTGCAAACTGAGCTGGGTGCCACGTGGCTCACAATCAGACCACTATTAAATGCCTGGAAGTCTTGAACAGATGGTTCCCCTCAAAGACAACATGACCCCTGAGTCATTCTCCGAGAACTGTACCAACTGCAGCCAAGTCATCGGCCCGGAGCTGAACGTCATGAAAGCCGTGGTTCTGGGAACGGTGTTGGGGGTCTTCATCGTTTTTGGCGTTTTGGGCAACATCCTGGTTATCCTCTCTGTGGCTTGCCACCGTAATCTACGCACGGTTACGCATTACTTCATCGTGAACTTGGCGGTCGCGGACCTTCTGCTAAGCTCCACGGTTCTTCCCTTCTCCACAGTCTTTGAGATGCTGGGTCGTTGGGTCTTCGGACGGACTTTTTGTGATGTCTGGGCGGCCATGGACGTCCTGTGCTGTACGGCGTCCATCATGAGCTTGTGCGTGATCTCGGTGGACCGCTATATTGGCGTTAGCTATCCTTTGCAGTACCCGTCCATCATGACGGAGCGACGGGCGTTGCTTGCACTCATTGTTCTGTGGGCTCTATCAATCACCATCTCCATTGGACCTCTCTTCGGCTGGAAGGAACCGGCGCCAGAGGACGAATCCATATGCAAGATAACCGAGGAACCCGGCTACGCCATCTTCTCCGCGTTGGGGTCATTCTACCTTCCAATGGTGGTGATTCTGTCAATGTATTGCCGCGTGTACGTGGTCGCAAAGAGGGAGACTCGAGGACTGATTAGTGGACAAAAAACGGAAAAGTCTGATCACGCCACCGAGGCCGTCACCTTGCGGATACACAGAGGGAACGCGACGGTGTCCGAGGACGAGGCTTTGCGCAACCGGACAAACTTCACGCTGCGTCTGCTCAAGTTCTCGCGGGAAAAAAAGGCCGCTAAGACGCTGGGCATCGTTGTTGGATGCTTTATCCTTTGTTGGCTGCCGTTTTTCCTGGTTCTTCCGATCAGTAAGTGTCTCATTTTTCACATTTGATTATAGAGAAATACTAGCTTTTAGATAGCTTTGACTGATGAAAATCTAAGCCAAAAAGGTTTGACACAAAGTGATTTTTGCCTGTAAAAATAGGGAGTCCTATCTTTCAGTTAAGGATCATTCTACAAAATAAACAAATCTTCTTTTTCCCTTTTTCTTACTAACATTAAACAATGTCACACCAATGACGTTTAAATATTTTTTTATTTTTTTTTATTTATCCTTTATTTAACCAGGTGAAAAACTCATTGAGATTAAAAATCTCTTTTACAAGAGAGACCTGGCCAAGATGCAGCATAAAATTTCAAATATATAAAAACAAATAAAAAACAAATAAACCAAATGAAAAATAAATTCAATGTAAATTAGTAACATTTGTGCAAAAAAAACCCACCCGTGCACCGTTTAAACAGCCCATTCCCTTTTCTGAACTTTGACATTGTAAGTATTTTTCCACAGCTTTTGTATTTTTCAAAACACGTTGATAAAATCATTGAAAAAAAGTGACCATTTTCTTTAAAAATAATTGATATTATAATTATTTTGCTTTTAACACATAGTGTGAAACAATATAGAGTGAAATTATTGAATGAGCCATTTTATATTGCAATCGTTCTTCACTATTTGTGAACGTTTGTCACCATATTTTTAGAATGACCGTTAAAAGAGCCATTAGACTGTTTGGCAAAAGCAAAATGTGTATTGTCCGGAAGAATTATGAAATAAGTTTTGTCTGATTGTATTGCCAATTTTGAATTGAGTTATTGAAATATAAGCATGGCAAAGTTTAAAGGGGTGGGTCAGAATTTTAGACATTGGGCCACATTTCCAAATTAGCCTTAGTGTTATTCATCAGTGGAGACAGTTTTCACTAATTTTCATGCAGTCGTTCCAGTTACATAGTTGTCTGGTGCTAGGCTAGCGCGAGTCAACGGTAACCATTAAAAACAGTTTTACCCGCTCCACAGTTCACCAAAAGCAAATAAACTATAACGCCAGACTATCGATGTAAATGTCTGTTGAGAGAATAATGTTAGAAATCAAACTACCCTTTCGTTATTTTCGTTATTGGGCATTTAAACCATGCCCAATTGGTACTAAAGTGTGCCAAGAAAACATCCCCCACACCATTACACCACCACCACCAGCCTGCACAGTGGTAAAGGCATGATGGATCCATGTTCTCATTCTGTTTACGCCAAATTCTGACTCTACCATCTGATTGAATGTCTCAACAGAAAATCACTCACAGAGACTCATCAGACCAGGCAACATTTTTCCAGTATTCATAACTTGCGACCATAGTTGGCTAACGATGCTTTCGGGAAACGTACCCCAGATTGATAGGAGTTATAATGATATAAGATGGCACCAAGTGAACCAACTAACCCCAAAAAGGACTTTGTCAGTGGACAGTGCAGTTTAAATTACTTTAAGATTGAAGATCATTAAAAGAAGAAGTTTCAGATAACTCTGAGCTTTCTCTTTGCATTGAGTGAAATATCTGGTCTGTATGTGGGATTTTTTTACGCTTTTTCCAGATATGCACAGGGACATTTTTTAGGTTTCCTGTCTGAAATTCAGATGCACTGAGATTTTTCCAAGTGTCAGAAGATGGGAAAATAATTGCCTCAAGTGGGTAAACTGCTGCCATGTGGAGAATGGAGAAGATCAGGAAAATATTTGAGCCTGTATACAGGTTGAAAGAATCAACTCGCTGGTGTTTATTATGCCAGTGGTTTAAAAGATGTTATTTTAAACCTTCATTTAGATCGTTCTCTCAGACAATAGGGTCATGAGTGTTTACACAATATGTTCGGCAACAGAAATGAGTTTCACAGAGAGTCAGAAGGATCAGTAATTGAGCTTCTCGGTTTCCCCAGATATGAATTTTAGCAGTTATTATATTTCCCACCCCTGCAATAGGGCTCTTGTGAGACCTTTCGGTTCAAGGTCAGTCCGAGTTAAACCACAAAATAATGTCGGTTAGGAAAAAAAACAAAACAACAACAACGAATCCAGTAAATGGTATTATTGGAAAGCCAATGCAAACAAATAAGCATATAGTTTTATGAATCTGTGGTAAACGTGGGAGTCTGTTAAAGAAACAAAAATGGATATCGATTTGTAAGAAACACGATTCTGAAATGCTTGCTAATTAACTGGCACTAAATTGCATATAATAGAGTGTTTAATAAAGCTCAGGGGATTCAATGACCTTATCATCAGCATGACTCAGTCTGCGCTCAACCACATTTGTAGTAGCAGTGAAATCTAACACACTGCGTTCAATAGGAAAGTTGTTCGTTTAATGTTACGGTGATCGATGCGACTCATGTAGCATCTCACGGTGAAGCAGAGAGACATTCTGCATTCGTGATGAAGTCGCAGTTTAATCCGTGATAATTAAAAACAACGAGTTAATTGTTTTCCCAGTAAAGTAATTGCATGCTATTTTCATCACAGAACCCACTGGACGCCCCGGGGAGAAAGATTTCATATGCTCTGAGGTGAAAACATAGTATATTATCAGGGGGATTTTGCTGACAAACGTGGGTATTAGGATGACGGATTCGCCCTTCGGGCAGACATTCTTCCTTTTAAATCTTCTCTCGATGCTTCCTATACAGTAGCAGCAGGGAAGAGAAAATTATTTTTATGCCTGGCTGCGTCTCAAGAGCATCCACTACATTAAAGTCAGTGTGATAATACTGCATGAACACAGTGACTTATATTATTATTGCGCATGCACAATAGTTATGGATTGTTCTGAAGGGTTAGGAGAAAAACCAAGCAACCACAAAGCATCAAAACACTGAGTTTTGCACGGGTATACACTCATTTTTAGGGCCTGAGCACTGGTGATGTGACGTGAGGAGGACCATATTGGAATTGCTCTGTTTATTTCTTATTATATATTATTAAATCGTTAAATCTTCTTCACGATATGCCAGTGCTATATCATTTAGATATTTACATTTTATTTAATGGCTTCCTCTATTTTTACATTTAGATTGCCTTTGGTGTCATAACTGGGATATTTTTAAATAGGTTTTATTTTTATATTTTCTGTCACCATTTTAATTGGAGTTAAAGTTTTAGTAATTTTGTTTTTTTTTAAATAAATGTCTATTTTTATTTCAGTTTTAGTTTCAGTTATGTTTGTCCATCAGATTAAACTAAATGTAAATGTGTAATGTTAAAAAAATTAAATGTTTTTAGTTGTAGTTTCAGTTAACTATAACTCTGCTTAATGGTAATTAAAAACACCAATATATGTTTTTAATTATATATATAAAAATGATCATTTATGTTTTTAATATATATATATATATATATATATATATATAATTATTTTATATAAAAATGTATTTTATTTATAAAATAATTTTATATAAAATATTAAATATTATTATAGATATATACATTTATATATATTTTTTATTTTTATATTTTCTGTCACCATTTTAATTTAAGTTAAAGTTTTAGTAATTTTGTTGTATTTATAAATTTCTATATAGTTTTTATTTATTTTTATTTCAGATTTAGTTTCAGTTATTTTGTCCATCAGATTAAACAAAATGAAATGTGAAATGTAAAAAAAATTCAAATGTTTTTAATTAACTATAACTCTGCTTAATGGTAATTAAAAACCATTAAGCAGAGTTATTAAAAACACCAATAATAATACAATATATATATATATATATATATATATATATATACACATACACACACACATACATATATATACACACATACATTTTAAATTGTGACGTAGCGTAAATAGTGTAAAACTTTATGCATCCCTAAAAAAAAATCTAGTTATTACATTTAAGTTGATATATAGTGTATTTATATAGGGAAATATACTGTATTTATAATATTACCAAATGGCAAGTATTTACGATTTATTAATTACCTTTTTTTTTCTTATGAATGTTTTTGATGCACCATTATAATAGGCCTGTATGCTTTTGCAATTGGAGTAAATATCAAAAATTACACAAACCGAAATGATAACAAGCTCTCTTAGAGACTTCTAGACTTGTGATCTATCTGCGTCAGACAGCATGAGTCAATCTTTAACATTGAATTCATGTCTGAAATTCTCACATGGCTTAAACTCTCTCTTTTCTCTCATCATTTGCCCTGACAAGGAACCATGGGGAATGAGGCAGGAGGTATAAACTACTCAGGCTGAAAAAAATGATATTGAAAACGAGCTCAGTCATCCTGTATTTTTGGAAGCATTTGCACAGTGCATGCGTAAGGTTTCAATAAATAATGGGCATCAGTATCTACTGTGGTTAATATTACATTGGAGCTAATATTAAAGAGCAGCGGTGGCTTGACATTAAGAAAAGCCCATGCAGGCAAACATTTTTATGTCTACAAGTTTTCGGATTATTCTCAAACAGTGGCATTTGTGTCTCCATGACTTATACTAATAAAATAACCAGGGTGCTAAAATAAGTCAAATTTTTGATAGATTTAACTTCAAGCCATACAAAAAGTGTGATTTTTTTTAGATTTTTTTAGATAAAATTATGACAATTCCACTTTCTCTGTGACATTTTTATTCAGATCTTTCAAACTAATATTCATAATATTTGAGGAAGTTATTTTATTTTATAAAATTGATCAGTGTTTCATTATGAGTATGTGTAAATTGCCCTTATCAAGCTCACCAGTTTGTTTATGTTTATGAAAAAAAAATAGTAATGAAAATTTTATTTTGGCCCAGAGTACAAAATATGGATTGACTAATGTTGTGTGGTGCAGTAATAAACACGTTCATAAGGCCTTTCATTATTGCACTGACTTCCAACCCGTTAACATTTTAAAATAAAACCACAATTGACTTGGTTATATATTGAAATGATTAATATGTGTAACAAACTTACTAGTGGAGTGTTTTAACCCAACTTTGGGTCAAATATGGACAAACCCAAACAATGGGTTAAAAATATAATTAAAAAAATGTAACCCAATGGCTGTGTTTGTCCATATTTGACCCAAAAAACAACCCAGCAATTTTTAGAGTGTAGTTTAACCCTGTAAAGCCTGACATATGAAACATTTGGATCATTTTATTAAACAAAATCAAAAGCTCTGTAGTTTTAAAACATATAATCTAATGCAATACAATCAGTGTTTCTCAAAAGCCTGGATCATATTTGATACTCACATTTTTCTCAAAAAATACTTGTGCCTGATGATATCAGTCTATGAGTCATCATTTGAAATCATAATTATTGGGAAAAACTGCAGAAATGCCCAGACACAAATGGCAGTTTCCCCAGAATATCCCAGTCAATTCCTGCACTGACTGCAACATACGGCCGTGTCAGAGGTCATTATGTGTTTACAGACATTTTTGACAACACCAGATAAGCCCAGCCGCCCTTTCTAATGATGACGAACCGCCGTTCCAGAAGTCAAGGACAGCGCTGCTATGCATATGCAATGTGATGCTTCAGCAGGACCTGGTGCTTGATTTAGCTTCAGATGAATGGTTGTTTCTTTCCATCCTCTCTGCCTCGGAAAGGGCTTTAAACCACACCTCAGTGCGCTGAGGACATCACTTTTAATGGAATCTGACCTGATAAACAGCCAATTTCATCGCTCAGGCTTTTTACGAGAGCCTTTAGTCGCACAGAAGGTCTCAAGATTTGACTCGAGGAAACACACTTTCCCAGGAGAAAGCGTTTGCGTTTCAGTCATAATCATCATGGGCTCGGACAAAATCGCTTTTGTTTTCTCATTTTAACTTCCTTCAATTTGACGCATCATTTAGTCAGATCCACTATTTATATTTCCACAAGTATCACTCGGGATAGAGCATCAGTCATTTAATTTTTCCATTTTCTTCTCTCTTTATACATTAAAACACATTGTGACTCCTGATCAGCAGTTCCGAATCTCACAAGACTAGAACATGACCAGGTTATATATATTTTTTTTTTTTTTTGAAAGAGAAATTCAAGTAAATTATAATTATGGTAATATCTATCTATCTATCTATCTATCTATCTGGCATTTTTAGGATCATTCATTTTCATAATTTTATATACAAATTGTCTTCCGACTATTGAACATGATACAAAAACATATTTAAGCATGACCATCATTTTACTCATTTTAATAGTAATACAACATTTTTAATAGTAATACAAATAAATATTTTTTAATAAAAAAAGACACACACACACACACACACATATATATATATATATATATATTAAAGTAAAAATTATAAATAGATGTATTTATTATGTAATTAATATGATTCTTCAAAATTTTATGATGAGCATTTATATTTTAAATGGTTTAATTGTCATGAAAATAATTTCACGAACCCAAAAGTGTTAATGGTCCTAAAAGTAGGCTTAATTTTCTTCATGCAAAATAAATAAACGTTTAATTTCGAGGTGAAATATGTAACGTTACTGGTCACTGTAAAAATGAGTACGGTTTATCTAATCAATAAAATTATGGCATCAGATTACATCAATATTATTAATTATATTGAAAAAATTAGGATTGAGTAATAATTAATCAAATTATTCCTTAAAAGTTAAACATTTAAAATGAGTAAAGTTTACACCAAAAAATTAAACAAAAATATCTGAATGACAGACAGTCGTTAAAGATTAATTGAGATCTATTTTGTATTGGCAACATTGAAGACACCTGATGTTAACAAGCAGAATCACTGAAGGAGAAACCTAAAACAAACACTGATCACCATAATGGTGACTTAAATGTACTTTTTTTTGTAAGTTATACTCATTTTAAATGGTTTACTTTTAAGGAATTAATTTGAATAATTATTACTCAATTCTAATTTGTTATTAATATTGAATTAATAATATTGCTTGTAATCTGTTGCTGCAATTTTTTTGATTAGATAAAGCGCATTCATTTTTACAGTGCAGATGACTGAGCCTCAGCCTAACCTCTTCCTCTCGTTTAACCTGCAGATAGTAATGATTGAACTGTGGCGTCCAGAGACTCTCCCCACAGCCTCGTCTGGCAGTCTCTCCTTTATCTTCCCCGCGTGTGTAAAAGCCCCTCTAGACTCGCTCTTAAAGTGTGTTACGAGACGCTCTGAAGACAGATGCTGTGTCTCAAGCCAGGTTTTGCTAGATGCTTTAATTCTTTTAATGGTACGGCCGACGTTGCATTAGAAAAATCCATTGGGTGTGTAAACGGTTAAATATATGCCCATGTCGCTCTCTTTTCTGTGTTCGTGCCCTTCATAACGCTAAACAATTCCTTTCCTCTGAAGGGTCCTTCTCTGATCATATTGAGCCGGATTTATGACGGCAATTTGAATAAAACTATTAACCTTGATTAACGGAGGAACGTTCCAGCGTGAGATCAGATCAGATTCTATAAAAAGACCTGGCCGGCATTGTGATGCATGACGTAGTTATCTGTCCTGTCACACGGAGACAGCGGCAGTGAGAAAGATGCTTTCAGAAATATTCACACGTTTTTCTCTTTTCCAGACCTAAGTTCTCTCATTTTCTGCTCCTTATCTTTTAATTTCAGGTCCCATTAATCTTTCTTTTTCACTGAGAGTGAAACTGCTGAAACCTTTTAATTTATCGATTGGTAATGCATTATGACCTGAATGCAGATGAATTTTACTGGATGTGGTCACATGCGCATATTACGCAGACAAAGACGTACCTGAGTCTACTCTTTAATCAGGGAACTGGTTTTACTTTGCATGCTTGTTTCTTCACGGCACAATATTTACATTTCAGATGATGCCTTCTCTCCATCTACCATATTGAGACACATAATCAATCCATGATCGATAAATATCGATGAATATGTATCATCACTTAGATACTGGAAGTATAAATTGACTTACAATGATGGTTAATATTTATCAGATTGTTTTATTGTTAATAAACACAATGATTGTACACTACTGTTCAAAAGTTTGGGTAGAGTGTAGAGTATGATATTTTTTAATTAAATTAACACTTTTATTCAGTAAGTATGCATTAAATTGTTCAAAAGTGATAGTAAAGACATTAATGGTAATACTTTACTTGAAGAGGTGTGCATAAGACTAACATGACACCTTCATAATCATGACATGACATACGTTATGAATATGATGTGGGGCATTGATTATGATTATGATATCATATGATTATGATGTTTTATGCATGTTTGTGACAACTGTCATTAAGTGTCATTCGCTCAGTTACAACATTTTTAATGCAAATATGACATTTGAGATGCCTTTGTTATGACACCTTGACATAAACCAATACATCATTATGACAACTTGACATTATTAAGCCAACACAACCTGTCATAAACATGACATAGCAGATTAATGATCAAACTTAAGAAAGCACCTAGCTTTATTGATTAACATTACATTAAACTGTCAGGTGGTTGGTTTTGACATTGGCTGTCATGAACCCATTATAACTCTTTAATGACAACAAATTCAATTAGTATCACTGTAGTTGAGGTCACGAAAAATATTCATGAGTCATGACACAGTTATAATGGCCTCATGACAGCCGATCTGTCAAAGCCGAAGACGAAAGACATCTTAACCCTCTGGGGTTCTTCGTTTAACAGTCACACTCGGGAACTTCGGGTCAAAATTGACCCAAAGAGCGGGAATCATATTTAAAAAAGAAAAGCATAATTTTTTTTTTAATACTTGTTTTTTATATTATTTTTTTCTTTTTTTCCTTTTCTTTTTTGGTGTTTTGAGAAAATTTCAGAAATACAAAAATTTATAATTAGTATTAATGCAATAATTATGACCAAATTTTCCCCCATTGAATATAATATAATTTTTTTTTTAAATATATATATATATTTTTAAGCTGTATTTCATTTTGGAGTCAAGCCTAGGCCTCATAAAAGCAATTTTTGAAATTAGATGGATGCCATCTCGTGGACAAACTGAGCTTTTTAAAAATGCAAAACACATGTATAATCAGAATTTTTTGTGTGTTTGTGTATAAAGGTGTGTGTGTGTGTGGATGTGTCCGTTTTGCACTCTTGATGTTTTATAGATTCACCCCTTCATTGTTGTGTGCTTTTTTCCAAGATCGATTTGTGATTGTACGCTCAAAAAAACTAGGAAATTTTCACATTTTTGCCAATTTTCCATTCATTTCCTATGCGGGTCATTTTTGACCCGAAGGTCCTGAGTGTGACTATTTTTTTTTTATGACCACTTAGACTTTTCAAATACTGTCCCCAATTTTTTGGGGGGTGTTTATATACCAAGTACCATTAAAGTCACCACGTTTCGGACCATTCCGATGAAGCTACGATTTTTAACATTTTTTTATTTAAACGCTTCGGGTCATTATTGACCCGAAAAACCCCATGGGGTTAAACAATGTCATATTTGAAAGACACTTGTCATGTCATGGTTACGAAGGTGTCATGTCAGTCATATGCACACCCCTTCAAGTAAAGTGTTAGCGATTTTATGATACCAGACTAAATTCCTTCTTCGTCTGTCTAGGTTCCATCTTCCCGACGTACAGACCCTCGGACACAGTCTTCAAGATAACGTTTTGGCTGGGCTATTTCAACAGCTGCATCAACCCCATAATCTACCCCTGTTCCAGTCAGGAGTTTAAGAAAGCGTTCCTGAGTGTTTTGGGAGCGCGCTGCCTCCGCAAGAGGCCGTCCCACCCGCTGTACCAGAGCCACAGCCCTCGGCACGGCCAGTCTCAGATCCTCGGCCTGTCGAGCCGAGACAATCCGCCCCATCTGAGCCCGTCTTCTTCTATAGTGCTGTCCCGCAGCCCTTCCTCCAGGGAGTGGCAGGCCCCTTCCCGGACCTCGTCGGTGGGGATGACGGGGGTCAGCGTGGGAGCCAAAGTGGCGGGGATGTGTGGTAAGAACCTGCTGAGGACGTGTTGCAGCGTGATCGCGGATTCGCCGCAGCCCGAACCGCCTGCGCACAACTCGCTTCCCGTCATCAAAATCCATCAGCTCTCGCTGTGTGAGGACGGGGATGCGGTGTGAAAGAGACTCACGCTGTCTGCGAACACAAACGGATGAACAAAAGCCAGACGCTTTGGGTTGAAACGATCTGTGCTGGGAATATTGAAAGCTGATGCAACGCTGTTGATGCTTATTAAAGGGACAGTTTACCATTAAATGTAAACTCACTCTGATGTTGTTCGAAACCTGTCAATTGACAGTCAGTGGATTAAAACGCATGAGGGTTTGAAGCTTCATCAGAGGGAAATGCATAATGACTTAACCCTGTAAAGCCTGAATTATAAAATCAAAACAATCTAATTGCTGTAATGGAACAGTTTACTGAACAAAATCAGAAAAAAAAGTTTGCATATATTATGTTTTATATCATATTTGATACATCAGGCTTTTATGATGCTTCTATACTGAGAATATTGAGCGCATAATTGAGGAGGGGGAAAAAATTATTCAGTGGCTCAAACTGAGCAAAAATATGCAATTTGGTCGGTGCAGATGCTGATATTTATATGACCAAAAATATTAAATGCTTGTAATGTAAATCAGTGAGATAAAATTAGGGTTGGGTATCGAGAATCGAGTATCGGAACCGAGACTAACTTTTCGTTTTTCCCGGAATCGTTCAAAAGTTAAAATTTCGATTCCTAGTTTCGATATTCACAGTCCGCCGAGCGGAAGAAGAAACAGGTGAACAACACCAACGAAGAAGCGTCTACCGGAAGTGTTGGCATAACCACGCGAGTCGAACATGAGTAGCTTACGTCGGCGATCCAAAGTGTGGCTTCACTTTTCTAAAAATAACGAAATCTCGGCAAAATGCAAAATTTGTGACAAAAGGAGTATTTTTACAGAAGGAGTATTTCCTTCAGAAAGGATTATTTCTTTCAGAAAGGCCGTTGGTTAGCAAGGTTAGCTAAACTTTTTTTGACCCTGCCTCTTAAAAGAATCGGAATCGAGAATCGTTAGGAACCGGAATCGAAACCAGAATCATTCAAATTCAAACGATACCCAACCCTAGATAAAATGCATATAAATATCAGTCATCACTCTGTATATGCCATGTAATGTCTTAATTGCTTAGTTTTATGATCAATCTCTGTTAAGTTTTAAAACATATAATGCAATGCAAAACAACAAATAAACCTTGCTCAAAAGCCTGATGGATCATATTTGAGACACATTTGAACATGATTTTTCTAAAAGGAAAATGTATGGATGCTCAAGTCAAGTAAACCGGAGTTGCTTCAGTCCAGCAAGTGTTCATCTTACAATATTACCAACAATATTAAAGTTATTCTTATTTTTATTTGATAAAAAGACACATGAACTGAGCTAAAGGGGAATGGTTTCACAGGCCTTATTCTTGCCAAAAAGTACAAACGTTCAATCAGACGACAGAAGCCATGTAGCAGATTGTGTGCAACAGGTTTTACTGATCAAGAGGCCTTAGACATTTATGATACAATAGGCTTTATAGGGTTAAACTCAGTATAAGCTATCATGTTCTTCAGAAGATGTTGAATATATAACGCACAAGTCTTATGGACTATTTTATGCTGCTTTTATTGTCTTTTTTTGAGTTTGACAAACACATTGTTTTATGTTTGAGTGAACTATTCCTTTAAAAGGAGGCAGTGCCAGTGTTTGTTTGCTCGGAAATTATGGTGGACATCATTCTGCATGGGTCTGTGATGATAAATACCAGCAATCTTTATTATTTTTATTATTGAGTGTTTCTATATATATATATATGAAAAAGAAAGAAATATTATATTTTTGACTGTTCGCTCAGTTCAGTGTCTGAAATCGCACTATACAGTTAATGGCCATGGGTTGTTTGCATTGAGTCTTACAGAAATCCCATGTCACCACGATTAATGGTAATGCACAGAAACCTTCGTGAACAGAGAATTGATCCTCAGTGTGTCTTTTTGGTATTCCTGCATGGTCACCTTATTATCTTGAGTGTCAGAAATGGCTTTCCATGTGTTTCACCGTGGGACCAACAGCCACCCTTCCCATAATTTGTGTTTCTATTACTGTGATCTGGAAAATGCACATATTTCCATGTGATATTGATCCTTGACCAAAACAATAAATATGTAATGACCTCAAAAGGACCAACTTATGTTGCTTAAATGCCTTATAACAAGTGGCACTTCTGTTAGTGTTTGTTTCTCAAATTAAAGAAAATCATGTGATTCCAAATATGGATAATATCCAATAAAACATACTGTACTGCATCATAAGTGTTTTGGGAATAACTTCTGATGAAGCGTCCCACTTTTAGCATACCATCCGGAACGACTCACCATGAGAATGTCTTCATGGGTTCTATGACATTCCAGCAGCGGACACACACATTTCCCTAGTGACGGACGGCTATTCACAATTACATGGAAATGTGTCATGCTGTATCCATCAAGGATGAGAAATAAATAAGAACTCTGTCTACTTTTAATATTTTGGGGGGTTTTGTGCCTGTGAAAGTAGACGAGAAATGAGATGATGGGGATGTTCGGGAAACGATGCAGTCTGGGTTCAAACCTGGATCTCATGGGACGCTACAGCCTTATATCAAGACCATGTGTTTTACAGTTATGACTGTATTTTTGGTTTGTTTGTTTATTTTTCACAAAATGTAATTTTTCCCGTAAGTCCACATATAATTTTAGCAAGCATGTGATTTTTCCATGTTTATACAATTTTTTTAAATTTATGAGTATATTTGGAAACGCAACACACACCAATTATCTTCCCAAATTTGTGCTAAAAACAGATTATAAATCTTTTGTCGCTGCAATTTTTCACCAAAATAAAAGTGGTCTGTCGTTTTAATGTTTGAAGGCAAAGAAATTAAGACAGTTATACAGTTAAGTATTGTAATTTTACTGTTGATCTGTAAAAAATAAAATTAAAATAAATTATTTAACAATGTTACAATTATTTTTAATCGAATTTGTACGCAATTTGTTTCATTTTAGTTTAGTAATAATAATAATTACTGTTAAATACGAAGCAGAACTACACTTTAAAAATGCTGGGTTGTTTTAACCCAATTTTGGGTCAAATACGGACAAACTCAAACAATGGATTAAAAATGTAATTTAAAAATGTAACCCAATGGCTGGGTTTGTCCATATTTGACCCAAAATTGGGTTAAAACAACCCAGCATTTTTTTTAGAGTGTAAGATTTAATAAAAAAAAATTAAATAAAACATATTTTGATTATTATTATTACAACAACAACAACAGGAAGCTGAAAACATGCCTGATCAGTCAATGATTGTTGCACCAAAAACCTCTAATTTAGTGTTTCCTGTATTATGACCATTTTTGAGCCTAATTCTAAAGCCGCTTAATATATATTCTTTACAAACACAACAATTCCGTAGAATGCTGTGGTTGTTAAGGACTTCTGGGTGGTTGCTAGGTGGTTATTTAGTCAAAAGTCCATCCGCAAGTCAGTTTGATATTCTGGTCGATAAGATATGGCTCGGGTCCCTGCTGTTTTATTTCATTGTTAGCCTGCTTTATTGTCTGAAAATCACAAGTAAGCCTAGAGATGTAATATACTTCTCAACAAGCTGCACAATTTGAGGTGTCATTCATGCCTTCATGAGTTCAGGACAAACTCTGATTTTCAGCAATAGCAATCATGAGGCTTGTCTCAGCACTAATATGGTAAACACACTGTGGACTTGTGGCATCTCAAAATGGCTGTATTTGATTTATGGCAGCGCTTAAAAAAAAGCCCGTCTACAGGAGCATAAACCGAGTCATCTGGGTAAAGTTGTTTTTGTAGAAGTAGCTAGTTGTGACTACTACAGTATATCTTCAACATCATATCAGCTTCATTCACAGCATTTCTGAGGATGGAGCATCTCAGTTCACTTCGAGTGGTGTCTCGTACCGTTAATGGCGCCTCTTTCTTTGAAGCAGACATTTATTGTACAAGCATCCTATTCACCGTCTCCCAAGCTCTTTATTCCCTGTGTTGCTATGTGGCATCAGGCCAACATTTTACTTCTAAATGTAAATTTAGTTCAGTGCAATCTAATATATCACAAAGGCATAAAATGCAGTCGGGACGCAACCATTAATACAATCACTGTGGAACTCGGCAATGCGAGAGCAGGTTTAGCAGACCTTGAGCCACTATCATAGGAGATCTCAATGTCTTAAAGAAACAGTTTAGACAAAAACGAATCAATGTCAACTTCATGATATTAAAGGTCATATGACTATTTCTTCTGTGAAACGAAACATATTTTATAGAATTTGTAATTGAAGAGTTCAGATGCAAAAGCCTCTAAATGCCATTTGAAATTTTCTTCTTTAATGATGATTTTTATCAAACTTGTATATTTAAGTTCAGTTAATTCACTTAAATGGCAATGATAATTACCTATTAATTGTTATTTAAGTGAAATTACTGAACTTAAATATACAAGTTTGATAAAAATCATCATTAAAGATGAAAATTTCAAATGGCATTTAGAGGCTTTTGCATCTGAACTCTTCAATTGTTTCTTCTTGATTCCAAAGGCAGCAAAGTCAACAATAAATAAAATAAATGTCATTCGAGACCCATTTTAATTCCATAACAACATATGAGTAAAACACAACATTCAATGAAAGAATATATCGGCCTATAATTAAATTGTAATTATTTTAAAATAATGTGTATGAAAGATTTATCCACAATGAGACTAGAGATGTTTATTTTTAAGAGTGTAAATTTGACTTCAAGTTAAACAAAAAGGCATTATAAAAGTATGTCTACAATCTTAAAATTAAAACTGATTTTGGAACATTTTTCATAGAGAGGCAATAGATCAATCATTGTTGCTTCCACAAAGAACATTTCAGTTAACAGTTCTTAAAAATTACCATTTTTTTCTTACTCTGAAGAACAGTAGGCTAGGCTATGAATAACTTTTTTGTCATTACAAAGAACGTTCCAGGTTCTATAGACGTAAAAGAGGCTATAAGTAAAAGTTGTTTTAATCTTTTTTATTGCCAATGTGCAACAGCTTGTTACGAACTTCAAAAACGAGACCTTCATCAACGAGATTGTCCATGAAAGCCTGTAGATCAAGAAGTTGTGCTATCAGGCCCTATTGGAGAGAACTCGGGACGTTTTTGGCAGGAAAATCAAAATATTGTGACGGTTAGAAGCACTCGAGAATCAATTCGTTCAATGACGCATGAAATTAATGTTCAGGATTATAACAAAAGAGCTGTTCTGTTGTAGGCTACTGTCATGCCAATGTTTTGTGCAAAGAAACATGGTTTATTCGACTAGTTCCACACAGCCAGATCTATATTCTATAAATAGCCTATAGGCTATTTTATAATCAAACTATCATAACAGTGTAATTTTGCATCTGTCGACATGATGGCGGTGCAGAGCTGGTGCAAACATCCACATCGCTATGATCAGATGTTTTCTTAACTGCTGTTTTTATTTTTTATTTTTATTTTTTTTTGAAAATCACCACATGCACTGGTTCACAAAAAACAACTTTATATATGTGGATATTTTCAATTTATATATTTATAAATTGAAATCTACATGTTTTGCATTAAAGGCAGGGTACGCAGTTTCTTTCTAAAACACTTTTTCCCAAATTTGTTTAAACTGTCTTTATATACCAATACATATGTAAAATGTTAGTACTCTGAAATGGAGAGTTTAAAAATCGAGTGCAGTCCATCTACCCTGCCTTAAAAAAAAAAATGTTGTTTTTAATAAAAAATATCCATGGCTTTATTATGGTAAAAGTGTAGTAACCATGTTTTTTTGTGGCAGATTGATAACCGTATAACCACAGTTTTAATACCACGGTTAAACTATTGTAAATTAGTGGTTACCATGGTTAAACTCCGCCTAGTAGATATGTTTTTGTTTTATTTGTAGTAAAACTGGTTAACTTTTGTAAGGGTAATAAAAAGTCGCTCAAGAAGGGGACCAAGAAAACAGCCAAATATAAATCTGTCTGCATATCTGACGGGAAAGCACATGAAGTTTTTTCTTTTTTTTCTTCTTCATGCAAGTCTGTCTTGAATTTGTCATTGGTCTGACACACCAAGGTTGCACATTTCCTGGGTCTGGGTAACACAGCGTTCTCACGGGACTGAGATGGCTTCATTCAGGCCTTCGTGAGAGCCGCTCCAAACATAGAGCACATGAGAAAGCCATTGCCCACAGAATCATGGCAACATGACAATCACTCCTTAAAATTCCAGCCCTCGCTCGAGGGATTGTGTGTTTACACCCCAGAGCATCATTACCTCCATGATGATGGTCATGGGCTCTGCGAATGGTGATTTATGTGTACAAATGTATGTTTGTATATATATCTGTCTCAACATGCACATTAAATCAATGTTTTATCCAATTGCAAATGATTGTTCGGCCACACATGTGGTGGTTACCGCACAGCAGATTTCTTATGGAAAATGCAAATCTAAATAAGCATCACTCTTTCTTCTCAGATGTGTAGAAAACACTAAACAATTATTATCATTATTTATCATTATAATGCTAATTGCATACTAATGGTTCTTATTGTGCATTATTATTGAAAATATATGGGAAAAAAGTTTAGGATTTACTTTAAAACAACTTTCACTCAGATAATTACGAAATTTCACAAATAATTACAAAATGTAGAACACTTTGAGTTAAAGTACAATTTTTAAAGATGTACTACAATAATCTTTGATTTATTTATATAATTCAGAAAAATCACAAAGAACAGCTAGTAGACGAACACACTGAATTAAACATAAAAGTTTGAAAGACTAATTAACAGTCGATCATGGTTCACTGAATTGCAATTCAGTATAAAATGAATAACATGCTGTGTTTTTTGAATGTTAGGAAAATGGCTCAAGGACAAAACAATCCTCATTAAAGGTAAAAAAAAGCTCTTAAACATCAGTTCTGGGGGCAAACGCGACCCTCATTTTGAAGAAAAGTTCCTGGCTTACACCCACCTCCACTGCTAAAAAATTAATATATGCAGAAGATCAGACAATAGCCCATGTAATGATCTATAACGGCTCTTGCCGCAGGACAGCGGAGGAGAATTTAAAGACCTGTCAGGGTCATTAGTGTTGTAGTCCTGGAGCTGCGGGGGAAGACAGCGCCTGCTCAACATCACCCCACAGGAACTTTAAATGGGAGCTCGTGTACATTTGCATCACTTTTCTGATGCCCTCTTATGTGGGAGGCTGAAATCCCCTCGCACCCCTTCACACTCCCTTTGCAAAGTGCCTTCAATTGAGCACACACAAGCAAAATGCACCAAAAGGAGGCCTACTCATTACCACATTTTTAAGGACAACTTTGTCTTACAAGTGGTCAATTTGGACATAGGCTGTTATGATAAAATCATAGCTTTTTGAATTATGGTAATATGTTTGTTGGACATGTGCTGTGACAACACAATGGTTTTTAGAAAAAGTGTGAATGTGAATATCATGATTTATGAATATGGTAATCACATGATACTGCACTGTCAACATTGGCCGAAAGAGCTATTTCTATCTGATTTAACCCATACAAATTCGTTTTGTAGGTGTAAATGTATTTAGGTTGAATTTTATTCTCTTATTGTTTAATTCACTCATAATTGGGCGTGTATTTTTTATGACGATCCACAGGTCCAGTAGGGCTCTTTTTCGGACATACAACACCTCCTACTGTTGTAATGCGACTATAACACCCAGAGTTTCAACACTTTGGCTGTTCAAAATAGCATACTACATTTTTGTAGTATATACATGCTCTGAATATCCAAACTATAGAAGACATTGCAAAGTTGACTTGACGGCATTGTCAGTGTGCTGTAGATCAATGTTTCCCAACCCTGTTACTGGAGGCACACCAACACTACAGATTTTCCAGGTCTACCCAACCAAACACACCTGATTCAACTCATCAAATCGTTAGTAAAGAGTCCAAGACCAAATAGATACATCTAAAATGTGCACTATATGCAGAGGAGGTGTATAAAGTAGAAGTAGAGAAAAAGTAGAAATCCTACCATGTGTTTATTCCAGCCATGAACTGATTGACAGTTGATTTCAGATGATTTCTGTCTCCTGGCTGAAAAACTGCTAATACAAATCCAGGTGATTGGAACAAAATACTGAGGAGGACTTTTACTTTCTGGACCTGGACTTTATACTCCTCTGAAGAGAACAGAAAAAGAGACGACACAGTCTTAGAGGAAATCAACTGAAGAGAAGACATTTAATCTGAAGATCTCAGCAGAGGAGGATTAAACAACTCCACAAACAGCATTAATACAGAAGTTTATATTGAGAATTAACATTTAAAGGTTTCATTTAAAGTTACTATAACAGTTAACAGTTAGTGTTTCCAGTAGTTGGACTCTTAACTCTTAATATTTCTTTGGCTTTCATTGAACGTTGTGACAGTGTGTTTAGTCAAACACATTAGTTAAAGCTAAATGAGATTAGGTTATAATGTTTACCTGTTGATGGTTTTATAATCATTATGAAAGAACTTGATTCACTGAGGTATTTGCTACTTTTGTAAAAGCATTGCTCAATATGTTAATGAGTCCACACTCAGAGACTGTTAAATGAACACTGAAGCAGTGTTAAAGTTAATGAGATGATTAACTGAGTGATAATTGAACACTATCAAAGACACCTGGTGTTAAAGGGATAGTTCACTTTGAAATTAATGTTTGATATGTTTTAGCTTACCCAAGGGCATCCAAGATGCCTTTGTTTCCACAGTATTTTCAATTTTAACATTTTTCGGTCAAACCGGTGTTGTCTGTCAGTCATATAATGCAGTAATTTAAGGGGTCCACCTCAAAGAGCATGCACAGAGAAGTCAAAATTAAACATGATTTAATGACTCGTGAATGGCCTAAGACACGAAACTAGCGGTTTATGTGAGAAAACGAACAGTATTTATTTAGTTTACCTCTTGATAACAGCCGTCTAACTGATCAGAATCAGATGTTCAACTGAACCGTCTCCAACGATGCGCCCGGAAGTGATGTCACGCATTGTTTACACGGAGATTTCGGAAGTTTTACCTTTCACTAAACATATTTAAATATACGGGAAATCGCAATGGAAGACGATTTCTAAATATGTTTAGTGGAAGATAAAACTTCCGAAATCTCCGCGTAAACAACCCTAACAATACGTGACGTACGCGCTAGAGATCACTTCCGGCGTTCAGTCTACTGTCTATGGGTTCAGTTCGGTTCAGCTGGACATGTGATTTAGATCAGTTTGACGGCTGTTAACAAGAGTTAAAAACTATATAAATACTGTTAGTTTTCTCACACAAACCGCTCGTAACACATCAGTGTTATTCATCTATCATTACCCTCTGATTTTAGGGAAAAGTTATGGGTAGGGATTGGGTAATGGCTACATTTTGGGACAGGAATGTTGATCCAGG